>CM033270.1:37032005-37394226 GCA_019343175.1 Oedothorax gibbosus
TATAATTTTAACCCTATCTCAAATATATTCTGCCTTTGTATTTGCAATACCTCGTGCATTTATCATTTTTAGACGTTTTACGATGTTTTGTTTTTCCCTCATTAAAATTCCAACTTATCGTAGTATACTTTTACTTGATGATCTAAAGTACACATCTGTTGTAATTAACATAAAATTAATCTTAGTACATTACACCAAAACAAAATGACACGAAAAACATTTTTTTCGTTGTTGTACTTCGTATCGTCTTCGGTTTCTCTTTTGGTATGTTTCTCTTGTAATTTTTTATCATAGTGTATTATACCCTATACCTCATAGTAGTTTGCTAGGGATTTATCATTTTTACTTTTTGTGACAAGTTGTTTTGATAATGCCGATTCTTTCAATTAATCATTATGTAATTTTGGATATTTTTATTGAATTTTTCCTGTCAAAATATAGTACTAGCTACAAATATTTTACCTCTGAACAGAAGTAGGTATTCTTATTTACTTTCAAATAATTGGAACTATTTTAGGTAGTACAGTTTTTATAAAAATGATTTAACTTAATTTTGTGTCTATTTGCAGGGTGATCCCCAACATTGGTTAGCTTGTGCCTTATATGTAGCATGCAGGACTTGTGCTGTTCCTACAGTTATCAAGGGGAATTTTGTGGAAGGCAACTGTGTTTCTTTAACAAGACTTCTCAGATCATGCAAGTTTAGGTTTGTAACTTTTTATCTATTTTTTAAAATTATGGTTGCTATAGCAACTGTTTACATAAACATAGAAATTTTTGAAAAAAAGATTTTCAGTTTCATTGTTTTTGAAACATCATTTCTTGTTCATTTGTGTGGCTAAACCACCTTTCTATTGAACCTAAGACTATCAATTAGCTTAAATTATAATGCACGTCCTGATGTAATTTTTTTAAAAACTATCTTGAAGACTTCTATAACATAGAGTATTTTTAGAAGTTATAAAAATATATGGAATGAAATATGGTATGCCAAAATCAGAAAAGTTAATAAATGCTTTTGTGAAATATAAAAAAACCCCTCTGGAATTGTATGGCAAATTGAAAATTCATATTTAGGAATTTCAAATGTAGGAAATCCCACAAAAGTCAAAGCAATTTCTAAAATTGTAAAGAGTAGCAATCATGTAACTAGCACTCATGTAAGAGGCATTTTTATTCTACAATTTTACAATATTTCATTTTCTAAAATGTTTAAATATTATTTTTTTAGCCTTGTACAGTTTTTTAGCAAAATGAAAAAATGGGCCGACATGGCCAATTTACCAAAAGATATGCGAGACAAGGTGGAGAGGTTGGAAAGGAGCTTCAATGTTTCCACTGTTATCTTTAAAAAGTTTGAACCAATTTTCTGTGATATCTTCAAAGATCCTTTTAAAGACCCACCAAGACCTGCTCGAAGTAGAAAACAAAGGTAATTAAAAATATCCTAAGTATTAGTAAAGAAACTTGTGTTCAATGTTATTAAATGGGACTTATTGCTTTTTACTCAAAGGTGCAAATCTACATATTTTTTGTATGTAGAACAATACTGACTTTAAAGAGGTCAACCACAACCCTTAAAATGTATTTAAATAGTTTTACAGTACCATTGTAATCCCTTAAATTTTTAATCCTTATAAGCCAATCTAAGTTAAAGGTCCTAATTGGTCCTAATTTTTTTTTCATTGAGCATTGGATTTGTTTGGCACATTGAAAGAAAATAATGCTACGTTTTCTGACAGTTTTGCTCATATTTTTCTTTTCAGAATTATTACTTATATTTAAGTAATGAAACATTGCATGTTTTAAGAATACCTTTACTTGTTTTTAAGATAATATTGCCAACACATCTCTGAAAATTATCAAAATATGTAAATTATATTTAAAAAAAATTAAATGTACTTTCAGGAGACTGCCGTGTACTTCTTCAGAAGTTTTTTCATTTTGCTGGACTCTCTTTATTCGCGTTAAAGGTTAGTCATATTTATTAAAGCTTGTATTACAATTTTACCAATTTAGTTATTTCTAAAATGATGTATTAATATTATTATTATGTTTTTTTTATGTGCTTTTTAGGACATTTTCCTGCTATTGCAGAGGATTTAGTTAATTCTTTTCATTTGCTGCTGTGCTGTGTTGACTTAATGTATAGCAATGCTTTACTTGCTGAAAAGAAAGACATTTTAAATCCTAATTTTATTGGTAAGTAATATTACATTTAAACAAGTAACAACAATTAACAAATAAAAATGTTTCATTTTAAATTAAGTAGAAACTTCTATCAAGCGAAACTGTCTGTTAGCTATTTCCTACTTTTTTTTTATATTGGCAGCAGTTTTTAAATCTAAAATGTAAATAAATTTTTTACTAAATTATTTTCATATTTTAATACAAATAATGAATTTTTACCAAATTATGTGTGCTTAAAAAAATGTTCAAATTTTCAAAATATCTAACAAACTTTTATTTACCATGTAGATTTAAGTGTAGTCACTTTAAACAGTATTACTCTTAATGGCCAATACAAATATTCAAAGATAAAATTAATTAATTTAGGTACAAAAAATATGCCTGATGGAAATAAACATAGAAAATTAGCCAAAAATCTGCTATCAATATGGCCCTAATTAAAATTGAAGCAGCCTTTGGTTCTCAAAGAGCCCTTAAATTTGTATGTCATTAAAAAGATATTGGATTAGAATCATTTTATACCAATGCACTTTATTCATCCTTTCACTACCAGGATGCACACATCGTACGTTATCTCAATTCAATCATCAACAACCATTATGTTCATCTACAGTAAACAGCTGCAGCGACAGCTTTGCTAGCCTGGTCTATAGGCTCTTTCTCGAGAGATTAAGCCTGGGAGTGATGGGGTTAAGCATTGATTAGAAAGCTCCTTTTAAAAATTAACTAGCTTCAGTTAATACGAAAAATAACTAATTGCAGTTATTTTCGAAATCTCTAGTTATAAGAAAATTTGAAATTTAACTTTTTAACTTTCCCAAAGAGAACCAAGATTAAAAAAAATAGTTACCATCGAAAAAAGTTAAGAATGAAAATTCAACGTTGTGAAAAGTTAAATTATAAATAATTACTTTGAGTCAAACTGCCAAAAATATCTGTGAAGAGCAGCGTGAGAAGTATTGGAAAAGTAACAAAATTTATCGTTAAGCGTAACTAAGTAACAGTTATTTTTTGAAAAATCGAACGTCGTTACCTATAAAAAGTAACTGTTATAAGTAACATGTTACTCCAATCGCTGGGGGTTAAGGTTAAAATTCTCAAAAGCTGATTCTTAAACTGTTATTCCCTATTGTAGGTCTCCCTGAATACTTTGGTAGCAAGGACTTTGTGGCGCCTCTTGACCCACCTTGCATCATCGATTTGCTGTGCAATAAACACCAAGGGATTCCAGTCGAGGCCAAGGGCATCAAAGAACACTGGTGGAAACCTTACATCAAAAAGCTCATGGAGAAGAAGGTATTTATAATATACAATTGAAGAGTACAGGGGAAATACAACTTCATTGCATAGGAATCTGTCTGCATCAGGATTATTTGGTAACAATAGCTAGTCATCGCCTAAACTGGTGTAACAAAACTGATTACTCTGTTTTTCTCTCTCGGCAACCCTGATTCACGCCAGAGATCAGTGGACAAGAGTGACATGTTTGTACCACGAAAGAAGAACCAAGACAAAACCCACCAGTTTCCTGTCGCCAATGTCCGCCAACCACACCAGATACGGGAAGATTCCTTTGCGATTAAGTTGTTTTTCTCCTGTAATCTTCAATTATTATAGTAAATAGAGGTCCAGTGGCCTAGTGGTAGTGCTTTGCATTGCCACGCCACAGGTCCGGGGATCGAGTCGCATATTGGACAGTTTCTATTCATCCCTTAAGTGGGTTGATCAAATGAGGACCAAGCATGCTTGGGAACTAAAAATTGGGGGTTCCGTGTGTGGTTACCATCTAACCAGGGCATATGCCTAGCACCTCAGAGCCCTTGGTCAATTAGGCTGAAATGGACACAGCACTAGCAGGTGTTGGCCCACTCACGGGATGTTGCGCCGAGGAGTTTATTACAGTAAATTTATTTTGTACTTAAATTTATTTTTTTATTGTGTGCTGTATTTTTTAAAGAAATTAAATGGTTTTTGCAAACAAGCGATGCAGTTACGAAGAGGCAAATTAAATGATTTGTTCTTTTTATTATAAATAAATGAAAGTTATTCTTCTCTAATATCTTTGTTACACAAGAAGGTGGCGTTTTTTTTAAAACATTATAAGTTTAATGCTTTTTTTAAAGGTTTCTTAATTTTTTTTAAGAAGAGCATATTTGTAAGCATATGTATTATGGTTTAACACTTGAAAACATATGTTAAAACGTGTAGTTCGTTCCTAAAACAACTAACTTTCACAAAGCACATTTTAAAATACTTTCCTCTAAAACAATTTTTGTGAATTTTTAGTTTATTGAAAACATTTACTGCACAGATTTACTTTTTATCTAAAATGAATAGTTGTTTGTTATACATACTATTATCTTTTGGTTTTACTTTTATATGTGTGGTCCCTGTCCTTCCAGTTACTGAATTTCCAAATGCAATACTTTCTTTTGTTTCTTTTATTTTTGTCAATTGTTATTTTCTTGTATTTGCAGGTCCTTAAAGGAAAGCTGGAGCTGCTTACTGGTGTGCTGGACACACTAAACTTTGAGCCGAATAGGTAAAGATTTTTTTTAAAAATCTTAAGTATATAATTTCAGATTTTGTGTTAGTATTTTTTAACCTTCTGAACGGCCTGGAAATGGGCAAATATGTTTGGTTGCTTTCATTGAATAAGTTTTAACTTAAATTTATTTCAAATAACATTTTTACAAAAAATCAGAATTGGGTTTATTTTTAAGGATATTCTCTTAAAAACATTTCCAAATGAAAAAAAAATGCATAATGATCAAAATGTATTAATTATAATTATAAAATTGAATTTTATTGTAACAAAAACTGATGCACAAAATACGGAAAAAAACGTGTCTAACGTTCTAAAGCTGTTTTTATTAATTTTTTCTTTGAGAATATTGATTTATGAGAATTTACAATGATATTAAGATCTTGTATTTTGAGGTTTTTTATTGATTATTAGAATATTGGTACTTAGAAGAAGTAAAGGTGCAGCCCAAGCAACAGCAAGAGCTGCAGATTGGTTTTGAGCTTACAGACAATTTTTGGCAAATTCTTAATTGGCGATTCCTGAAATCAGGAAAAATAAGAAAACTAATGATTCTAAAATCGGTTCAATCCTAAAATGTAACAAAGTAATTGTCAAATTTCTTAAAATCCTGTATTGGAGGCTATTATTATTAAAAGGTATCTTTTAAAAATAGTATTAGAATAAAAGTTAATTTTTTGTTCATTTTAATATGTGACTTTAATTTTTTAAAAATATAATACAAGAAAAATGACTTATTTTACAGCAAAGCAATCAATAAAGAATATGAAGAACATGTGCTAAATGTAGGCGATTTTGACGAGCGCATATTTCTCGGAGAAAATGCGAGCGAAGAAATCGGAACACCAGCTAAAGGTTACCTGCATCCAGGTATTTCAGAGCTTGCAGAGAAGATGAGAGAAAAAGGAAACCTACAGCAGCATATTAAAGCAGTAAGTCCTAGTAATTTCAGAGTTTTAGTGTTATTTATTAATAAATTTCTTGTATTCATTTCAACTGTGATTTATTTCCTTTTATCACGAAGGTTTGTTTTCATGTTTATATAAACAATGTCTTTTTTTTTATTATTATCAGGACTCTTGATTTATGCATTTTATGACTTCTATGTGGAGTTGGATTGCTATTAAAATAAGCCATTTATCATGAGACATAAATTCATTGATTTGCTACTTTTTCCCATTTTAACTCGCTAACTTAATTTTTTTTTTCTGTTATTTGAATGTAACAAATTTTTCTATGTTTATAAAAAAAAATTGCCAATAGCCCAATAATTAAACTTGGAATGTTTAATATATTTTTCGGAAATTCTATTCCATTAGAATATTTTATTAAGTTGTACTTTCCTTTCAGACTAAAACACTGTTACCTTTGACTCCTCTTACTGGTCGAAAGTATCTTAAAGATAAGGATTCAAACTATATCACTCCTGTGAGTACGGCTACGCAGAGTGTTAGCCGATTGCAGACTCTTCTTATGGGAAGGAAGGCTAGCCCTAGTGAAATTCTTCAGACTATATTCAAGTATGCATAAATATTTTTTGTTATAGAAATTTGTATTGATTGGTCAGCTTATAACGTTTAACCTTACTTTTTTAATTGTTAAAAATTAAAATTATATTATTTGAACCGTTTATTCCACTGTGTAATTCATATTGTCCATACAAAAACTTGTTCTTTAAGTCAAAATATTGTTTCTTCTTTGTGGAAATATCAATCCTTTAAAACATATTAGTTCTTAGTCAAAATATTTTTTCTTTGTGGCAATAGCAATCCTTTAAAGCAGATTAACAACTGATTAGAAATTTTGACATCTGTCTGTTACATGTTAATAAATGTCTGTAAAAAACAAAGTAATAGATAAATATTAGTTTATCATGCACTCATGATATAAATAAATTCTAAGTAATTTCATTAAAGAGTTAACTAAAATTTGTGGTATAATTTCTCAAAAAAATATATTTCCAAGCAATTGTTGTACTTACAGAGAATGTAGCTCAAACCCTGAAGAAAAAATAATGTCAATGGTGAAAGAAATGGGCGAAACATTTTGTACTTGCTATGCAATGGTAAGTAAAACTTTAATTAATCAGTTTTTTTTGCTTGATTTTCTGCATTTTGGAATTCTAAAGACAGGATTCTGTCATTAAATACACTTAAGAAATCTTAAATTTTGAAGTTTCTCTTATCTGTACTTAATTTTATAATTGTTTAATTATATAACTTGGAAAAGGACCCTATTTTTTGCTCATGGGGTCTTAAAATGGTTGTCGCTTGATTTTGCCAAACTACTAAAATAAGTTAAATTTACTTCCTGTTAATATTATGCTAAAATTATTAATACACCTCCTTTTAATATTGTGCCTTCTTACTTTTGTCTAAACACATTAATGCTTGCTTAAATTTTTCTACAAAGCTCGACATAGAACTCTGTATATTCTAATATATACTTTTATGCCTCCATTGTCTGTTCAAAAACATTGCGAATTGCGTAAAATTCCAATCCCCTTCTTATGCAGAATTCTAATTCTACTGTATATTTTTTCAATTATTTTTTATTTTCCATCAATCCCTATAGCCCTCTGAAGACCATCCAGGTTCCCACGTAGAATTCGCCAAAAAGAGACTATCCTTGGGAGAAAATTTGTATTTTAAGGCACTTGAGGGTATTATGGTGCTGGAGCAAAAGAGATTACCTCCAAAAACTGATTTTTCTGTAAGTATTTTAAGATTTAGTGTATGGTAGTAATGAATGTTTAAATGTATCTATGTATGATTGCAATAGTAACCCACTGAGGGCTATGAAATTTGTTTGAAACGTAATCTTGTGTTCATTGCATAAGATTACAAGCTAAAATATTAATTGAAAATTCAATTTTTGGAAAAAATCGTTTACATTTTTTATTTCTATAGCAGATGGTCATGAAGACTGCTCTATGCTTGAAAATTTAAAATTCAGTAAAATTATAAAAATTTATAAATTAAAAAAAAATTATGTGTTGTTGGAAAACCTGGTAGTCAGGTGGCAGGTTTATACATCTGTCCCTTTGGAAGGTTAAGCAGACATTTTATGTAGTTAAATGCATAAGAAAATTTATATCAGGAAAGTTGTTATGTCTAAGAAAAATATTCTATGTCAAATATATATACAAGATTACCATCAAAATGCACTGGTAATCTTTTAAATAAAGATTTTTGAACTATTTATTTATATTTCCCTTTATTTTCAGAATATGTTGGAACATGATGCATTTCAGAGGTCCCTCTTTGCTTGCTGCTTAGAAATTGTGATATTCTCCTACAATTCCCAAAGGTAGGCTAAAGAGTTTACACTTTTGTTTTTAATTATATTTTCTAAAAGATCATGTTAAGTGTTTGTGTGAAATATATATTAAAATTAATAATTTTAATTATTTGTTTTTAGATCATTTCCTTGGGTTCTCCAGATATTCAACTTGCAACCATTTTACTTTTATAAAGTTATTGAGTTGCTTATTCGAGCTGAAGATGGCTTGTCGAGAGATGTTGTTAAACACTTGAATCATGTGAGTTCTATATTTATATATGATTGTTAATTATGTCGCGTTTAAAATGAATATTATTGAAACTTTAAAAGCAAAGTATAATTTATATATGTGATAGCAAAACAGCTACCACGCAGAAGAGCATACTTTTTCTGAAGTTAATGTATTTGCTGACTAAACATTTTCTGTGGGATTGGTTACGTGGGTGACTGGATGACGCTGTTGTTGGGATGTTAAAGATATTAATAAGTGATATTAAGGATATGTGAAACAGGTAATTTAAGTTAAGTTTAATTGGGATTAAAAATAAAGTTTTCGAGGGGTTTAAGTTATAATGTCTCATATATATTTTTAATATTTTTGGAATTAAGTTTTTTTTTTTATTTCCTGTTTATGATTTAGAAATCAATGTGTTGAAAAATAATTCTTTAAACCTTTGTCTAGTAGTCTGTCACAATGGTTTATTTAAAACATATTGCAACTTTTCAAATACCCCCCTTGAAATAGGGTAACTTTGGTCACTAATTATAACAATTTGCCATTAATTACATGTTTTAAAAATGTTTTTGCCTTTTTTAATTAGTGACAACCTGACAACTCTGCCTTAACCTACGAGTAAAAAATATATAAATGAAGACAAGTCAGTCCTAGGGTTTTATGCTTGGGTCAAAGTTACACCCAAGGGCCAAAGGAACATTACAGGATCTTTGAGGTCAGGAGAGTTGACAATTTTTATTCTTTGTTTTAGATTGAAGAACAAATTCTTGAATCTTTGGCTTGGAAATCAGAATCTCCACTTTGGAGTGCTATTGAATCTTCAGGCTTAAATGTGCCCTGTTGTGAAGATGTAAGTATTTTTCATAGTATTGTAAAAAAAAAATTAACTTGGGTTTGTATGTTTTGGGTGTTGTTTCAGAAATCGCATGAAATATTACAAATATGAATATGAACAAATACAAATATGAAGGTCTAAAGGTGTTGTAGAAGTAGTTTATGTTTTTATTTAACCCAAATCATACAGATGTCATGTTATTTATTAGTCTAAACTGTACTAAATTTTCTAACAAAACATATTTTTGTTTTAAATATTAATATTTTACAATGGGTATTTTTCACGTTTTGAGTGGCAACAGTTCCACAGGATTGAAAATAAGGTTTCGATTGGTTAGTCAAGGTAGTAGGCAGAGTGTCAATCACCAAAATCACTAATGGAATTCTACATATCATGAAACAAGACCATTTTAATTAACATTTTACAGCTGTAATATTCAATTTTTTACAACCATTTGACACCATTATTAACACCAAGTGTTTGAAAACCATTTACCACAAATGTAATTAAAAAAAATAGATTGAGTATTTGCTTATCTCATGAAGTTCAATGGTTCTTTAGAGGATAAAAGCATTCATTAATCTGTTCATAATTGTGAAATATAAATATTACAGGTGTCACTACCAAGACCACCCAATTCTAGTGCGTACCATACTTCCCAGTTAGTGTCATCACCATTAGCTCATCCTGCAGTGCGACGAGTTACAAGTGAACGAAAAAGTATGCTTATAATTTTCACCCTTTTTTATGGTTTTAAATGTTAAGATTATGCTCATTTTCAGTTATAATATTTAAGGATGTAGGTATATTTTTATGTATTTATAGCTGTACCCGTATATACCTTTAAAAATAGATATGAATGTTATTTTGCAAAATTTTTCATAAATGTGAGTGGCAATTGGAATGAACAACTGTGTTTATTTCACAAGTTTATTTCCACTTAGTTGAATTTTCCATTTTCAAGCTGTACAATATATTGCTGTTTTGATTTCTCCTCCAATGTTATACTCCATCATAATAGCCCATGTGTAGCCCTGATAAGTTATTCCAAACAAAGTTGGAATCGTTCTCTTAGTGGTTTTGTATTATCATTGGAAATTCCTGTTTATTTATCAGGAAAATCGATTGAGCTCGAATTTTTTAAGTCTATGATTGAGAAAGAATATATACCATAGTGTTTCTATAGATAAATAAGAATATGATTAATTTAATTCTCATGTCATATTTTTTTTTCACCACTTGCCATTCATTTATCCCCTAGAAGGCTTATATATATTACACCACAAATTTTTTCCTTAAGCATTTAAGTTGTTAACTATATTTTTTACTCTGTTTGAATATGTTTGGTCTTTTAGTTAATTTCTTTTACCAATAATATTATTTTGATTCTTATTTAGCATAAACTACTTTGGTTATCAGTTGGAAACACTTTTGTAGCATTTCTTAAAAAAATAAAAAATAGTGGTGCAGCTAAATCAACGTGTTTTCTTTAAACATTTTGATTGCTAGAATTAGCACTCTAAATAAAAAAAAACACTATAAAAGTACACCCATTTGCTTGTGGACTTATATACATGAGCATTGTGTGCATGGGTTGATGTGATGGGGTTGGAGTAACGCATTACTTGTAACAGTTACTTTTTTAGTTAGAATTTCAGAAAGTAATTGTTACTTGGTTACTTTTAGCAGTAACGAAACATTTTGTTACTTCTCATGCCGCTCCTCAGATATTTTCGGTAGGTCAGTGTTCAACTTAAATTTTAATTATTAAAACTAAAGGGGGAATGGGCGCGCTTGACCGTGGGTCTCCAAGCTCAATTGCCAGTGTTAATCCAATGGCGAAAAAACTATTTTCTCTGCCACATTTCTCCGGCTGTATTGAATATTTTTACAAACGTTTTTTTTAAATGATAAATGTATAGATAACTTACAGGAGGTCCCTGTCTTCCCACTATTTGAAATTGCTTCGAATATTTTGTGTAAAATTATTTATTGAAAATTTATTCGAACCAATTTCAAAAAGTGGGAAGATAGAGACCTGCAAGTTATCTATACATTTATCACGTAAAAAAATCTACCCTACTTTAAGGTTTGCTCTCTTTGAAAAAGGGTTAAATTTTAATTTTTCTTATAACTTTTGAAATTTCTAAAAGTAACTGTAACAGAGTTGCTTTTCAAAAGTAACTTTCCAATCCCTGAGTGCTACCACTGAGCGTAAGTAATGCTCTTTGTTTCCTGAAGATCCCCAATCTCCGGTGGGCCTTTGCGAACGGTTCCAGTCTCCTGCGCCCGCTGCCATGACCAGTGCTCGGAGGAGGCTGTTCGCCACCACCGCAACCAATTCTGGCGGTAACACCGTAACTCTGAGCACTGCCGACCTGAAGAGCGGTGGTGGAGGCACTTCAATCGTGAGCAGTAGCCCGATCATGAGCCCTGCTCGCAACGTGACCATTATTCTGCAGCGTAAGTAGCGCCGGTTTTGTATGGCTTGGCATGCTTTGGGTCTTGTTTGGATTGTGTTTGGTGTTTAATTGAAGAAAAATTTTGTTTATTTTTAAAGCTTGGTGTCGTTGGCATGCTTTGGTTTTGCTTGGAATGTATTTTGTGTGATGCTTGTTGTTCGAAAGAGAAAATTTGTTATTGAGTAGTTATGCCTGCAGGGTAAACATTTAAGCATTTTTAGCCTACTTTTCTTTTTTTAATTCGAAAGAATTAAAAAAATGAAAAAGTAGGTATTGACATGCGGTCGATGTCCGTCTGTCTGTCTGTCCGTCCGTACCCCCCTTCCAAAATCGGTTCTAATCATCGGATCTTAAAAATTCTTTTTTTGTTAGAAAGCTATGACCTCAGATACCCAACTTTCATACTTTTTGTCCGTCTGTCTGTACGTCCGGACGGACATAAATCTACTATCTGTCGGCGAATTTCCCATTGAATTAGCATTGAAATTCAATTTTGAGTCATTTAAATCACTGTAGGTATTGAAATGCGGTTGATGTCCAACTGTCTGTCTGTCTGTTCGTATGTCTGTCTGTTCGTATGTCTGTCTGTCCGCCTGTCTGTCTGTCTGTACCCCCCTTCCAAAATCGGTTCTAATCATCGGATCTTAAAAATTCTTTTTTTGTTAGAAAGCTATGACCTCAGATACCCAACTTTCATACTTTTTGTCCGTCTGTCTGTACGTCCGGACGGACATAAATCTACTATCTGTCGGCGAATTTCCCATTGAATTAGCATTGAAATTCAATTTTGAGTCATTTAAATCACTGTTGCCAAATCAACAATGGCATGAGAAACTTTATTTATTTAAAAATATTTGAAGCAAAATAATATTTTCATGAATCAGTTTGGAATGACGTCATAAAATGTAGCACAATTTGATTCTTTGATTATTCATTATTTAACTACCAAGAAAGCGGCAAGGCATACTTTTGCATGCAATTATGCTTAGTTTTAATTTACATTTCTTATTTTTTAATGCAGTTCGGAGTATAGTTTCATTACATTTGTTATTAATAAATATTTAATTGATCTTCGAGCTACAAATAAATCACTAGCAGATGATAAATAATATTTAATTAATTTGCGAAAGAATATTAAGGAAAATAGTTTATTTTGGCTTTTAGAAGTTTAAATTATAGCTGGGTGCTGTGTTTCGATTTTTTTTCTAATGTGTATAAATCTAGTGTAGAAACGGCTGTTGATGATATTTACTTTAGGAACCTAGTTTTTTTTCCCGATTAGAACTTCAGTAAGTATTTAAGTAACAGGAAAGTAGGCTATTTTAGTTCTTTATGAACTTCTTGTTGTATGAGAGAAATTCTTTCAGATCTTTTAGATTTTTTTTAAAAGCTTCAAAAGTTTTATTTTAGGAAAGTGAAAGAAGTGCAGAGATTCTTATAGCCTTACATTATAATGAAAATAAGTTTTTTCCCTCTACCTTCTGTCTCAAATAAATTGAGTATTTGGGCTCTATTAAAATTAGAAGTTGGCAAATTCATATGCATTTCAACACGAGAGTATTTATTATCAAAAATGTGCAAAGTAGTCATCACTTGTGCAGTGTAGATGGTTAAAAGTTGTGAATGTAATGCTTGTGTTTTTTTTACTTGCACTTGCTTTTTTATTTGCACTTATATAATTGGTTCTGTTGCATGATATGTTTTAATTGCATGGCATGTTTTATTTATATTCACTAGGTACAACTTTTCCATATTTATTTCTTTTACAATATTTAAATATCATTGTTAATAACTCACAGTTTGATTTGGTCTTTCCTAAGTAAGAGTGAGCTAAATATTTTCTTATCCGAATCCTTATCGTTTCTCACTATCTCCATATTTTTTCAGAGGTTCAATCGGACAACAGCATAACCTATCTGCCAGCTCAAATCACTCGATCTCCGATGCCCCAAGGAGGCAGTCAGCAAATCACTTGCGTCAAAGCACAAGTTTCAGGCAGTAATGTCATCACCATACCCCCTCCCATAAGCACACAGCCAAAAACTCCTTCAGAGACAATGATTAAACCTAAGAGAACAGGGTCTCTCGGTTTATTTTTTAGAAAGGTAGGTTAGGGTCATTTTTTTGGAACCATCCACTTATTGTTATTCCTCTTAACTAGAGCTTACCTTATTTTCCATGCAAAGCCAGTTTATAAGGACTCCACTAATGCAAAAAGTTAATAAGAATGTTTGAAAGATGGTGCTCTTTAATTGTCAAAAAAGAAAATTACTGGCCTACTTAAAAAAATTTAAACAAAAAAAAAAGCTGTTGCTGATATAAAAACTAAAACTCTGGTATGAAATTTGGATGTGGACAAGATTCAATTTTGAACTAATTTTATAGTGAACTAACCAACCATTTTCCTAGAGAAAATTTGTTAAGGCACAAAAAAAATAAATCGCAACTTTTTAAAGTTGAATATAAATTGATACTTCCTTTAATAGGAGATTATTTGAATTTAATATAAATCAAAAACTTATATTGGACTGCTTCAAATGTTGTATCTTTTGTGCCTTGTAACTTCTGATTTATTATTAAATTCTTACTTGTTATTTGTATGTAGTTTTATTTCTTCTTTTAAAACCTGTTTTTGCTTAATGTTCAGGTTTATCATCTTGCTGGGGTTCGATTAAAAGAGTTGTGTGACAGACTTGGGATATTAGATGAGGAGTTACGGCGTAAAGTCTGGACATGCTTTGAATATTCTCTTATGCATCACACAGAGCTCATGTGTGATCGCCATTTGGATCAATTACTTATGTGTGCTGTCTATGTCATTTGTAAAGTAAGTAAATTGCTTATTAAAATGAGATTTTTTATTTATTGTTTCTGATATTTGTTATTTTCAATTATTTTTGTTTTTAGCATATTTTTTTTCATTTTAAATCTGAATCGTTGTACTAAATATAAAATAACTAAACTAATTTGTGTTAATTAATTTAGGTTACCAAAGAAGATAGAAGCTTTCAAGAAATCATGAAACATTATAGGTTGCAACCTCAAGCTGTTAGTCATGTACGTTGATTTTTTTTTATTATAATATTATTTTTATCTCATATTCCATGTACTTTCCATTTTTGCAGAAAAATTATGAGTTTGAATATGAGACTAGAAGTTAGAGTATGAAATCAGTTTGTTAAAACATCCAAAATTAAACTTTAAGTTTTCTTAGAAAAATTAACAAAAGTTGTCCCTAAGTTTTGAAAGGTTACTGCTCTGTAAATTTGAAATTTAATTTTTTTTGTGTTTTCAGGTGTACAGAAGTGTTCTTTTGGTGAGTAAGGGAAACAAGAAACGGAGGAATTCTGGAAGTAGTGAAAACAGTAAGGATGAATCTGGTTCCAATTCTCCAGTACCTTCTGACAACTCAAAAAGTGAACATACTGACAAAGAAGACAAAGGTAATAAAGATACACATGTCTTTAAAAATATTTTAAATAGTTTATCAACAAAGACCTTCAATCAGATTGTCTTGTTTTCGTTTTCTTTTGTTGGTTCAAATTTAATTTAAATAAAAATAATTTCAGTTTAAAATTAATCATTTCATCAATGTATTTTAAAATAAGTACACAAAAATGGGGCCTGGGGAGCCCAGTCAGTTAAGGCATTCGCCTTGCATGGGAAAGGTCCGGGCATTGCCAAAATAACTGCCCACACATAAATGGCCTGTGCAGCCAAAAGAAGTGACGAATAGTACCCTGTGTAGAGGGAATGCACATTAAATATGCTCCAAAGTCCAAAAGCTGTGTATAATGTCGCCCTTTAAAGTGGTGTTGGTTGCCTACTCAGGTTTCGAATTGCCATTTCACTGTGGTTCTAGATTGCAACGCCCGTCTCCATAGCCCTTGTGTAGCTCTAGTGGGACGAAAATTCAGCCTAACCCCTAGATACACAAGAATATAAAATATATTCTTTAATAGAAATAATATCAGTATTTAAAATTTTGGTGCATTATGGCCTTTGATTCTCTTGCCCAATTAAATCTTTTTTTTTAAATTTTTAATAATGCAGTTCTATGTACAGTCAAAGCGCCACAGAAATCTTCTAAAGGCCTGAAAATTATCTAAAATATAAATATTTAAATGATGAAGAATATTTTGCTAAATCTTAGGTTGTATGTTTTAGAATCAAAAAGAACGGAACACTTGATCACCATCCGATCCTCCAGCACCTTGCCTGTGCCCCACCCTGGCAGTCAACCTCCCACCCCAACAAAACTAGCTGGAACCGGAACTCATTTTGAGTTTGAAGAGCGTGGAGACTTGATTAAATTTTACAATAAGGTACCATTTCGCCTCAAACCATCTTTTAAAGTTCAAAGTTACTATTTTGAGTCCAATTTATATAAAAAAAATTATGATAAATGAAGGTTTTTTCAACATTTAATTGCACATATTATATGATTTATTGTGATGTAACTTAAAAAATCCACAAAAACCAAGTGTAACAAAAAGTCCGATTTCTTGAGAACTTAAAGATAAAATAGAGACATAATGTTGTACTACTAAGTTATAGATATAATTTTTAACACAAGAGTGCACCTTTTTCCTTTATTTTAGTACACTTAAATCAAATTATCTCAAAATTAGAAAGTTGAATGCTTCGAAAATTCACATAAACCACAATCAGTATTCCTTCCGTACTTAGGCCAAATTTGGCAATGATCAGAATCGTAGTTTAAGAGGCTATTAGCCATGTGCTACAAACACACCCACATATCTTCATTTTTATTATTGTAAATTAACCTGTTGACGCTACTTTAAAACTGTTGGTGCATTAATTATTCTAGCTTAAGGAGGAATGCTTCAATTTCTTGTATTTGCTTCAGATGCTTAAAACCGTATTTTTCCTATAATCTAGGTTTATGTGCCAAAAGTGCAGAGGTTCGCATACAAATTTTCACATACCATCAACGGAGTAAGTTGTGCTTCCTATATGTATATTTTGAACTTGTGTAGTTACTTAGTTAGTTGAGTATTTACACTGAGCATAAAACTTGTCCTGTGCCTTGGCTTAGATTCATTTATTATTTGTAAAAACAAAACAATGGATTCATTTACTATTTGTAAAAACAAAACAATGGATTTTATTGTTTTAATAAAATTATGTAAATATGAATGATAAAATTCTATGGGGAAAATGTAAGCACTTTATATTAAAATATATAATTCTCGGAACTAGCAAATTATATATATTTATTATTCCCAAATATGTTAAAAAGCTTAGAGGTATATGGAATTCTAATTTTTAATCATTCTCTTTCAGCTCGAGTCACCTCCCCTGTCCCCCCTCCCTCGGCTGAATGCCCACCCCTCCTCCCCTTGGAGGAGAGTGTCCAGCAAGCACCCTGTTTACATTGCCCCATTGCTGCACACCCAGTTCCCACCGTCACCAGGAAAACCCATCTCTTGCTGCCTCAACAAGAGCCCTGCCAAGGTAACCCATTTTTGTTTGTTCAAATGGCTTAACTGTTAGTCTATAGCAGGGGTTCCCAACCGGTGGTACGCGTACCACTGGTGGTACGCGTGAATATTTCGGTGGTACGCGTGAGTGATGTGAGCAACATAATGCTATCAATAGCTTCTGTACGCATGAGCAGTGAGCAAACATATTACTCATTACTTTAAACATTAACATCATTTTAAAGAGAAATCTTTAATTTACTTCAGGATCGTATGTAAAACCTAGAACCCTTTGATCTTACGGCAAGCTCTGCTATTTTTGATGCCATTTGTTACGAGTTACTTGTGTGAGAGTTGATTTTCTGAACTCTTGTACATAAAAATTAAACATAGAAGAATACCGAGGAGTTAAGGGTGAAGATAAGTTCCATTACACCTAATGTTGATATTTTAATCTCAGGCAAACAACAACAAATTTCGCTCTAAAAACTAAAAAAGTATAGTTTGTATGATACATTTTTTGCTGAGTTTGTACTATTTTTTTTATTTGTATGTTTTTAGGAATATGGGTAATAAACAAACCTGTAAATAAATACTGTTTTAATCTTTTTAATTCTCCTTTATTATAAGTATGCTATAATTAAACAAATATCTAACCATTAAATGTGAAGTTTTCTCAGGAACTCAATTCAAAAATCCTTTGAACACTTTTAGAAGAGTGAATATTAGACGTTTATTAATATATTTATATATAGGTCTGGTGGAAAGCCAAAATTTCTCAAAAAAGTCAAGTGGTATGCAGGTGCAAAAAGGTTGGGAACCCCTGATCTATAGAGTAACTATAATAAATAATCAAACCTTCACACAGTACTTTGGGTTTCAATTATTACTTTTCTATAGTTTACCTACACTTCATTGATAAAAAAAAAACTTTTTTACTTGTTTTAACCTGCAAAGTTTGCTGCAAGGTTTAATCAAGGCTTTACAAACTATACCAGCCAACCAATTTTAACTTTTTGTCTGAACTGTAGTGCAATGGCTTTTTACTATGTCTATTTGGATGCAGATTTCGGAAATGTAAATATCCCCCCCCCCCCCCCCCCCATCATTTTCAGATGTTTTGGAAGTTTCAATTTATAAAAAAAAAATTTGAGAAATTTCCCTTAAATATCCTTAAAAATATTCCGAGTAAATGGCGTGCGGTTGTTAAACAAATTTAATGCATACGATATAGTGAAACTAATTTGAATGTTCAGGTAAACATGAAGCAAAAAAAGAAAAAGAACATGAAAAAGCTTTAATTATGGGCTTAAGTATTTTTTGGTGGTCGAAGGGGATAATCCTATGTTTTTTTAAGGTGGGTTAGGGTGTTTGTCTTGTTTAAGATGGGTGGGATCAGCACCTCTGCAGTCATCAAATAATTCTTGGTTTTCTCAGTCTAATAAACTAATTTACCTAATTCTGTTCCAGGACCTGAGAGCAATCAACAACTTTGTGAAGCTAGGTGACAAAAAGGTTGTCAAACGACTTCTTCAAGATGACAACGATACCGAAAATCCGCCAAAGCGGCTGTGCGAGGACCTCACCTTACGCAAGATTCAAAATGTCATTACCGAAAGACAAGGTGGCAACAGCAATGGACTGCCAGAATGAACTGTTCATCCCCTTTTCTTCAGCTTTATTTAGGGCATTTTCCTAGTTTTATTGACCCTAATTTTCTCATTGTCCTCACTAATTGTTCATATTATAATAGACTACAGTAGAGTTCGCCTAAATTGGACCCGAACCATGTTTATTTAACAGATAGTGGAAATCAAATTAAATTTGCCTTAATGTATGTGTAATAATAACAAGTTTAGGTACGAGAAAAAATCATGTTTGCCCTTCAACTTTTAATCGCCAAATGCCTTTTAGTACAATGTTATACCAACTTATGTATAGTTTTATGTGTATACATTTTGCTGGAACTTAAGTTTTTAATCTGTGAATATATGTAGGATTGTTTTATCGAATAATTTGTCCCTATAAGCTGTGTTGCCGATTAGTAGAACTCTACTGTATCATTTTTATTTCTGTTGCATTGTTAATAATACTATCTAGTATTCAATGAATCTAGAAAGGTAAGTTCATGTTGAAAATGCTTTATTTGTTCTGTCATTAATTCAACCATAGCCTGCCAGAAATTGGTTGAATTTGGCGTGTTTCTGCAGCGCAGTTCAGTAAAGGTGCATAGTAGGCAATTAAAGCATGTTTAGCATGGCTTTATCTAAAGGTTATATCTTGTGTAGTATTTAAAAATGTATATTGATTTTCAGTTGTTTTCCTCTTTGTTTGTATATGAATTATTATATAAAGTAGCTTACTGATGTTATGTATGAGTAAAAAAATATTTGTGCTTGACTGCTTTTACAAATTTTTACCTTGGTAAATTTTGTCCTATTTCTTTTAATATAATTCTCAATCAACTCTGTGCTTATTATTTTTATACTTCTTGAATCTTAAAGCATTGAATGTTTTTCAACTTGCATTTGCTCTAAGTTTTAAAATAAACTGTATAAATTAATCTGATTATTAAGCACTATATTTATCTTGTACAATATATTTGACAAGAATATACCTAACTTTTATGTTTAAAATATGTCAACTGCAATGCTCAATTATAAAGATAAGTTTTTCTTTTCAATAATTGTAAATGTAATTAAGATCTTTCTAGCATAAGTAAAAGAAATCGTAAAATTAAGAACAGAGCATTTGAATTTAAGATGCATTTATTCACTATTTTATGTTACCATAATCTTAGGCATAACTATTTTTATAACTGAGAATTTTTATTAAAACATTACACTTTGAATTTTAAATATGCAATTTTTTACCTTTGTTGCATGTCTTTTGGCGCAACTTTTTAATCTGTATGTTTAACTAAAGGTGCTGCGGTTGATTGAGAGCATTATGTAATTATTTCATTTGTTATGCTTATGCAATTTTGTTATGTTTATCTGCTCGTTTTCTTTTTCCTTCTTAGATTCTTTATATTTTTTCTATGTTTACCCATTTATCAAAATTTGGAAAAAAAAATGTGTAATGTATGCTTTTAATCCCTCCAAATCTTATTTCAACAATAAAGTTCTACTGTATGTAGCCTTTTATTAAATTTATTTTAAACAAAAAAATTGGATTATTGTTGCAATGTTAGCCGAAGTTTAATACTTTTTAAAACCAAGTTCCTACATATATTAAAAATAAAATTTTAATGCAAAATTATCTTATCTTGGAACACAAAAGAAACTTCTGTCTTATTTTATAATTTAGCAAGAAAACTATAGACATTATAACTCTTAGTTTAAAAACTTTTTAAAAAGTTAATTGTTTTTACGCATAGTTGCAAAATAAGCTTCTGCATGCAAAGTGGAAATATTATTATTGTCGAACAAACATCAGTATCAGTAGTAAGTTAAATTAGGTTGAATCAACACCACACTAGTATTTGAGACTTTAAAAATTTATTTAAATTAAATTTAAACTTATACTAGACAGATATATCTATACTTATACTAGACAGATTGAATAAAATTAAATTATTTAATAACCTAGCTAGAGCATCGAATGACAATTTCATGAGTATCCAATATAAATAATATGGTCTTTACAAATATTAAACATTCACTTAAGGGTCTGCGAAAACAAGTTTACATTTGAGGAAAGCTTTTAAGACACCCCCCCCCCATGTATAAAAATGACAGACCATTTTACTTCTGAACCCCCCCCCCCCCTTTCATTATACTTATTTTTTTAAAAAATCAAGTCAGCCAAATCATTTGTGTGGATAATGCAGAAGTGTGCTCTAAACTCCTTACAATTACAATGCAAGCTTGGCTTAATCTACCTCCTTGTGCGGTTTTCCAAGAAATAATGTGAGTGTCCACTGTTATGAACCTACCTTGTTTGATGCTTTGCTGTAAGGTTAATCACAACTGCTCTTGAAACCCAAGTAGGGTGGGAGAAATCGAAAAGAGTGCATTTCACTTTGTTTCCTGGAAAACCACACAAGGGAGGCTTGTATTGTAAGGCGCGTGGACTTTCCACCAATGTCAGATGTGTACAGATAGAAAATTCATAAAAAGCGCGGCTTTTGCAAATCCCTCTCTACGTCACTGAACAGAAACTAAAAGAATTCACTAATATCGTCCCATTCTGTTGTAGTATGTAAAGACGGTTTTGAATGTTTAAATATAATGCAAAATCTATATAGCTTAGTTTTAACACTAGTATACAGTTACAAAATTTGAAATACCGGAACACATTTTTTTATGTTGCTAACTCATTTTGGTTTTCTTCTGAAAATTGAGAAAGAGATTGCAATTTTGGTTAAAGTAATTTTCTGAGGCACTCAATAGAAACCTTATCCATTGTTAACGATCCACTTAGAGACATGCCTTTCATATCTTCTAAAATAGTCTTTTTCTCCCCTCACTTTGTGTGGAAGTACCACCGTATGCGTCTGACTCGTGTGCAATTAGCACATAATCGTGTTGTAATCGTAGGGACTTCTATGGCAATGTTTATTTAACCAACCTCAGGTAACCAGAACTATGTTAAGGTAAAATGTATCGATTGTTTTGGAATTTTGTAGAGATAGTTTGGAAATTTGTTCAAAAAGAAGTCACAGACGATAAGAAATGTGTTAATATTTTTTTTATATACCTTAAAGAGGTGTATTTATACAATGTTTTCACTGATAAAACAAATCTAAATCCTAACAATATAGTACATTGGAACTAATTCATAAGATAAATGCATCAGTTTGATCTTGGTTAACTTTATTTCAACAGTTAGCACTGAATGCATATTAAATATACAAAGATTTTGGTTCAATTTCAAAGTGATAAGTTTTATACAATTCATTTTACAAAAATCATGAAATAATAAATTACAATGAACACTCAACAACACGAATGATTTATGATTTGAAATTTTTTAAGCATTATAGCAGCACATAGAAAATTTCCACTCCTTAGAAAATCTCTTCTCTCTTTTTTTAAAATCGAAGTAATAAAAAAATACAACAAAAATAAAATAATTTCCTAAAACAGGTTTTGAAAATACTCAATAAACATAAGCATTTAACAAAAAATAATAAAACTATAACAGCATAAAAAATATTTTGAAAAAGTATACTGAGCTAAATACAATCTATCTACCAAGGTTTTGTAAAGAATCCTAAAAAAGTCACAGTAAAGTACAAAACATATAACCTTATAGAGCAGGGGTTCCCAACCTTTTTGAACCTGAGTACCACTTGACTTTTTGAGAAATTTTGGCGTACCACCAGACCTAAATATTTTATTAAACGTATAATATTTACTCTTCTAAAAGTGTTCA
Source organism: Oedothorax gibbosus (assembly GCA_019343175.1). NCBI lineage: Eukaryota > Metazoa > Arthropoda > Arachnida > Araneae > Linyphiidae > Oedothorax > Oedothorax gibbosus. The sequence continues at coordinate 37,054,378 of CM033270.1, forward strand.
AAGGTTTTTGAATTAAATTCCTGAGAAAACTTCATATTTAATGGTTATATATTTGTTTATTTATAACACACACATGCTTATAATAAAGGACAAATAAAACAATTAAATTGGTATTAATTTACAGTTTTATTTATTATTTATAGGTCTAAAAACATACAAATAAAAAATAGCACAAACTCAGCAAAAAATTAATTATCATACAAAATATACTTTTATAGTCTTTAGTGTGAAACTTGTTGTAAGAGTTCAGAAATTACACTCTCACACAAAAAAAAACTCGTAACAAATAGCATCAAAAATAGCAGAGCTTGCCGGGATATCAAAGGGTACTAGGTTTTACATCCGACCCAGAAGTTAAAAATTTCTCTTTAAAATAATGTTAATGTTTAAAATAATGAGTAATATTTCTGCGTGCTCACTGCTCATGCGTATTACAGAAGCTATTTATAGCATCATGTTACTCACGCGTACCACCTGAAATTCTCTCGCGTACCACCAGTGGTACGCGTACCACCGGTTGGGAACCCCTGATATAGAGGGTTTAAAATTTGCAAACAAACCCTACCTTCCTCTGATTGGTTACACCCCCAAAAACTACCAAGTTAACTTCCGGTTGAGACACCGGAAGCTCGTTTTCGTCGCTAGCTTCAATGTTGATTTTCTCCTCATGCCGTAGCGCGATGTTGAAAAATTCAATCCCCCCCCCCCCCCCCCCCAAACATAATTGGAATCAATTGTATTTTATTAAATATGTTATTTGACTCAAAAAGTTTACAATTTGAGAAAATCATTTTTATTTTTAATCTGTTTGCTTTTATATTTAGAAACTTAAATTATTTACATGACCTAACTTAACGTTTGTGCGATCAAAAAAACAATTTAGTTCTTCCCCAAATATAAAAGTAATTACTCCCAATTGCAGATTGTGTTTTATTATTTAGATAGAAGACTGTTTTTATGAAAATCTCTGCCATAATGACATCGTTATTTTTTGTTTATTATCAAAACTAAATAAATGCTAATAATACAAGTGTTTGACAATTTATTACTATATATGTATATTTATTTACTAATATATAGTGCACGTCGATAACGTGTGTGTAAAAAATAATACAAACATGATAAGACAATTTATGAATGATATTCAATTTATGGATTGTCATTTTAATCAATTGTAAGATTATATAGCCCGTTAGACTCTTACATAGTTTAAATAATTTGAAGAATTGTGCTTTTTTGGCAAAAATTTGTAGTATTTTAATTCATAACTCTAAAGTCTTCTTATTAATTAAAATTATTGATCGTAATTACGATTCTTATTATTTTTAATTTGATGGTAAAGTCGGTTGCATTTCTGTTTAAAATTCTACTTGATGCTAATCAATGTTTAAAATAGCCAACAACAGCTTAGATCATTAAAATCAAGTGTTGAATATTACGAACTCGGAAGCTGCATAAAGAATTTTAATCTAGGCATCCGATTCAATGCTTCCACGTTCGTTAAAAAAAACATTGCCAAAAATGTTGCACATTGGTTGGTACAACACAATAAATGCTGGATATATTGTATTGTACAGTATATTTATTTTCCAGAATATATTGTATAGTTTATTCGTTTTTATACATTCTCGAACACACCGCAAAGCGATAGCGCTGTTTAAAACATCAACTAACCCGTGAACCGGAATATTTCTAGGTAGGTTGGACAGACTTCCGAGTAACAGCGCCACCTGCGAAAGTTTGTGACATTAAACCGTCTATAAAAACACTCAATTTCACCTAAAAATTGTTTCTGAGTGTGAAAAGTTGAATGGAATGCACACACATACTAGGTCAATTATTTTTGACTGCCAAATGGTATTTGAGATCTTAAACAGAAAATGCAACTAAAATGTATTATATAGAGAAAAGTAAGTTTTTAAAAGCAAAATGTATACATATTTTAGCTTATAAAAAATTAAAAAAAAAAAATTATTCGTACTGACCTTACTAAACAAATATCATAATATTAATGATAAACTAAACTTGATTATTCTAATATTCTTAATATTTACTTGTATTAGGTTAAAAAATAAATAAGCTAAGTAACACTTTGAACTTTCTAAAAAAAAAAATGGTTTTCAAATTATAAGAAAAGTAAGTATTGAAAAATAGGTACTTTTCATAAAAGGCATTTAAAACATAATACAAAACCAATGGAATACAAACAGAATTACAGATAAAACTACTAATTAAGTTTTAATTTGAAAAGACCAAACATACTGTACTCAATTTCTTTGACCGTCCCGTTGCAACAAATATTTAATGTATAATCTTTCAGTCCATTTTGTACTTGAGTTTGGGCTATGAGAATGAAATTCGTTATATGATGAGGGTGTAAGTTTCCAGAAAAATGATCATCTTTGGACCATAACACTTTGAATTGTTTTCACGATTAAAGTTGAAGCTATGTACTAGCATGTGTTAACTATCTAAGTAAAAAAGGAAGCTGAAAAGTCAGACACAATAAACTATGGTAAACAAAGTACAAGAATGACAATTGCTGATAGAAAATTTGTAAGTGATTTAATAGGTTTAGAATTGAAGTGATGCTGCTATGAAGTGTTAACATGATTCAATTAATTGTATTTCTATATTAGAATATTATGAGAATTCCGCTAGGTTTACAAAGTTGTTGAAGTTTTTTAAGGAAATTCTTATTTGGGTATTGAAAAATGAATCCCTATTTTTTGGCTTTGATTTAAAGCACAAAGGTGCTTATTACTACTGCTCAATATCAATATAATCTTTAGCTTTAAACCTAACAGTCAACTAATTGTTATACTATATTCTATAATAAAAAAGTATGTCAGCTTACTGAAGATAAAGTTTCTATAAACATTGAAATGTGTATTGTAAAAACTAAAAAAAAAACATCTTTCTCTAATCCTTAAAAACCCCAACAAATATAAAGCAGTTATCATCCTTGTATTAGTATGAAAAGAGCGATTCTGGTAACTAAATTATAAAATCTCAACAACCTTCTTAAACTACACACTTGAAAACAGTAGTGTAGAGTAAACGCACTTTGTAAAGATGCTACAGTAGTTATTTTCCTATTGTACATGGTGTAAAAGAGCTGAGAATTTCCTAATGGTTGCACATTCAGTAGAACAAGCTCAGTAGCTTATTATAATAGTATAGGATAAGTCTCAACACAAGGTGTAAGCTTATGTAAAAAGGCCTAAATTCTACAGGCAATAAATATACATTTAAACTTTGCGTTTAAATGTAAATAGTAAATAATAATAATTATCAGTACCGTAAATATTTACAGGATCATTTGCTAATAGGATTCAACTGATACAAGGGAGAACCGGCTCACCTATGTAAAGGCATTGCTTAGCACCTATATAGCACTTAATTAAACAGGAATTTTAATACATGACTACAGCATAAGAGATTTAACTCTCTCGTCAATTACTATATATTTTTTATATGGCAAATTTCACAAGCAGCAAAGTAAAATGGGCACAGAAATTCTTCCCCTCTATTGAAACAGTTAATGACATTTGGCCCCCTAAAATATAAATATGATGTAATTTATAAATCTCCTATAAAGCTTGACAACCAATTTACGATTTCGGTGACACATGCACTATAGCCATTTTGAGGTTATTTGCCAAGAGCGATACATCCACTACACTATCCACCATTTCTTGCACTGCTGCTACAGAAGGAAACTCAGTTGCAGCCTTTTTTGTGCTTCCTACCAAGGTCTTCAGAGAGTCACAAAGACTGTTAGAATTGTGCATAACCCTAGTCTTAAGTTCAGAGTTGCTGAGGTTCCTATGCACAGAGTCACCAATGTACACCAGTTTATGTGCACCGATCACAATGAACTTGCTATGTCCCACAAATACCTTTGGCGGCTGGTTGTTTTTAATAGTCATCAAGAAGGCATCAATGGCATTAGTTAAATGCATGATATGCGTTTCAATCTGTACACCATAAAACAATAGAATCTGGAGATCTTTGGGATCTAGGGGAGACAAAATCTTCTCCAGGGTTGTTATTTCTGAAGGGTTGTCAGAATGGCTAACAACTGGAACTTCCGATTGTTTCACCAGTTCATCGAAGGATTGACACATATCTTTTGGGAGAGATGCTTTAATGGATTCGTTCTCTTTTTCAACAGCTTCTTTTGATTCCAGGTTCACATAGTCGTATTCGTTGTAGTCTTCATTTGTGCTCACCTGACTTTTGATTAAAGCTGCTGGTGTGGGTGGGAGAGGTCTTTCTTGAAGTTTTGGGCTGGGTTTTGGTTTTAGGTTTGGTTTAGGGGCGACAGGTGGTTTAGTAGGCTTGTCTGTAATTGTTGGCTGAGTTTTGAAAAGTAGCGTGGAGTTACCTTGAATTAGAGAAGTAACTTGTCGTACATCTTCCACAAGATTTCTTGCGCATGCTACTATCATATCCAGTTCATCCGGACCATTGGAATCATCAGTACAGGCAAGCCTGGCAGCCATCCACCCTTTATCGTCTAAGGCTTGGACACAAGTCTTAACTGTGGCACATGATTCCTTTATAGGTTTAACAAGTTTATTTAACTTAAAAGAAAGAGACTTATCAGCAGCATGAGTAGAGTTAGCTAAAGCTCCTTGAGCAAAGCTGAATAAATCTCCTAAAGAATTCTGAAATTTGTGACATGTCCCTTCAATATCAAGTACTTTGCTTTCCATATTCTCATACTTGCGCCAAGTAGTACTGACAAAACTGAACAGTTTTGATATGGCACTCTGGACTTCCTGCTGATACTTCATCAACAGTTCAACTGCAGATTCACGATCCAGGTTCAGTTCTGAGCATTCTGGCAAGATGCTATCACTCATTTCATCAGGAAGTTCAGCATTGACAATGGTAATCTGACTAAGGGAATCAACAACATCGGTACGAGGAACTGGACTGCTATCTCTCACTACCTGAGGAGGTATATCGTACACACCATCCGTTGGTACTTGGGGCTTCAATTGCTTAACAGGAGTATCATAAAATTGAGTTGGCATATTATTGGTAGGCACATCATATGTTTCTTGAGACAAGCTGCCCTGAAACGGAACACTGACACCCCCAATACGAAGCTGGCTGGGTAATCTAGTGTCTGTCACTGGCTGTGGTTCAGGGGGGACGTCATATACATCCCCCGGATATTGTTCCATGCTAGATCGATTAGATCCGCCAACACCACTTGACAGAGACAAAGTTTCAATGCTTGAATGACTACCAGAAGGTGACCGAAATGAAGAGCTGCCAGAAGTATCGTTGCTAGAGCGACTGAAAGCTCTTCCATCATAAATAGGTGGGCTGCTCTTGTATGCAGAAGGAGGCACATCATAGTTGTCTGAAATGGTGATAATGTGGGTACTCATGTCTTTCTCTGCAGAACGAGGAACGTCATATGTGGGGACTTGATCCATGCCTGGAATGTCATAGTCCTGTATGCTGTCGTTTGATGCCAGGGGTGCATTGGATTTTGGAGAATCATACACAGAGGATGATGGAAGTGGGGATCGGCATGCATGTGGTCTAGGTTCATCATAAGCTTCTCCCATTATAGGCTTTGCACTAGGTGGAGTGTCGTAACTTCCTAAAATGACAGAAAATTTTATCAACATTTTAAAAAGCAATGATACAGGAATACATTTTTAGCTGGCATCTAATTTTAATGAATAGAAATCTCTAATTATAAAACGTGCAAAAATCAATAAAAAAAATTAAGATATTTTACATAAGAACACTACTTTTTTCATAAAATATAATTTTACCATTACTGAAAAAAAATGAAATATTTTAATACGGAATGAAATTAATTTTAAATACTTATGGGTATTATAAGTTTAATCAGATTGATTATACAAACCATTTCCATTTCCTTGTAACATATATCGTGGTATTGGGGAGGATGACTTCATAACATCACTCTTCTCATTAACTTTAGCTCCAGGTGGAATATCATACAAATAAACACCACCTATCTTTTGTGGAGTTACAACCTAAAATACAAAAAAAAATTTAATATGTTTATTCGTTTTTATTAAATACAGAATATTATATATATAATTACACTAATACTATATCTTAAACCTCAGTCATGAAAGCAAATAAAAACAAAAAATTCATTCTTAAATACAAAACAAATACCACACCAAGCAAATAGTTTGAGATGTTTCAAAATTACGTCTGACAATTTAGAACTTTCCAATATTTTAAAAATAGGAAGATAAATGGATTTGCTGACGTTAAATTTTTTCTGGGAAAAATTCTTTTGGAACTTTTTTCAAAATATAATCTAACTAAGGTCATGGCCGTGCCTTTAGTTTTTGTTATCGTCGCACTAGAGCTACGAGGGCTATTGGCGACGGGCGTCGTATTTTAGAACCACAGTCAAGTGACGAGCCGACACCTGAGTAGGCACCCAACGCAACCGTTAAGGGCGACATCGTACGCAGCGTTAGGACTTTGAAGGATATTTAACGTGCACTCTCTCCACACGGGGTATTATTCGTCGGACATTTTGGCTGCACGGGCCGTTTATAGGTCGGCAGTTATTTTGGCGATGCCCGGACCCGAACCTGGGATCTTCCGCATGCTAGGCGAATGCCTAACCGACTAGGCTCCCCAGCCCCGCCATGCCTTTAAGCTAAATATATCAGTATAATTGGAAGGGGTAGATTGATAATTATTTTTTGCTGGAAGGTAATTAGGCAAACAGAGAAGCTTGCTAGATTATGTTGCTAATTTGCAAGTGCTGATAATTTAAAAGTTGAAGCATCATTAAGGATTACAATGTACAACAGAATTAACCTCCCAGGACCTTTGGATGTACTTTCATTATTTGTATCAGTCTGTGTCAAGGATTCTGATAATTTCAGGTTTCAATCAGACATAAAAAATAGAGTAAAATTCAAGTACTAGGTAATAGTTCCATGTAACTGTAGTGTAAGTCACAATTTAAGAGGGGATTTGTAGTGATAATCACTTTTTACACATGTGACTTACACTACAGAAAGAATAATTTTGCATGGAATTACCCTAGAACATAAAAGTCTATCTGATTGCAAAAAAAACTCTGAAATAATTTAGCATAGTATGCTTCATTTTAAAGATTTATGTTGGTCTTATATGCCTGATACTATGGTAATGGTCATAAAATTCATTCTACTTAAGGATAAAAATTAAAAATTTTAAGTAAACACACTTTCATTAAAATAGGGTGACCCGGGGAAATTATTGGACACGAAAATCGGTGTAATTATTGGATAGGGCCTAACAACCATAATGCATCATAATTTATTGTGTCTAAAAAAACCACAATTTGTTAATTGCATACCCAACAATGCTCTGATTAATTATTGGGATTAGATGAGTACTTTTTCTCAAAAAATATATTAATAACCTCAATAACTAAAAAACAATGGTTTAAACTTTTTTCAATCGATGCTAAATTGTGTATAATTTTGTTTTCTTTTACATGATCTTGAATTTTGTAATGCCCAGTCTTAGATATGTTTATGAAGATGGTTTGTGCTGAAAAACAACATTGTTGGTCTAGGATGAATAGTAACACTATGACATGCATGTTTAGTTACGGGGTAATTATTGGACAAAGCGGGGAAATTGTTGGAAATGCTATAGGGCAGTGGTTCCCAACCGGTGGTACGCGTACCACTGGTGGTACGCAGTAAAATTTCCGGTGGTACGCATGAAAGTTTTATCGATCTTCATACACAAGATAGTTCCATGAAAGATTATTTTAAATAGAAATCTTTTATCAACTTCTGGATTGAATGTAAAACCGAGTACCCTTTGATTTTCTGGAAAGCTCTGCTATTTTTGATGCCATTTGTTCGAGTTACTTGTGTAAGAGTGGATTTTCTGACCTTTTGTACATAAAAAATAACATAGAAGCACAAGTGTTGAAGAGGACTTAAGAGTGCAGAATCTTTTTATTTCTCCTTTATTTTAAGCATGTTATAAATAAACAAATATCTAACCATTAAACATGAAGTTTTCTCAGGAATTTAATTCAAAAGCCTTTGAACACTTTTAGAAGAGTAAATATTTTACGTTTATTAAAATATTAAGGTTTGGTGGTACGCCAAAATTTCTCAAAAAGTCAAGTGGTACGCAAATGCAAAAAGGTTGGGAACCCCTGCTATAGGGTAAGACAGACAGCATTGCAATATGCTTAAATTTACTTGGTATAGTTTGTGTGATTAAGAAACACCATCTACACAATGTTTGAACTGGAAAAAGACATTTAAATATTTGGTAATTTTTACTAGATCTCACTGTTATACCTTTTTTACACCAGCCATGTGGTGTTAAATAATTATCAAATACACAGTACTATAGTACACACCATATCACACGATTTAGCCCTTGTAGCTTGTCTAAATACAGTGCTGAAAACAACTGTCCAATAATTACCCCAATCGGCGGGGTAATTTTTGGACACACGTTTATTTTTTTAAACAAAAATTCTACAGATTAAATAGTAAATTTCAACAATGGTACCCGACAGATATATCCAATAGGCATTACGAAAAAAATTACTGGTTAGAAAATTACATAAATATGGGAGCTGTGGTAAAAGTTTGATTTTTGTCCAATAATTACCCCGTGTCACCCTAGTTAAATTTAATTTAAAAAGTTTTTAAGTTTATATAAAAATAAAAACAAATTAATTATTAAAATCATATCCATCACTGAAAATAATGTCACCATATATTGACAGAGCGCGAATGTTTCGCTTAATCTTATCATTGAAGATTAGAGCACTAGATTCATCCAAATTCTTACAAGAAATACTTCTTAATAGCGCAATTTAGAACCGGAAGTTACTTATCTTTTTTTCTAAGAAATTTCCAAGTACTCAAAATTAACTTTGACATTCCCAAGACTTGAGAAATTCCGCTCGGAAAAGCGCCGTATCCACATTTTATCTCCTCTAACAAGTCAATGACAGGTATTACCAAATCATTAATAATAACTGGACCTCATTACGGGCAAATAACGCTCATAAGAGCACCATAAAAACGATAAATAAATTAACCTCGGGATCATCAGACAAATATTTCTGTCTAATCAAAACTTGGTAAAAAAAAACATAGCGTAAAAATATGAGTTGTCCACACTTCAGTTGGCCCAAATCGCTAATGAATGGATAAAACGTTTTTGATTTCATGACTATGTCTCAAGTGCCTTGTGGATGAAAACTCAACGTTTGGCGCCGATGTCAAATTCTTTTAGAAAGATGTTTGGTTCTTGAAAAATAGGGTGTTTACAACTTAGGTTATTTTTTATATCCTCATGTGGCGACGGGGCAGTCTGTTTCTCTTCAACATCGGACGCGAACTATCGAGTGTATAAACGAGCGATGTTATTTTAAATTCACAACACTAATAAACAAGTAAGTTTGTAACAGAATCTGTCACTTAGAATGCTTCCACACAACATTTATGCAGAATTCATTAATATTTTATTCATGCATCTTTTATTACATTTTTTACATCACACTGCTATAAATTGAACTTACACGTTATAATAATTTGCACTCAACTGGGAAAAAGCACCAAACACAACATTTAATTCCAACTTTCACAGTTACATGCATATTTGGCTAGTTTCATTTATTTCCTTTTGAAAAATTCAATAATTATTCCTTATCGTTACCTAAATTTATTTATATGCATTTCGAAGAATAATATATATATATATATATATATATATGTAATATTTCCCGCTCTTAAATCGAAGCAAAAGATTTGAAATCAACATACAACAACATTAAACAAATATATCGCATTCAAAACCTAACTACACTGAATGATTTTTAAAAAACAAAGTGGCAAAGAAGACCTCACCTAAATTAATAATTAGTATTAAGACATCATTATTCATTAATAAATTCGCAAATGAAAAAATACATTAGCTTTTAAAATGAACACAAAACAGAATTCTGTCTCTTTCTAAACAAATAATGCAAACTATCAAAGAATCTTATTTTGAAAAAAATTACGACGTCCTTCAAAACAGATTTATATTACAAAAAATAAAAATAATTTTTTATTTAAAAAAAATAAATTTCCTCGTATGATGATAGAGTGTTCTCATTATGGGCAAACTACGTTCGTAAGGGCAAGTAAAAATGATCAATAAATTACGGTATAAATAAATGGTGATTTAATAAATTACGGAATTTTAACGAACGATGATTTAAAATAATCAGAAAATGGCCTTCGTATGCTTTTTAAATGGCTATTAAATTGTGAAACTTTTTAATGATTTCTAGTTTCAATGATCTAAATTTTTGACGCATCACCCATTTTTAGTTTGATGAAACAAAGGTGACAGACATAGCCTATGAAAAACTTTCATTTTTTAGTTAATAAACATAGTGTTGGAGCTAAAATAAAGAAATAATATATAGCAAGAAATTAATACAGAGACGAGTTCCCCAATCTTTTAAAAATTAAGGTTCTTGTGTTATGTTAACCCATATCTTAGATTTTTTTTATGGCTCTCCATCTAAAAAGTTTTGAGCCCCTTAAATAAGATAGTAAATTTAGAATTTTTTAAAAGTAAACAACCCTATTCACCTACCCTCCAATAAATAAAAGCAATTAATAAATTTTAAAAGTCGTCTTTTTGTTAAGATAAGTTGTGACTGAAGGCTCTCTAAGGAAACACAGCGTATAATTAGAGAATCTGTTATATGACATTTTTAACCTGTAGGAAATATATACCTTTTTCAGGAAATTGATGTTACTGGTTACAGGTGCACACTACCAAATATAATAAGTGACGATTATGCTATTAATTATTCACCGCCGGATGTTGAGTCGCCTTTTACTAAGCTCACTAAGCAGGATGTGAAGAATCACAGAAATTTTTATTATTTAGCTACGAGTCGGACAGAAAATATTATCGCTTATTTTAAACATCTTTATGATAAATAATATTTCAATTTTTTTTTGTCTTATTGATAAGTTTGAATTTTAACCATTGATACCAATATTATTTATTTCTAGTATTTCTTTCTCTCTTTCTTACAGATGAACGCTGGAACGTGGATTAAACAATAAACATTGAACGCCCAAAATATAAAATTTGCAACAGACAATTGTCTGTAATTGTTTGGTTGATCGTCCAATCCTTAAACGTAACTCGGAACTACCCTCTACCCTAAAAAACGAAGTATGCCGACCGAATTTGGCCTTATGGAAGCTAAAGGATTAAGGATGTCAGACATGAGAAAACTTAATCTTAAACAGAGCCTGGTCATGAGACTGCAAAGTTATGACCTTTAAAGTAAAATCAATTATCAAATATAATATTTTTAAAAACATTAAGGGTGCTTATAGTTGTAGAAAACTTAAACATATGATTAATTTAAATTGGAGTTTGTCATAAAACCAAACAAAATTGTGAGGAACAAAATGTATAGGTTTATAGCCAATTTTGGAGCCCTAAAAATAATGTGTCCAAGGCCCTGGCCTGATCTTAAGACCAAAAAAGCCCTTACTTTGTTGGGATTTGATGCCCAGCTCCTCCTAAGCGCATGCGATGTCTCATCTGCCCCAATGTTGCCAAGCCCTGTCGGGTCGTACATTCCGGGCAGCAGCCTGAGCCTGTTTCCCGGCACGATGCCCTGCCTGCCCCGCAGGGAACACAGCCACCAGCCCTCCAGGCAGCTGGTGTTCTGCTCCAGCACGGTGAGGATGTCGCCCTTGCGAAAAGCCAGCTCGTCAGGGGCCTCTGCCACATTGTCGTAGAGGGCCTTCGCCAGGCAGTTCTGTTGGCGGAAGAAACAGAGATTCATTAGACTTAGACTGGTATTGGAATTGTTAAAGATACAGAGGAAGTTAACACAAATAAATGAAATGATTGATATAACGGAATCCAATTTAAATAAATGAACAAATGTAGTACCTATAATACCCAATATCACCCCTAAGGAAAATTAATTTCTTTTCATCCCCTTTGTACACGTCACAGGTCTTGTAGCACTATCTCTGGATTAAAAATTTATAACTTTTAAAGATATTAGGGGTGACCATATTGAGAGCACTGTCCATATTGGGTACAAGTATTATATTCTTATTTTCCCCCAAAACATAATTCTGCCATAACATCCCAATTGGCAGTCCAATACTGCCGCTGCAAGAAAGAAGACAGTATCTGCAACTTTGGCGTTTTTGAGTTATTAACGTCAATCCACATAAAAATGGATAATCTATCTCATAATAACCCAAAATACTTTATATAATTCATTGTTGTATCCAGACATTCAATCAAACTTCTGAATGTATGTCATACTTAGCGTTTGATGAAACGAGTTTTCTTCATTTTTATCAAAACTCAGTTTTTGCAAGTATTTTCTTACAGCGACAGAATAGCACCTTCTACATAGTTTATAAAACATACAACATCCAATAAATAAAGAAAAATTAAAAAGTATAAAAGCGTAAGAAATATATCCTATGAAATTCCAAAAAGTACTTATACCACATTATAAAGTGATACGGTTCCTCTAGAGCAGGGGTTCCCAACCTTTTTGCACCTGCGTACCACTTGACTTTTTGAGAAATTTTGGCGTACCACCAGACCTAAATATTTTAATAAACGTATAATATTTACTCTTCTAAAAGTGTTCAAAGGCTTTTTGAATTAAATTTCTGAGAAAACTTCATATTTAATGGTTAGATATTTGTTTATTTATAACATATGCTTTTTATAAAGGAGAAATAAAAAGATTAAAATGGTATTAATTTACAATTTTATTTATTACCTATAGAGGTCTAAAAACATACAAATAAAAAAATAGTACAAGCTCAGCAAAAAACTAATCATCATACAAAATATACTTTTATCGTCTTTAGGACGAAACTTGTTGTTTGCCTGTGATTAAAATATCAACATTAGGAGTAATGGAACTTATTTTCACTCTTAAGTCCTCTTCAACACTTATTCTGCTTCTATGTTTATTTTTATGTACAAGAGTTCTGAAAATCCACTCTCACACAAGTAACTCGTAACAGTGTTGCTCACATCACTCACGCGTACCACCTGAAAGTTTCCCACGTACCACCAGTGGTACGCGTACCACCGGTTGGGAACCCCTGCTCTAGACTCTAGAGTCTAGAGTATTAAATGGCGCTAGGGATCTCTTTTTATTTCCTATTAATGTATCTCTCTCCACAGTTATAAAAATTCCACACGCGAGCTTCAGCACAGTTGATGAAAAAATTGTCTCACTCAATGATAGCCCAAAATACACAAAAGGGACGACATTTCATAGATGTAATGAATGACTCTTGTCAAGTCACTGGCCAAGGCGCCTCGGATAAAAACACCCATACTTAGGTTTAAAATAGGAAGACCACATTTTGAAAACTGCTATATTTGTTGATTTAATAAATTAAAACACCCAAGAGAATTGAAGAAAGGAAACATTGAGAGAACTTTTAATTTGAAATAACAAGCATCGAATAGGAATCATCCAGAATTGTCCCTTTAATGGAATTATTAGGTTTGGTTAAAGCTGCATTTTGCAACACGAAGGTATTCTTAATCCACAATGTCGATTTCTTACAATGTTATATGCTATAGTATTTAATGATATTTTTTTAGAAATGGTTAAGGCATAAGGCATTCATCACAATTTGCATATGCTGAAATTTTTTTAAAGTCAAAGAAAGAAGAAATTTCAGTACTAATCCTAGTATTAACAATTTTTAAAATAAAATGTAGCTATAGAACATTTTGCTACATCAATAAAGCCTTTTCTTAGAGCAATAAACTCTATCCATAAATCACAAAAAATAGAAGAAAATATAAGTATTTGAAATGTACCTAAAAACAATGCCAAGTTACGTATGTAAGACTTTTCGATGTATCGAAAGTTGCTATAAATTAATTTTATGGTAAAAGACCGACTGAAAACTTACATAAAACAAAGGATGGTCGAAAAAAGGAATAAAGAGTGGGCAGTTTTCTTCCCGCGGCATAACTACCAAAGGAGCCGAATATATTATTCTTATTGTTCGAGAATTGATGACTTGGAGTTAGAAAATTGCTAAAATCAAGGCTGAGGACCTGGAAAAACAATAGGATGACGCGGATGCCAATCTACATCTTATTTAAATTCGAAATGGGTGGTCTTTGGTTACTTGAACGGAAAGACACCCAACTGGAATAGATTATTGAAATTTAAAGAACTTTTCAACGTAATATATACATATTTATTGGGTCTGACTGTTAGAGGGGTTAGAATGGTGGTACTAAGATCAGTGGTATCGAATCCTGCTTTAGCATGTTTGCAGCAGTACTGAATGGGCTTTAATCGATAATCTTCATGTAGCAAAACAACAGAACAGACCGCAGCACTTTCAAACCAAATCAAAAATGTTTTTTTTTGTACCGTAAATTTTGAATAAAAATGAATCTTTCCTAGCGTCGTCTACTAAAATGACGTAAGTGCAAATTTTTAGCAATAAAAACTCTAGAGGCAGTGAAGGATTCAGCGACTTGGAAGAGAAAATTTGCGCGTCGCGACCAAAACTTTTTATTTTCCTCCAGGGCTTGCCGAAGGTAAACTTTTTGTAATATAATTTTAGTGCAACGACTGAAGTTTAAACAAGCTTTATGGGAAATCATTTTTGAAATTATTTCCTTAAAAAATAAAATACAAAGGTATAAACTGTCCTAAATATTCCTTGTTTAATGGAGTAGGAATTTCTTTTACCGTTAAGGAATTTTTAAAACCTTAGATGTTATTATATGTAAAATTATTGAATGATAAGAAGGCCAACTTCATATTAGCAGTTTATGTCCTATTAGATACCTAAATAGCTCAAGCTTGTATAACCATTCATAACGTATCCACCTACCACCAATTGAAATACTAAAAAAACAAAGTTGTAAACATTGATTTACAGGGAAAACTTAAAAATAAAACTTTTTTAATATAATTTAAAACAGGCCTAATTTCTAAGTCATGGAAGTGATTTCGCAGCTTATTTAGAGTACTAATTTGATTCTAACATTCACAGACTTCAATTATTTAAAATGAATAGCAATAAACTTTCAAACTTTCATTCAACATATATTTAAAAAACGTAAAGTCTGCTCTATCTCCAATCTAAAAGCACCCAAAGCACACAAGTGTCTGTGCGTGGGTTTTAATCCAGTATTCTATAGGAAGTAAAATCGATCGGTCCCCCTTCTATCCTCATAAGAACCTCTTCCCTTTCCATTCCAACAAGTACTTCAGAGGTGGAATGGAAATTAGATACTTAAATGAGAGCAGATACTTATTTTCCTTGTTATATTTTTAAAATCTATTGCAGCAGTATAAAACAATTAAGAAATTGTGCAGAATAAGAAAACTACTGAACTTTATTTGAAACCGGATACTTCAAAATTTTGTGCGATTCAAATGCTTGGCTTCCAAAGAAGGAATGTACATATTTGGATTTTCAATTAATTTCTTAAATTTTGAAGTATCAATGCATGACTTCATTTCTTATAAAATTGTAAAATACGAATAAAAAACCGATTTCCAAACTTTATTAAGAACAAGATACAAAGATTTTCCATGTAGGTCCCTTGAACCGTCACAAACCACTCCTTTGCGTTGGTAGTGCAACGTTAAATTCAAACAAATAAAAAACACTTTAAGCATTGAACGACAAATTTTAAAACTACAAAGAAAACCCGTTGCAGAAATAACTCAACAAGTTAATTTCACGGAACAGATAACAGAAGATCATTCCATTTCATCTTCCGCATCCCAATCCCAAATGAAAGGATGGATGGAAGCGAAGCGAGAAGTGGATCTTTCTAAAGAGATGCCTCAAGAAGTCATGGCGGGAACGGCAGGAAAATCAGAGATATCGGATGACATCGGTCGGTTTCACTCACCCATATCGGACCGTTATCGCGGGCTTGGCATCTTTTTTTGGGGGTGAAAATGCTGCTGAGAGTCACTTCAGTAGTCCCGAAATGGCAAAGTACCTGACAAAAAGTGCCCTTATTTAACGTGGATGTTTTGAGGGCCCTTTGTATGAGCGATGTTATCGTAGGGGGATAGTGGTTGAGGTTATAGAAGTAGTCAAATGACCCAGCTCACAGATGATTTTTTTTCTGTCGTATAAGTGCTATTTTATTTTAAAACTTTATAGGTTAAAATTTATTTCATAGCTGAAGCTTTGCAAGTCAATTAGCGTTTGGAAATACAATTTCATTTCCTAAAATTTAATTCAACGTGGACACACGTCAAAGAAAATATTGTTTCGTGTAACTTAATTTGTTCTACATAAATTGTTCAATACTCTGGTCTTCATTTGTCTTATATTTTACTTTGCTACAATTAAGTCGAAAGCCCAATTTCCCGTGGCAAATAAATGTTCTTGCCAATCGTCGTTAATGGGTTAAAGCTTATTCCACTATTTCCAAACATTTAGGAACTTGTAAGTGGTAAGATTAATTATTGACGAATGCGCATTATTTTCATGTAAAACTAGATCTTTAATTAATAGTTGAATCTTAAAAATAATTTGACGTTTTCGATGATCCGGTTTAAACAATAGATGTACAGCTGTGGACAAAAAAAAGTAAACACTAGGATTATTTCGGACGTTAATGACCCATGGAATCGGACCTTTTGACTTTGTGAAAAAATAACATTCTGAGTTAAATTAATGACACGAAATTTGCATAGGTAATGTTTAATACGTGTACTTCATGACCTGGTAATAAGTAACGTTTGAAAAGCAAAGTATTATATTTTAAGCTATCGAATTATAAGATTAATGTCTATCACTTTCATGATAATCTCTAGAATAGCTACGTTTAAATTGATTACTTTTTAATAGAAGTAGGCCTTCTAATATTTAATATTTATTCTTTTTACTCTTTACTCGTAAATATTGTTTTAAAATCGATGTTCAATAAAAATATTTGTTCATCTAGCTCTGCTTTATTCATCTTTTATTTAAACATGGAAGCGATGCGCGGTATTTTTAAGAAAAATCTACTGGACAACTTTCAGGAAATTGAATCCAAGTTTTACGAAATTAAATATTAAAATTTTTCGTTTTGTATTTACATTAGATTTTTGCTTCAGGCAAACACATATCACAATCATATACACACATGAACTAATGTATTTGAGATTGTATCCAAAAAAAAAAGATATTCTATTCATCTTTTAAAATGTTTTATTAAATTTCAATGCATGCATCTCAAATTAATTTTTTTCTAATGGGGCTGCAATATTGGCGGTCAAGCTTTGCAGACTCGGCATGTTCCACAGAACAGAGAGCCATTTTTAAAATAATATTTTTTCAGTGTCTTGTGTTAAGTCAATTATTTCGTATATTTAAACAAATGTTTATAATTTTTTTTATTTTTTAGTAAGAAAGTATATTAGTTATTTAACGTCACATAGATTGCTTAAAAATGAATCACAATAAATTTAATATTTCTAAATAGCGCGTGTATGCGCACGCGCTATTTCTTTCTTTTTTGAATCACTTATATATTTTTAAACTTCATCACCGAACATTTTTAATGGCGGATTATGGTAAGAATCTTTGTAATTAACCCAACTTTAAGAGGCGAACTCTTGAATAGAATTATACGGATGCAATTCTTTTTTTAAAAATAACAATCAACTATGGTATATGCTCAGAATATTTTCATAAACATAACTATAGGCTTGTGTTGCATTTCCATGCTTTATTTTTTTAAATTACAAAATGAAAATTTTTATTTTACAGTAACAAACGATTTTTCGCATTTCAAGCATATAATCGTCTGAAGGCTAGTGTTTAAAATATTCCATCGTCATGAAATATATGATTTATTTACAGTAACAAACGATTTTCGCATTCAAGCATATCGTCGTCGCTTTAAATGCTGAAGTGTTAAAATTCCATCGTATAAAATATAAAAATACTATGCATTAATATAAATCTTGAATCATCATAAATAAAATATATATTAATAACTAGTAAAATAATTAAAAATACGTACCAATAATAATTAATTACTTTTTAAACATAATTTATAGTTTATTCTGTCATTCTTAGTTCAAAAATTCAAATTAATATTTTTATTTTTTAATAGAATTAAATTAAGTTTGATTTTTTAATAAATTACATTCAGAAAACATTCTTTAAAAAAACTAAATCACACGTCCGTCTATCTGGTCTATCTCAAATATGTAAACTAAAACTTAGATACAACTTTCAGCATGCCAACGAATGATTAATATTCAATAACAAATAAAAAAAAAATTAAAAATTGTATCTTTATAAACAAGTTTACCAACAAAACATATACCTAAACTTAAAACATATCGTGGCTCTCATAAAAAATAAATATTGTTGTCTCGTTACTCAATGGCGCCCAGTATAGAAATCCTTGACGTACACAAAAAATTTAAAATTTAAACTTTAATAAACTTAAAATATTAACTATACAGTTGAAATAAACTTGCAAAAAGGGGGAAAAATTAGATTTCATCACCATTAACTTTTGATCTCTTACAGAGCTCCTCAACATATTCTACCATATATTTCAATATTTCGCTTTTCCCCTCGGACGAACCTATAGACTACGCTTGTTAATTTAGAGATGGTCCCCCAAAGGACATCAAGTGATTCGATTAAATAACTCGTCAAATATTCATCCAAATGTAACAAAAACTTAAATTTAGGGGTTTTCAAGGGCGCTTAACATTTCTAAGTTATTAAAATTGGGAGTTGCTATTGGAAATTCTAAAGTTTGTAACATTTTTAATATGAAGACGGCCCTTATCCAATTTTATGTCATGCAATTAACTCAGAATGTTATTTATTCACAAAGTCAAAAGGTCTGATTCCTTATGATGACTAACGGCCGAAATAATCCTAGTGTTTACTTTTTTTGTCCACAGCTGTACATTAGTCATTGGTTTTGGCTCGACTCGAGAAGGCACATAAATTGAAACTCTTAGTTTTTATAAGTTCAGCAAAACGTAAAATATTTAACGGTAAACTCAAAGTAAATAAACGACAAATATTTAATTATCTATTCCAGAGCTAAAAATAGCTAGAAATGTGACTGAACCGCTTAGAAAAAAAAAGTGAAATGAAAACAAGCCATATCATTTGATAACACAAGCCCAATCTGACCAACTATCTCCTTCCATCTTGGTAATTGACGATGGCGGTACAAAACACGATAGAAATCTTGCTACTACAAGCCGTCGTCTCTTGTAAAGCATGGAAGAAAATACTATTTTAATTACACCACGTTCGTAATAGATCTTGTAATCCCAGTCGGTAGACAGCCGAGACGGTGAACCTGAAAGCTCTTCAAGCAAAAAGATGTGTTCACATTTCATTAGGAATACATATGTAAAGCTGTATAGGACGATGATAGTTCAGTATTAAGCAAATTTATGAAAGAGCCTGCAACAGGAAATATGAATGGGGGGTGGTAGTAAAAAATGTATAAAAAAGGAACGTGGAAGAATCGATCCAGCACAGCAGAAGAGGATTTGGAAAAGAGCCAGAGCCAGCTAAACCATTTATTCGAATATATTGCTTTGGGTAAAGCTAAATTGTTGGTAGAATTTATCTCTTTGGTTTTGATGAAGTGTGAAAGAACTGAAATTCGATAGGCAGATATATTAAGCTGATCTATCCACCACTAAAATTTATATACAGTATTAAACCTATGGTTAAAATTGAGCAAGAATATTTCTGCAATACCAATCTTTTAATTTTTTTTAAACAATAAGTTTTTTTTTAAATATGTAACTATATTTACAAAAAATGGCACTCTTTATCTACAGTAGAGATGAACAAAATTAATAGAGAAATTGGTTAGAACTAATTAGTGAATTGAGAATTGAATTTTCAGTATACTGTGAATACGAACAAGTTACATTTACAGAAAAAGTATCCCATAAAAAGTATCCCAAAACCCAAAAAATTTCCTATACAAAGTATTATAGAGAGAGCCATTTCTTCTGCACACAAAACAGTAAATCTTCTCAAAACTTAAGGAAGCAAGGATAAATCCAGACCGGAATACTTCGGAAATAGCGTTTCGGATTCTGAATGAATTTTTCATGTGCTGGTCATAGAATCCACTTTAGCTTATTCTCGCAATTCTAATTTTGCTATCGGAAGTTCTTTGAAGCAGGATGTGACACACATATATATATTTTAGATTCAGTATTCATTATTTCATTGTCATGAAAAATAATTGTATTCAAACAATAAGTTTACTAAGTTTTCTTTATGATTTAAGTTACCCATTAAAGAAAAGCAAATAGGCGTGAGGATGATTGCTTTGAATACATATTCTATCACATTTTTTAGATTTACACAGCGAGATTATCACACGTAATGCCAATATTGAATAGAAAAAAAGTGCATTTCAATGCCAATTTTTAATCTTTACTTTTTTTAAATCAGCTTATGAGAAACAAACAGGTTTAGAACTTTCACCTTGGTTGGCATGCAGCTGTGCAATGATGGAAAGCAAACACTTGAGATTCGACAAGCGCCTTTTTATCGGGAATATATCACGAAAATAAATCTAATGATAAGGACACAGGTAGGAGGTTGTTGTCAAACACATTTTACGTTTTCTTTTTAAACTTTACATGTAAGGTTTATTCAATCAAATCCTTAACATTTAAAATTAATAAACTTAGTTACAATTCATAAAAACAAAGATTACAACAGCATCATTCATGATTTTACCATATTCACAAGCCGCGTATACTTAGTATACGGAAAATAAGAATTTTGAAGTTAATGAAGTTGTTTGTAGGACAGTAGGATAAGTGGTCAAAACCCCCATGTTCCAAAGTGAAGTATCCAAGTATAACGGAAGTGTTTTATAATTTCTCAATTGAGCATTGAATATTATCAAAGATACGTTTTCTTTTATAATAATTATAAAGAAGAAAAAAGGGATCGTGTAGAAACTTTCTAAAGGTTTTAAGCCTTGTTCATTATACATCACACTGCACAGGCAATTTCCTCAATACTTCAGCCTAGAAAAAGATTATTATTTTATAAGCTACCAGTAAGTAAAAGTTATGTGAAACAGATTTCCTTTCAAGAGTAGTTCTCATCTGTTAGCAGTTGGTTTATACTGACGTCAAACTAACCGTCTTCAAAAATCCATAAATATGAATTCTTTTATTTCTGTTATCGCTGAGGGATGGTTGAGGGTAAAATTTTATTGAATAATATTACTGTTTATACAAAAATAATTTAAATCGACAACTTTTACTTTGGTAGGTAATACTAATTAAAATAAAAAGGAAAACTATGAGAATAAGAACTAAATAAAAAACTTTTTTCCTTTTACATCCCCATCCAACATCGTCTCGGTAAGAAAAAGACCCTAAACGCCCTAACTCTTACTCACAAATCCGGCTTTTAATATAACTACCCAAAATAAATAGACTAACAAAAGCAGCATTGTGTGAGGACGGTCGAGTGGCATTAGTCGCTTACAGAAAAGTTCCTTGTAGAAAAACTTTATAAAAAAAAAGAAGTTTGAAATAGCGTGAATGAAATACAGTGGCATCCTCTACTATAACGGAACTGAAGAGTTGAACTGTAGCAGATGTTTGTATAAGCCGGCGGACTACAGTTACTTGAAGAATTTACTGGAGAAACAGACGTCCTTCTATTGGTTTTATGCAGGGCCGGATTACCAATTAGGCAAGTTAGGCAGTTGCCTACAGGCCCCGTACATTTTAGGGGCCCCGCAGCTTCCACTTAACAAATGGCCCCCTTAGAATTTACGTTTTTACTTTATTAAGGGAAGGACTTTATTAAGGGTTACTTTATTAAGTAAGGAATTTTCATCGCTCGAGTTAAAAAACAAAAAAAAAAAAAACACGTCAACACAAGCCTTAAATAAGTAAAGGGGTAAAAGAAACATATATCTGTTCCCTAGACTAACAACCCACCCCACAACACGTGGTAATGACCCAAGAGAAGTTTTCGTTATCTGAGGCAATAAAAATGGTCGGATACAATTACAACTGTCTTCCGCGAAAGATGTTAGGGGCTATTTTTGAAGCCTTCACACCCCTCGCTTATAGGGTTGTAATCAACACAAAAGCTATTGATAAATAGCACCTTATTTGGTTACTTTTATCTAAACTGGCCACAGTAAGATATTTTTGATGGGTTCTTTTGCTAAGTTTTGGATTCACTAGAAGACATTTTGTAATTTTGAATGAAAACGAGGTTCTAGTAGGAAGTAATTGTTTTGGTTAAGTTTTACTAACGTTTATGCTCGTCGAATAAAAAAGCTCATTCGGATTTTAAAATATATATATATACCCTTAGATACGCCTAATTTATAAGAACGTTTTGGAGCAAAAATTATAACTGCTTTAGAATTCAGTTAAAACTAGATATTTTTAAAACTCTCAAAAACCAACAAAAAACATTCTTTTTTGCCGACTTTTCTTTTTTTTAATTTGAAATATTTAACAAAAGAAATTTGCTATCAACATCGAAGAGATTTCCGAATATCTATCTTTAAACCTCTTTCAAATTCCGTTCTAATTTCCTATTTTAAAGAATCTATTTTTCATTTGAAAGGTGTATGACAACGTGTACCAATCTTTTCTCTTGTATGGTTGTATGCCTGTACTTCCGGATGGTCATCAATGTCCGGGTGGACAGAGACAGTAGGCAAAACTATGCATTGCATAGGGACCTGTAAAAAGTTAAAGGACCTATTTTTTCTTAAAAATTTAATCACAAAATTTTTTAAAGAAAAATATTTTTTTATTTGCAAATTCCTAAAATATTTAATAGTTCTAAATTAACATTGGGCCAGAAATGTCCAGGATTAGGGCTCCTACTAGAAAGAGACCAAAAATTCTGTTCCAATGTTAAAAAAATGGATTAATTTTGTAAAATTCGTTAGATTAGAATTATTGCAATGTTCATGCTTTTAATAAATTTTTTTTTAATTTTAAAGACAGCTTTAAATGCAAAATTCTTTAAAATATCTAACAGGAGAGGGGCTATGTCACTTTAGGGTATATTTACCAACGGGGCCTAAGGTCCACAATATTTTGGTATTTTGTAACCTCAAAATTTATTTAATTAGGGGAAAAATGCGGAAATTGGAAATGTCAGTGTTTACTGTAAATTTTACTGCAATACTTCATGACTTTTTAACATTTTTTTGTTTTAAAATTACGAAAATTTTTTCTTTAATAATTCAAACTGCAAAATTATTCCATCTTTAGAAATAAATTTCGCAAAAGGGGCCCTTCAGGGATTGATTAATGCCCCCACACCTTTTAATTTTTTTAAAAGCCATTAAACATTTATTATTAGGCAAATCTCACTTATTTTTTTAAATTCGAATAAAATAAGAATAAAACTGAAATATTCTAAATTAGTTTTTCCGAAATATACCATTTTTAATTTATGAAATAGGGTATTTACCAATTATTAGTACACCAAAAATAGTAAAAATTAAATTAATTTTTAATGCAATATATTTTATTGAAAAATATCCGGTTGTCACTTTTCACACACACTTGGCTCGAAATAATTACTGGACATGCCGTTATTTGTCCTGTGGACAGACAAGAATTTTTTTTAGAGCGATTAAGACTGAGAAGAAAGATTTTATTTCCTTCATTTCCTGTTTTGGGGTCTGGTGTCTGGGTCTGTCCCCTCACTCAGTCGTTTATCTATCTCTTGATCCTTCCTCATCCCCTGTCCTCACTTGTAGCAAAAGACCAGGGCTAAGGCCAATGGACAAAAATCACAAAAAATAGATAAAAGACACTAAATTTATTGCTGGTGTGTCACTAAAGGTTGTAAGTTCAATTCAATCCTTAGCCTTGGTGTTGGGCAGTTTAGCATTTGACTCTGTGAGGATTCGTTGATAATTTTTTCCCTGTCTGAATCGAGTATTTGTGTCATTCATAAGTGGCTAAAGGCCTGTTTAAAGTTAAGATATTAATAAAAATTTAAATTCATTTAATGTCAAAACTTAATATAATTGAGCTTTCGTAAAAATATAATTTTCGCTTTAATATGCACTATTTTTAATATTGCTATGGACATTAAGTGTTCGGTGAGTAATTGTTTAAATTTTTGGTCAATTGCGTATTTCTGTCCGTCGTTTAGATTTATTGGTGTTTATAAATCAATTCCTATTTTACGATCATTAAATAATACAAAAAGTGATGTAAAACAAATTACTGCTTCAGAATTTAAAATTTGGATGTTATTGATTTTATTTGTGTGAGTTCTGATGATGTAAACTGAAAAAAAATGCATAGCATTTCTTCATGCCGAAAAAAAAGCAAAGGGTAGGGGGGGGGGGAGAGTGAAGGGGGCCCCGTCAAAATCAACTGCCTACAGGCCCCTACACTGTTTAATCCGGCCCTGGTTTTATGTTTCCATCTTGGATATAAACACGGAAATGACGAATGTGGTGGAATTTGTCTGGTTATCATTAAAGGCGGTTCCAGAACGTTGGTTTGTTAAAACTGTCGATTTTGGATCATGCGTGTTTCCAAGTTAAAATTCTTGCTGTTGCGAAACTGGGTTAAGTGAGCATAAGCATTTTCAGAAGAAAACAAGAGCAAGGAAAAACAAAATAAGTTTAGAGATAGCAGTTTTATAATTCACAACTAGAAAATCAAATTTTAAAATCGTAAATGGTTAAAAAAAAAGGCCAACCAACAACTGCAAAGAAAAAACAAACGCAACCTCCTAAAAACTTGCATATCTTCCTATTGTATTTATGTAGGCATAATAAGGCTTAAGTTTTAATCAATAGCACTTGATCAATGTGCTGTGAAAACAAAACAAAAAAAAAACTTTCTACGCATACATTAAAAAAAGGTTGATCGCTTCAGATAGCGTATTAGCAATTACTAAAATTTTTTACTCAGAAGATACATAAAAGGAGAACAAAAACCAAATAATGAAACTAATAAATTTAAGACTTTAAAGGGCGAACCAATTTTCGAGCCCAAGTGTTCATATAGACGCTATTAAAAGTAAAAAAAAGGAGTATGAGATTACAATCACACCTGTTATAATAACTACTCAAGCAACATGCTTTAAATTTACATGTGGGTAGGAAATTGTAGTAACAAGTTGGTAGAGCATAACGTATAAGCTATTCATTTACTAACGAGGTATAGAAGGTGGAAGAATTAAAAGAAGAAAAAATACAGGATTTTCCCTTGAACGATTTTTCTCAATGAGTTTTAGCAATTTTTTTTTATCAGGTCATGCAAAGTGAATGCTGTCGATTTAACATGCTTTTTTGGTCATTTTGAGGTCGTAAAAAAGCAATTCAAAGTGCAAGTAAAAAGAAGGAAAAAAAAACATATGAAGGTTGTATCTCCTTTTATGACTAAACGAAGAAAATTATAAACTCGTTCACCGAGTTCAAAAATAATGTAGGTTTTGCAAAATTTATATAAAATCTGTAACCAATTTTAGTGAAGGACTTTCAAAATCGAGAAAAAATTAGCACATAAACGTATAGCTATAAATAGCTGAATTAGAATTAAGACTAAATGTTAATGTTATACTCTTCGATCAATCGATCTAGAGGTACACATACGTGGACCTTTGAAGAATTCACTTTACAGCTTCATTTTACAAATTTTCTTAAAACTAACTTTAATTATAAACTGAAATGTTTAAGCTTTTCGAAAATACTTATCATAATACCAAAGCCCCTGATTTATTACCTGAAAGAGGGTCAAGCTGATTTCAAAAGCCTTGCAAAGAACTAACTTTTTTCAGAGGTAAATTTATGACACATTTTGCATTAAAACAAATGTTAGAATGGTCTATTAATTACAAAAAACTGACAAAGCTTATTTGTTTCTTCATAGCACAAAAAATGTGTATTTTTACCACTCAAAACCTCAAATTCGACTAAATTGAGGTACTCATCAGCAATTGTTAAGCAAAGTACTTTAAAATATATAAATGTTTGAAAAATATGTTTATATAAAGAATACACGAGTAGAATTTTTTTCAGGAGTGAATATGTTAAACATGAATTTATGAAATTATAACACAATATTAATATTTATTTTAAACATTATAAAATAAGTATAAATTAAATAAACCAATTTTTCTTATACACACAATATTAATATTTATTAATTTTTAAATACTTAACAATTATAGGACAAAATAAGTGGTGTAGTGCGCTTGTTTAGGACGTTAATCATCCATCTTAAGACCACCACACCCACCATCCTTCCGCATTTTAATTTCATTACTCGCAATACCAAGACGGGGGCGTGGGTCGCTAACTATCCGAAACAGTTTTTTTCGATATGTATCAGGTTTTTCTCCTTCAGTTGATAAAGAATTGAAAGTTGTAGCGGGAAATATTGCTAAGAGCTTTGAAATTGAAGATAAGTAAATGGAAAGAACCCACTCCAAAATATTACTAGTCTATACTAAGAAGTTGACTTTCCATTGATAATTCATGAAAAGTTACACCCAATGCTGATAGAAAGGTAATCTAATAAAAATAATAAATGCAGACTACATAAAAAATGTAGAAAACAGTTAATGTCGGAGCAATTTTCGTTCAAGTAATAAAAAGTGGATTGAAATATGCAAATGTTATAAAATGTGGAATAAATATAATGTAGTAAAAAAGAAGATTTTCAACGTTGTATCGTAAGACATTAGCTCTTCTACCAAAGTTCATAAATACTAGCTTTATATTCCAGGAGTTGCAAGGGTGTGTCCTTAATATAGGTGATTTGTATATTATGCTAACCTTAATTTTGTGCAAATCGATACCCTCTCCACTGGTCAAAAATCCATCACGATATTACAATCCCCCCCCCATGCTGATGTTAACATTAATTATTTTCAATTTGGATATCCGACCGGATCTCTCACATACTAGGAGCTTAAAGGGTTCCTCATAGACTCAGGTGAAAACAGAATTGTGTAGAGCTAGAATAGTTATTTCCATTCCTGCCAAGGGACATTGTAACAAATCTCATCCATATATCCACAACATGTCTTATAATTAATTCCCGGACTTCCCCAGACATTAAGTCTGTACCATACATGACAAATTATAGAAGAAAACAGACATGCATACTAAACAGACATCGTCTACTATAATTAGAAAAAAAAATTGAAGAACAAACTTTCAACTAAACTGAATAAATATTCCTCAAATATATTTCCATTTGAAATTAAATCGAGTTGTGAAAATCTTCGCAAGACAAGAAGGGTATTTTAAAAATGTTTTATTCCATATTGTCTATAAAATCGACTTTAAAAAAAAAATCAGAACTTTCTAATGAAAATGAGCAGTAACTTTTAAAGTAGCGGGAACTTCCCTGTTCCATTCTGCGTATTTTGGCACACTTTCCCACAACTCTTCGTTTTATATAGTTCAGAGACGGAGATAGATTTCAGACAAACAGACACAAAGTCACATTAATAGTATAGACTATAGATAATATAACCATGAAACCATGCAATTTTTATAGATGGAGTTAGTTCTTTTGTCATAAGCAACAGGTGAAGACTGGTTATAAATAGAAAAAATGTATACGTATACGCACGGTTAATTTCTTACTTGTAAAGAAATCCACATGAAAGCCGTATCTTAAGCTTTCATAATGCCTTTTTTAAAGTTTGAATAGTGATGGAAAATGCCATAGCCAATTAACTTTTGATTGAGTACCGTAGCTTCGGGAAGGTAGTACGCAGTAATTCCGAAAATAATGGCTTCTACTATTATTATTAATGACTACAGAAAGAAGAGTAGATTTACGATTTCATGGGAATGACCTCTTAAAATTATTAGTCTATTTTACTTTTCTTTACTTGATAAAAGCCAGCTAGGATTTGGTGGATCGATATAGTAACAAAAATGTACGTCGTTAAAAATTATGAACTTGCACTAATCAATTTCTGATGTAAACTGTTTATCCAATAAACCTAACAAGACTAATAATGGACACAAAACTGATAAAATCAAATAAATTTAATACATAATTGCACAAAAAAACTTTTTTTGATAAAGTATTTAAAATTATCAATTTCGAATTATCTTTTATCCAGAAGATTATTATATACAAGTCAGCAAGATGATTAATCTCATTTAAAATTTACATTTTTGACTCGACGTGAATACAACTTAATCACGTCTTAATAAAACACCAGGGGAGTAAAGAGCAACAATTTCCTTTACGATGCTCTGGAACAATTTTAGTTGGCGGGAGAGATTCAAGAGATAAAAGAAAACCTAAACATCCCAATCGTCCATAAAAACGGCAGGTGTTCCAAATTATGAATTCCTGTTGGCCTTCACAACATACAAACTATTTGCAAAGGAACGAAAGAAATAAAAAAAATATTCGGAAATACCTTAACGACCTCAAGCAGGGGAGCTGCATTTTCGGGACTGTATGATAAACTTTCTATAGAATCTCCCATGGAGCAGTCGCTTTCTTCAAACACGTCTTCTAACATGTTTACAGGTTGAGCTTTACTCCCACAGTTTAATAACGCGCAGACGAACATTCTTTACACAATTTTGGTCGAAAATAAAATGGTGGGAAAGTGAAATTCCATTCTTTGTAAAAAGTGATACATCCACAGTGCAGGGTTTTTTGGGAAACATTCGAGTACTCACATTTAAGATTAAAATTCAGTTCTAAAGAAGTTCAGATTAAGCTAAAAATTCAATTCCAAAAAAAAATTCTTTCCTCGCGATTTTCTGAAGGAGTCAACGAAATCGTACTTCAAACAAACCAATAAAGACGAAGTTGAAAAACAATCGAATCTTTCCTTCTGAGGATGGATAGGTGGAAAAACAAAATATCTAGATGCATCACGTAAGCTAACGGAAAAGGGAAATATAAGTGGGTTTTTATCACATCGCATTTTATCCACAATACTTGTCAGCTTCAATGGCCTTTCAAAGAACTACTTACAAGAAGAAAATGTAATAAAAGTACAATTGTGCACACCTGCATGTTGCCAGAAAACACAGATTAAGAAACACGTTCTCGTAGAAATTTCAGGGCACTTTATAGAAGAAACATACAGAGGTATTATTACATGATTTAAGATTTGTTCCAAGAGAACATGATGACTCATTTAATTTTCTTTTATTCTCCATAATGGGTGAAAAAAATCACCTGTAACACACGATGGTTTCAGTTGGCTGGATATCGTACGAAATACTAAGATATTGAATATGATCAGTATCTTTAATGAATCATATAGAATTAGATACATAACATTTAGGTGGTTTTTTTCATGCTATTGAAAGAACAATGCTCAGTCTTTAAAGGAAGTATTGCGAAACTCCATATCCTGTAATAACATTTAAAACCACTGCCGAAAAATCATAAAATGTGGAAACAAATCATTTTGTTCTATAGTTTTATTCTAAGACATCAAATTATTAAAAAAACTAATGTGCATAGTAAAATTTTTATTAGAAATTTAAATAATGAATTATACTTTGAAAGTGTATGGATTGGATTTTTGGAATGTCATACTTAATAATAGGACAAGAAAAAGCGATTTCATTGATATTATCGTAAAATCTACAATTACCGAATTTTTTAAAGGAATGAATACAAAATAAGTTTGTCTGAAGTTATAATACAAATAACTTGAGTTGTTTTTGTAAGTAAGATGTTTTTAATATTTTCCCACAGTCCCCAATACAATTCTACAAGTATGATTAATAGTATAAAAATAACTACTATTTCAATCAATCTAAGGATGATTTTATATTATTTTTCAAAATATGAAACTAAATATGCAGTTTCAACTATAAAACAACGTAATTATTTGCCAATTTTTACTTCTTTCGTATCGATAAAAAGATTGATCAATTCTTCATCGGTCATCAGCCTTACATAATCATTAAAGTCCGCTTCTAATAACAGCCTACTGTCTAGAATGAATGGTTGCTTTTAAAACAAATGCACCTTACCACAGAACAGGTTATAAGTCGATCAACAACAATTCATTGTATAGTCTCTCAAAACACTACTGTTTATTTTTCTTTTCTGTATCATATTTTTTTCAGTTAAAATCTGAATTTTTATCGTTGACGTTTCAATGTCTATAATGCTGCAGTTTGAAATAAAAGAAAATATAGTTTAACATGAATTTAATAAATGTTTTCAGAATAAATGTTCTTTTATCATTTCTTATTGTAATAATATTTACAAATATTATTAGTGTTTACTATAGACATTAAATTTAAAAAAAATTATTAGGAAAGAAAAAAATCACACTTTTGAAAAGAACTTCTAATCCTGCCAAGTTATTACAGACAGTTGCTTCCCATTCCTGAATTCGATACAGATACCATCAAACCAGGAGCAAAAACGGTACAAATATCTTAAACAATCTATAACGATTCTGCAGCAACGCGTTTTGACAACCGCAAAGAAGTTGGCCCAAAAAAGATGCCTCACCCCTCGTTCAACAAGACCACCTACAAAGAAGAGGAAATGCAATCCATAGCTTCAAATCCATACGACGATTATATTCAATAATGAGTGTTTTAATCAGAGTGAGATCAAATTCTAGTTCAGATAAGAAAGAAACATTTTCTAAAGTAGGGGAGACCGGAGCTAGTTTTTTCTTTTTGATTATATATTTTTAACTTTTGTTTAGTTTGAGAAACACAGTATATTATTGAATTCCTCACACTTTATTCGACTAACAAACCACGCTCCACCCCGTTCGAATCGCCCATTACATTTTTGGCATATTAAGCTTAGTTTATAAAGGTCGAGGCATGTTTTTCTATGAGACATTGTTGGAATTCGTGACCCGTGAAATTTTGGAAGCCCAGCCATATTTTAACTTTAATAGTACCTTAACGAGTACAGGTCAAAGCTATTTTAAAAACAAATGCATAGTTACATAGGGAAATGATCCTATCCCTTTTAGTTCAAGTGACGATAAAACTGTAAGTTCAATACTACGTTTAAATTAAATTTCAATGTTTAAGGATGGAAAAGTGTACTCAACTTTGAAAAAAACAACACCACACAAAAATAGCTCTAACGATCATATGCAAAATAATTATTGTGGGTGACATATGACGTGTCGCTTCATAAGCCAATCTATAGTTACCGCCTCCTATTAGCTCATTCCCGATAAAGTCAGGTGGAAAAACTTGCCCCATTTGGAAAACTAGCCCCAGTCTCCCATACGTTTTACTCTTTCTACAAAAACCTTAATTCGATGGAAAGTTTTAGATACTATTCGTTTTATCTCTATCCTCTTCCTCGTTAGGAAATTTTGGAAGCAAGCCGACCACACAGGCAGGTAAACAAAGCAGCGCACCTGCCTCTTCGCTTGGGGGCGAAGTGTTCTACAACTTAGAAAGGGCGGGAAAACCGAACACAGGTAAGACACGAATTCGGAGTCACGTTGAGATGTGGGCATCGAGACACGCAAGGTACGAGTACATTTACCAAGAGTTAAGAAGAAGATGGAGATGCTTGGCGCGAAATTATGTGAACCCATCAGAAAGTCGCCAAGTAACCCTAGTAAGCCCAAACAAACCACTCCCTCAACGTTAGTTCAATGTAAAACGCATAATTTTATTCTTTAAAAGGCGTGGATTAAAAATAAAATAAAATGATAGTTTGCGCAGTTGTAGCGTAGCCCGGCTGTTGCACGAGATCTGAATTTACAAAAGATGATAGCGATTCCCTTCACAGGTAACGAAAAGTCGCCAAATCTATGTAATAAACCTATATTATATTAATTAATATAGGTAATATATTATATTAATAAACCTATAGCGTTTGTTTAGGCTTACTATATAAAGCGATCGATGGCTTCACTTGGTAAATTGGTTTTTGTATCAGTCTTCGCCCGGCAGCATCTCCATCTTCTTCTTAACTCTATGACATTTACATAGTAATAAATACTATAAGAAACATGAAAAAGAAAATAAATGACGTCTTATCACATTTCCATCTGCTATTCGTTACTCTTTGGTCTTAATTTATTATTAAAACGAGATGCGGCGCTGATTAAACCCAATAATCACAACCTGGAGCTATAACAACTCTCGATTATGAGTCGTGGCCTTCCATCGTTAAAAACTATGTTTCAGAAGAGAAGATATGCAAGTGCATGTTGAACTAGAATCATGTGACTGTTTACGACAGGTTCACGATCGAAACATTTTTAGATTATTCTAGTCATGATAATTATCCGAGATTGCTATTTTGGGAAGAGATACGTTTTTTTAATTTTGCAAAAACAATAATTAAGAAACGTAAACAAATAAGATATTTCGTTTCACATCATCTAAAAACAGTTTTTATTTTTTAAAGTTAAAACTACGAAGAAATGGGTTAATCAATGTTTTTATATAAGATCAGTAGAGCATTTTTTTTAAATAGAAAAAAAAAATCCTAAGTCACTAAGTACTGTCGTAAGCGGATGAGTAAACCGATATCGTCATACATAATGTGTAATCCTACTTACTATACTTTAATTTTGACTGACACTTCCGGTAAAATTTATAACATAAGTAATAAATAGAAAGTACGTAATTGTTTTGTTAAACCACAAACTTTTTGTAATGGAGCTATTGCA
The DNA here is from genome assembly GCA_019343175.1 of Oedothorax gibbosus. NCBI lineage: Eukaryota > Metazoa > Arthropoda > Arachnida > Araneae > Linyphiidae > Oedothorax > Oedothorax gibbosus. Next base: position 37,087,086 of record CM033270.1, read on the forward strand.
CATTTACTAGAATAAATGCTTTATCACAATTTTAACAAAAATAAATTGACGAGCAAACCATTAATGAAAAACGGGTTGATGAAGAGTCACCAGTTTAAAATAAATTTTCACAGGAAAATAAACTTTATTTCCTTCTTTAAACTGCAAAAAAAATTACGAGTACTGTTCAATACTCAATACTGTTGAGAGTTTTCCCATGATATTAAGAATATGATAAGTTAAAAAAGTTTTAACACATCAAAAACCCGAAGCTATAAATATAAAGAAAATAGCCCAAACTAGTCCATTCATAAATTTAATTTATACGAAATCATTTTGAAAATTCTACTTATTTTATTAATATTGTTACTAATAGTACATTAAAGTATTACTATTATCATAAACCCAAATCAAAATAACCTAAAGAATATATTTTATGGGGCCATAAATATTTAGCAAATAAAAACAATTATATTGAAAAAAACGTCCACCACTTACAAATTACTATTATTATAATACCTCAAAAACTAACACAAATTTCTATACATTTTTAAAAAATAACTTAAAATACAAAAAGTTTTTAAAATTCGAATAAAAAAGGCAGTTAAAATAAAAATAAATTACACTAACTACGCATGGCACGGTATACATATTAGTTATGTTACGGCTACATACATAACAGATTGAATGGAATTATTTTCGAAATCTAATAAGCAGAAATGCATAGATTTCATCAGAGATACTGCTACAAAATTGGATTTTCTAATGAGTCCAGTTTTTATCAGCCAACGCTTTTAAGGCAAGTGCAATTAGTTTCGGAGCAGACGCGAAAAAAAAAACGTTACATTGTATTTTGTCGGAAGGTCAAGCATAAAACAACCCTGTCTTAAAAAAAAATACAAAAGAAAAGTGCATTTAAGGCAATAAAAAGCACATTTGGGCAAAAATTAAATTCATGCATGAACGGCACATGTTTTTCTGTAAAAGTATGCAAGTTTATTGCTTACTCACTAGGAAGATAGTTCCCAAGAAGAATATTTTTTTAAAGATTGGGAACTGATTTAAAAAAAAGGTGAAGGATGATAAAATAGTTATTTAAAATTCGATTTTAATATACATCAAGACAGCTGCGAAAAAATGTAAAATCTTCAGTTTTTTTAAACTTTATAGAAGAAAGTATATTATGCTAAGCTTTGTACTTAAAATAAGTGTATTTAAAAACATTTATTAAGCATGATTTTTGTCATACAAATATACATCTTAAAGTATTAATAAAGAAGAACTAAGGACAACTTTTGGTATTTGACGAATAGTAATAATAATAATTGATTGGAAAGACAAAATGAAAGCAGCATAATAATGTTTTTCACGTTAGCAATAATTACAATAAGCACTAATGATTAACCTAGCTGTAGTTAAAAGACAAATAGAATAGAACATTAGTAAAATATATTAGGGGCTAAAAAAGAAGAATCAAGTATGGTTAATAATACAGTTCCATAGAGATCGTTCTAAAGAACAAATCTACATATACAGAATAGTACCTGTTCGATATTTGTGTAAGTTACAAACATCCACTTTAACATAATTCTATATAATTTACTATCATTTTAAAGTAATCTAATGCTTCTTTATTAGGTATATATTCAAAAGAAACCATTCCCTACGTTATGAAATCGGTAAATTAACATAATAGCCGGCAATGGGTGCATGTAATATATGAAGGTGAATCAAATGGAAATATAATATATGTAAGAAAAATAGCAGTTTTAGGAGACGAAACAAATTAAAATCCAATTCCCAAGTTAAAACAAAATATTCTAAAAAGGGAGAAGCGATTTTAATGATCGATTAGACAAACTTATTTTACTTATTAACATTGGCAAGAACCAGTGACCCATCCTTCAATTTTTTTTAATCAAAGCGTCTACTGCATATAAATTCAGAATCATCTTCAAATAATTCAAAAATTTGACAGACCCATCATTAGTATTTTGAAGAAAGTTTCACCGAATTGAACCTTAAATTGACAATTAGAATTATTCAGTATATAAAGAATAATTATGCAAATCATAAAGATTATCGTTCGAAAAAAAAAAGTCGTATGTTGTTCAATTTCAAAGGTCTTTAGGCTTCCTTTTTAGTGGTAATTGAAAGTCGTGAGATGTTTCACACCTCTAGTTTATATAGCAATCATTGGAATTTCACAAACTAATATAATAAATGCAAAACGATAGATTTTTTTTAGATAATTCTATAGTTACTACAGCTTTCGCAAATTTTCAACTTAAGTTTGTATTGCTGTCCCTCGCTTAAAAAAAACAATTATTATAGATCGAAGTTTAATGGCATAAGCCATTGGACGACCCTTTCTCTGCCCTGCCATCGTTCAGATTGGAGACTAACTTTTACAGTAATAGTAAGCACTTTGGGAGGGTAATTTCTCAATTAGGTCTACCCTTAGCGGGGATTACGGAAAGAACTGTTCGAAATCGAAATGTATTTAAATATAACTCACATAAAGAAACAAAGATGCGGAGGATGCTGAAAAAAAAAAGGGAAAGAAACAGGGCGTTTCTGAAATAAAGGTGCCTGAACCCGTTCCACAGCTATCTTTTACTGAGTTTTCCATTGCAGAATTAAAAACAAATACAGTTTTAAAAGGTTGTAAAAGAACATAAATAGTTTTCTTGGCAGTAAAGCTTCCTTAAAAGACGTTTAATACTGGCACATGAACGGTATATAAAGGAATATCCCGCTGATCAAAGCTTGGTAAGTATGTTTGCGAACTGCTGGAATCGAAGACGCAAAGTAAAGCATCACGTGTAAATCATTAAGGTTAAAGGACCAGTCAACTCTTGGGGCTCTAATGAAAGTTGATGGAACGATGTGGAAGTTGGCTCTTCCAGGCCTATAAAGGTTCTATCTGAGTCACGACCGAAGGGTGACGGATGGATTACCATAAGTGGGTGTGACGTCATCGAGTGTTTATTTCCGATATAAGTGAATATCGTGTTTGTCCTATCAGGGGGATATTAGGGTCTGCCGTCCAATGGTCTACCCCAATTGAAATCGGAGACTTGAGTTTCGAGTTACTGGTAATAGTCAGATGAGAGCGTGTCCTTGTTTTTTTTTTGGTGAGGATTTTTTTCTGTTAATCATATGTGGCTTCATATGTGACATTCGATGGTTACACAATAATTTAATTGTTGTTCTAAGAGAGGCGGAGACGGACAGTAAAGAATAAGAAAAGTACGATTAAGATAGTATACGCAAAAGTAATCAAAACAATTGTATTCAAGGAAGCAGTCGTGCCAAGGTTTACTTAAAATACTTATATTTAAAAATCCAGCCTTTACAACCGTATAAGTTTCATTCTACTTTTTAAAAAACTTTATAACTTTGATTGGACAGTCGAACACGTAGAACTTTTTTTACTATCCCCAAAAAAGTAAAAAAAATTCCCGACCTCCGTTGACTTGAAGAATTGTCCTATAATACTAAAATGCCATTAAAAGTAAATAAAAGACTTATCTTTACAGCTCTATCAGAGCTCGTCAGCTAGACAAATTATAATGATCCATATACAAAACATAAAAAGAAAGATTACATTGATTTTTCGGATCATAATTCAATGCTGAAGGTTTGAAAAGTGGGTTTTCCCTCTCTAATGCCCACGACCAGACATTGATTTTGTGACACATGGCGTGGCTACCCTTTTTGTTAGCTGAAAAAGAGGTGTGTACACATACGAAAGGAAGGGGCACGCCCTTGCTCAATGCTCAGTCATCTTCGAAGCGTCGCGTCTTTTCCCATGTCCAAATATTGACAGGAATCACAAAGGGATAGGGGAGGGAAACATGATTGTACTTTACATACGAAAACAGCGTCACGCCTTGCATCAAAGTGGACAAGCTAGTCTTTTTCCATTCCAAGTGAAGGTCATAATGGGTAATGGAAATTTTTTATGATGATTATAATAAGTGATAACTGTTCAAGTACAATTTTACGACTTTATCGTACTTGTTACCTAAAGTAAACTAATTACATATTTCAAAAAATATAAGAATAATACTTACATCAAATAATACCAAAGATTTCAGAAACACACAGCTCTTAATAAAAGTGCAAACCTAAGTTAATTGACCCACAACAAGTTGGGTGGTACGAGTTAAAACAACTTTCCAACTTGAAATTTCGTCACCCTCTCGACTTTAGCCGGACCACACTGTGATGAGAGTAAATTCCAATCAATCAGCTGCTAATCTCTGCTTCATAATTCCCACTAAACAAGTAAACGAGTGTGGAGGGAAAGTGACAGAAAACCCGAAAAGCCTCTAAAAAATGGACCAAAAAAAAGTTTTTAAAGAAATAAATGGCGATCAACCTTAACCCTCCCAGCCGACTGTCGCCAGACTGGCGTTCCACATTCTTCAAACGCCTTAAGTAACCGCGAACTGAATAATGGATGACCTTTCTCATTAGCTAAAATAAAAAAAGAAATAGGTTCATCCTAAATAAAGGAGTTTTTAGTATTCTTTCAGCAGCCCACCTCTCATCAGAACCGTTTAAAGAATATACCTGAAGTTAGGCTTGCAAACGTAGAGTTTGTGCTGATGATATATGTGGTGTGGTCGTGTTGCATTCCTCTCTCTCTCTCATCTAAGGTTGCATTGGAAAAGATAAAGAAAGTGAAAGTTGTTTCAGTTTTATTCTTAGTAATTTGAAATGGATATCAGAAAAACGATTGCATATTTTTCCTTTTCCTTACATTATTAAAAGGGAATGACTCCTAGTGAAATCGGATAAATTTATTACTTTATTTAAAAATGATGACTAAATCTTTTTTTACTGTCGATAAAAGTAGACGCAAAAGAATGAAATTTAAGAAAAATTTGTATTTTACTTCTTAGATGCACGAAAAAAACGAAAAAAATATTATGAAAAGTAATATTTTTCATAATAACAGTTATTATGCTGTCCACCTATACACTACTCAGATTTAATAATCAATACCAATAATGGATATCGAGTAATTATTATCCCACATTAAGGATTCAAACAATTCTCAATTCTATCAATTCTCAAGACTATCAATAACTACTGAACTAAACAATAGCCATAAAAAATGGTGAAAAATGACGGATACACAAGATAGCCCGAGGCATCTTTGGCTATAAGCTTTCAACTCCGGACTGGCTCGCGTTTCATGTTTCGTGTTAAACTGAATTTTTGGATCACTTAAAAAGGTTCGGTACAAATACGTAGTAAAAAAAAGAAATATAAAAGTGCACAAATCAAATGGAAGCCTAATCAAAATATTTTTTTCCCATTGACGCCCTAAGGGAAATTTACGAAACACCTAAATTATATAAATAATCACATACTGGTTTCCATACAAAAGTAAAATAATACCACGACTATAATTTATCTTACCATTAATGATTGATTTCGACAGGCTTCGGAAGAAAATGTAATGCATCTATCAATCTTGAATGCATTTATGCTTAAATGGCACGGGGAAAGTCGATAGTAATGACAAAAAGAAAAGCCAAGGAATAGTTTAAGAATAATAATAAAGCAATGTATCTGATGAAACCATATCTATATATATAATACTCTTATACGGCGCCCAAATTTCCTTATATTTCTATCGCTGGAATGGCAACAATCAAAATGAACAAAAATACTACTAATTTCAAAATGGCCGACTGAAAACAACAAAAGTGTTTTTCAGGAATGGCTTGAAAAAGGGAAAAATAACTATAAATATTATGCACAAAACATAGTTCGATACGGCTGAAAAACATTTATACATATAATTCTCTTATACGGCTCCCAAATGTCCTTATATTTCTAACTCTACAATGGCAACACAATCGAGTTTGTTTACACTTTCGGCTACGGTAAAGAGAAGTTGATTTTGAGGCATTTAGTCAACTGCACTGGGTGAGAATCTCCGCTGCACGAGTGTTAGTTTAACCGGTTCTTTTTAGAAAACTGTTATTTTACAACAATTTTCAGAAATTCTTGTTACGTTAAAAATGTCCGGTGCTGTTTTTTCTTAATGTTTTGTTTTATTTGATCTTTGAAACTTTGAGGAAGAAGAAAAAAGAAAATGTACAAATTCTGAATTTTTTGTTCGGGTTAAGCGGAATTTCTCCTAAAGTGATTTCACGTTAGGAGTTTATTTAGCATTAGCTCAAAGCTTTATAGGGCAGGGAGTTCAAGTTCAGTTAATCTTCAGCGAAATTTCGTGTTAAGCGAGTTTGCGTTAACGGGGTTCGAATGTTATTGGTTTCTTGGAGCTGAGACAAACTAAGTACAACTTGAAGAAATTAGGGCAAATGCTCTTTGAGTCAAGATTTAAAAATTGCTTCAATACTTCCTTTCGTCATCTTAAATTGGAGCTTAAAAACATGCGGATACTGTGTAAGCGAAGAACGAATAAAAAGAACGAGCTGTTCGACTCCTCCTACCAGTGCAGTCGATCATTTTATACTAATGGGGAGTGCAGTTGACTTGCGCCCGATTTTGATTTACTCTAAGCGTTATATAAGATTCGTTATTAGTTTTAAAAAAACTTTAGGATAGAATCAGTAAGTTTAAATTTAAACATGCATAGTATTAGGGACGTTTAATGTTTGAAAATTTAAATTATAATTTCGATTTACTGAACTACCAAACGCAGTTGTTAATAAAATAGGAAAAATTCAAATTGGTTTTAAATATAGATTCTAAGCGTTGACTGCTACCACGGTTTCCAATTTATTTACAAATGGATCTTAGTCAAGCAGCGAAATATTTTCTCAATAATAACCATCATTTTTATAAGCATTAATTTGTAATTATTTTATTTTAAAAGGATACTAAAGGCGGTTAATATAAAAGACCATGTCCGGATTCGGCGCCAGTCGAAATCAGTCGGGGGTTGGCGAGCGATAGCGAGAAGGGGGCGTGCCCCCTAGTTCAAAATATTTTAATAATACTAGACAAGTATTTTATTCCAAAGCTTTATTTAAGAAACTTGCTATTCAATAAAAAATCCATTGTATGTTGTATGTATTAAAAAAAACATAAATTTGTACGTATTTTTGGAAATGCATACAATTATACGGCCACGTAACATATTGGTCTTTCCAAAAATAACAATATTTGACGTTCAAACAAATAGCACATGGCCCGTTTTCAAGCAAGTAGCTCAAAGGCGAATAATGATTAGCAAAAACATGCGACTTGATATTAATGCTAATAGTTTTTTTTAACCATTTTAGTGCTTTAAAATCCCTAATTATCCAAAGTACACCTTGTATTTGAAGAGGATGTAATCACTAAATAAACGTTCGGCCACATAAGGAAATCAAAATCTTTATTAAATTGATTGTGAAGTCACGGAGAACAAAGAGAGAAACCATAAGTTATGATTAAGTGGTAAACCACATAAGAGTGACGCCTTTTATCTGTGGCATGTCGTGTCGAGTCAGTGTGTCAAGTATAAATATGTAGAGGAAAAGAATTTATAACAGAAAATAGGAAACATTACCTTTGTTTTCTAAGATTACTGGCTCATTTTCCTAACTGATAACACGTAGTTTATTACATTTATGGTAAAGTTTTATAATAGTGAGTATATACGAGAAACCTTAATTTCGCTTTATAAAGGAATATCTTTTTTAATCTGATACCAGGGCTAAAGAACCACTTAATTATGATTTGCTAAACATAATAATTGAAAAAACCAGAATCATATTTTAAACATGACATAGAAATCAAAGAAAAAGCTATGTCAATCATTATTGAAATGAATAGGTCATATGGTAAGAAGCATATAACCAGTGTTAAAAAAATCTGAAAACTTTTACTTGCCTAATAGGGCAAGTTGTTTAAAAAAGTTCTTGTCAAGTTAAAAAAAATTAGACTTGCCTAAAATTATTTCATAAAAATATGATAAACATTTTACTTAAGTATTCACCAAGCATATCTCCACAGATTATTGATTTGGCATACTTAAATTCTAAAATAATACAATTATGAGCTACAACTGTGAAACATTTTTCAAAAATAGTTGGCTTAATTCGTTAAAAAATCGAACTAGAAAAAAGTACTTTACTGGTCCGCATTTTTACTCGTCCAGTGTAAGTCGAGCAATATGTTTTTCTAACCTTGCATTATAAACAAATACGTGCGGTTTTTCATAATACTTTGATGACGAAAGATTCATGGTTTTACGTATTTCAATCATACAAATTAACAACTGAAATATAAAGCGATTGATAATATGGACAGATAAAGTAAAGACGATGTTGAGTATAATGCTACTATAGAGAGCGAAAGTACAAATTGAAAAAACAGGACCGGCTGGCGATAATGATGTCCAAACCTTGGATGAGATGAGCAAACATTTGTTGCAGTGCATATATTTCTGTGCCATTCCAATATTAAGTTTTGGAAAGACAATAATACCAAGTGACTATTTACGGGAACTTAAATTTTGAGATTTTTTTAAGTATTAAGGAAAAGGTAACAGTGATAAAGGGTTAAGTGTTATATAATTTCAGCAGTTGCACGGTATTTTTAAAAGGCATTCACAGTTTATCAAACATCCAAGATTTTCTAAATTAGTTTGCGGTGTTATTATACTATATCCGCACATATTTGGTTAGAATGCTTTACAAATTTTACACTTTAATTTATAAAAATATGATAAAACTCAACTTTGCAAGAAATACTACACGAACCAAGACAATTATACACGTGCAATTATTTCCAAATTCGTATCAAACTTTCTTACTTTAATCCTAAAAACAATTTATACAGGGTTCTTTATAATTGTGACACCTGCACCATAATTACGTAAAAAAATACTGTAATTACCTTTTGTTGCTTCTTAGTCCTAGGAAGCGTGAAGGAGATTGACATGTCTTCCTTTTATTATATCAAGGACAGCGCTGATGATAATTTTTTTCAATAAGTAAGGCCGCTCATATTCCGTTTGCCTGTCAAACTCGGATGCTTGGCACGAAGCCAAAACTAGGATTAGCTCTTTTTATAGAGTTTTTCTTTTCGACACACATTATCCTTTGTATTATAATGTTTAACAATAAATGGTGAGTAGGATACAATAGTCGACTATTCAGCAACATATGATAGCTTTCTTCATAATGAGCTATATTTAATGCAGTAGACAAAATATCTTTAAAATTTCATTTTCCAAACAATAGGGTTTGTAATTGATATGGATAGTAAAAAAGTTTGAAATAGAATAGTCAGTTTTAAAATATATTCTCGATAAATTTCGCAATCATACTATTATTCTTTTTCTACGAAAAATCTTTTTTTTACTTTAGATGTAAAAACACGACAGTCTCCAACTTGTAATAAACATAAATGATTCAACTTCACTAAAATAAATCCACAGGCAAGTACTTAACGTCTCTTCTTCACTACCGAACCATCACATTTAGTAACTGTCCTCATATCTGACATCAGTTCCGTCACAACTTCAGTTCTAATTCCAATATTTCACCACTAAATTAAATTCCCAAAAACACTTTCGCATGGCACAAAAAATTTAATCCAGATAAAAAAAAAAGGAGCATAGAGTTTTCGAATATCCAGAACAAAAAATTCTTCTTGACCAAGAGAATTCCGGTTGTTTAGATGCTAGAAACTGGTAGTGAAGTCCATATAAAAGAACCAGCACCACGAGCAAGCAAGACCCTTGAACTGCAAACTCGACAACAGGGCGGCATTCGACACGTGATTTGATTACGACCGACTTCTCATTGAATCAACCCACTGTGTGAAGAAGTGGCGGACGGTATTACTCAATTCGGGCCCAGACTGGAAAGGAAAATATGGGGAGGGCCACAACAACGGGCGGGCACAAAGGTGCGTTCTTTTTCATGAGCGGTCGTACAACGAAACGATTTTGTTCCTGCCTAGCCTGGGATGTCGATCTTTTTTTACTTATATCGTAGGAAAGACACCAAGATACCTCGCAGACAAACTACGTTAGGGCCGTAAAAAGACGCCAAAGACTAATTTGACGTCGCAAGAATGATCGTATACATGCTCCTGAATGAATAAAGTAACATGTATATTCATTTAAGTTCTAAGGGTGTTTCGTCTAGAAAGTAGAAGACGTAATTTTTGTTGTATGTTTGATTTGAGATTAATCTCGACGAGCTGATTCATCAAAAAAAGTAACTCAAAACACACATGACATGGCGCTAAGTTGATTTTTTAACACAGGCACATAAGTAATATTTTGATATTACATCCTCATTAAAAATAAAAAAAAATTACGAAAATAACCTAAACTAAACAATTTATCAACATGAGAAGCATAAGAAACGAATGGTTTCACTCACTTTTGAAAACTCCAATCATGTTATGTAGATATGTACAATTTAATTCAAAGAACGGGTATAAGAGAGTACAGGTTTGTCGTTTGTTATCACCCCAAAATCCAGAGCACTTTTCTTTGACCTCCCCCCTCCCCTTTTACGTGCTCTTGCTTTTCTTCTCATCCTTTTCTCACAGTGATCTTATAATTCTCCAGGAAACCGGTCGAACCAAAACAAATTTTTTGAAACTTGTCAGATGCTGAACAGAGGCGGCTGTTCTTTCTTGCCTTACTACTACTTTAAAAAAGAGGAATGTTTAAAATCGGAGGTGTGGTTTTGTCTTTTGCAGTGAAATAGCAGATGGGAGGGAGTTGTTTTTCGACAAAGGTACTAATTTGACAAATGGAAGAATGATCTATTTCAATGGGGAAACGTATGGTTAGGTCCTGTGCTTAATAATTTAAAATGATAGATCATGATAAGTATGTACATTTTATTCCAAGAAAAAAAATTCAAAAATCACTCCCATTAAATCCTACCATAGAATTAATTCAAGCCTTCTATTAAGGTTAAAGTCTAACATTAGCATATTTTTTTAACGCTTTATCTAGTCTTATTGAAGATATCACTGGAGGGAAAATGCATTTGCATTATATTATTCGCTCAACATTTGGATAACTTAAAATTTTAGCTTAATGAAATGTACTGGAATTTACAGAAGTTTAGTCGACTAAATTCCCTTCATTAGGATCAGATGGGGTCATTAAACTCCTAATAAGTAATTGTGACAAGCACAAGTCATTAAAGATTCTAATAATAAAACATAATTTTTTGTAGCGATCTTTTGTATAGCCTATTTTTGCTTCAAAAACCTTTAATGAGAATTTTTTTATATAAGGGCACTGATCATAATTAACTAAATTGATTCCAGTTTTTGATTCCCACACATTAAATTTGAATGCAAATCGAAATTTACATTTGGATTAAAGAAAAAAAAAGAATTCAACGGGATCCAAGTCATATCCAAATTACTTCAGTTACTTAGATACTTTTCTAGAAAATTTATTTACATTTTACATAATTAAAAAAACATAACAAAATTTGGGGTGCTTAATTTTAAAAATATTTTTATAAAAGTTTTCAATATATGATCATAGTTTTTGATCCCCACACATTAAATTTGAATATAAATGGAAGTTTACATTTGGATAAAGGATACTTCAGTTATCTAGTTAAAAATATTTTTTCTAACAATTTATTAGTTTATACTTTAATTAAAAAAAATGATTGCTAAATTAAAAAAATATATTTTCACTTCCTAGCTACATTAAAATAAAAATTTTACTATTGAAAAAAGAGTAAATATATAAATTCTGAGTATGAAAGGTTTTTATATTGATCTACCTACACTGGAGAAAGATTGATCATGACATTTGAATTGATTTTCCGTAAAAAGACTATTTTCAGTAAAAGAAATATTTCAATTCCAAAATAATAAAAGAAGCCAAGTGGAATTATAGATTATATTTACATTTTTATAGTATACATTTAGTACAAAGTTAAAAATACTAGGAAATGAATATTATTATTGCAAGTTCATTGAATTTATAGTATAAACTGTTATGAGCAAGCACATTCAGATTTTAAGAACTCCTTTTAATTTATTACTAAAAAAAATCCTTGGCGCAACAGCCATTACTCGGCCAATGCCTGTCGTGCCCATTTCAGCTTTTGTGACCTAGGTCAGCTTGGTACCCATTTATCGACCCACTCAGGGGATGAAAGGATGGGTCAACCTCGCCCAATCCGGGATTCGACCCCCGGACCTGTGGCGTGGCAATGTGAAGCACTACCACTAAGCCACTGGGTCTCTAATTTATTATTTATTACTAGTACTACTATTAAAATTATTGGTTTCAGACATTTGAGGAAAATTTCTTGGTTTTAAGAATGCTTATATTGTTGAGTATTAATAAGGTTTGAAGTTTTTTCCAATTTTATTATATTTTAAAAGTAATTTTCTTCTATATAGAGAGGTAAGAGGAAGTAGTACCTGTTTGAGAACTGTCACATATTGTATTAAAAATTTACTAAATATATTTCATCCTTCATATAGTTTTAAGATGAGATGTCACATTTTTTTTTATCTTACATTATTATGTAAATTTCAAATATACTTAATCAAAATAATATTATGAAGATCGCATATTATGTAGTTTATGTTCTGATGAGATTTTGTTATAAAATGACTATCACATTGATTTTTTATAAGATCTTAAAACAGCAAGTTTTATCCAAACTGGATGTTTTAAGTTTACAAACATAAAATTGTACTTACGGAGGCATTGGAATGTCCTAACATGTTGTCTATGAATCCACTAGTATAAATTTGAAAATAAAATCCAATAGCATTTCCTGTACAAGAAGTAAAGGAAAAAAAATTAACAAAAGATACTTTACATAAAGAAAAAAATAGACATGTCTCAGCATGCCAAAATATTAAATGAAAAAAATTACTTTCAAATCACCAAAGAGAAAACGTAAATCCCATGCGTAAAAGGTGACAACTTAACAGAGTAGAGAAAAATAACACTCAGTTGCATCAATTATTTATAACGGAGAAATTTTACAGCTTTTCATCCTCATGATTCACAGTTGTATAAACACGCCAACTCGCCTAATATTCCGCTAAAACCATTGCACTTAGAAAAGATCTAATATCTCTCCGTGAACTAGACCGTCTCCATAACATCTGATAAATGAAGTAGGTTCTGGGGAATACTAATGATCTAAGCACAGATTATTCAAACCATCACGTATTTCTGAAGGGTTCAAAAATCATTTTATGCTTTGATTGGACGGTCGAGCAAAATGACAAGTTATTTCATACAAAATACCCAAACTATCATCATATTATGGAGTATTTTTTTTATAGAATTATACTTACATTTTTAATAGGAGATCGAGGAAATCGTTCTAAGTTAATCCTAGTCATAAAATTCTTATTATGGTTTGCAATATAAACATCAACTTACCGCCCATCGCATTTGATCATCAGGCAGAAAGAAAAGGCGAAAAGAAAAAGCAAACGCAAAGCTGGTTTTCATTGAAGAATGCATGCAGCGCCATCTACAGATATATTTTGATACTTTTCTTTATTCATATTATTTTTTTTACCTTTCACGGTTAGTTTTGTTATCGTTCCATAGTAAATACCACATTGAATCTTAAATGACTTTAGATTAAACTGATATTATGTTTCTTTCTTCGTTTCTTTGGGGTCTTTTGTAAAGATATTTGCTAAAAAAAATAACTTTCCAAGCAACGATTTTAGAGATCTGATTTTCAAAGTTGGCAACATGCAGTATTGATTTATAAATAAACAAAGATTGTGTCTGTCAATTTTGGAGGGAAAATTTTATTCCAAAATGTAACTTGTTAATTTCAAGTTTTCTCTTGTTGATTAAAAAATCTGTTTTTGTAAACAACTTCATTATGATGAAGTTCAAGCCCAAATTTCTCAAACCAGGTAAATTAGCAACACTGTCTTAAAAAACGAACTTAAATTCTTCGAATGGTTGTAATTCAGAAACTAAAAGTTTACCATTATACCGATTGGAAAACTTTTATTTTTAAAATCTAGATTTATTAGAGAAACCTCAAATTTGAAGTTTGTAAATGTCTGAATATAAAAATGTATTAAGATTTTTTTAAAACTAGGTTATGTACCAGGGTTAAGAAAATTCATTGACCGGCTAGTAAAAATTGGGATCGGGAAGGTAAAATATTTTAACTTGACCGAAAATAAGTAAAAGTTTATAGTTTATAATAATTTTAAAAAACTAAGCTACCTATTTTTGAAAAATATTTCACTGTTGATGTTGACATTTGTACTTTTTCAGAATTAAAGTATGACAAATCAATTATCTGCATAGTTAGGACATTATTAATACTTCCTAATTATTTAAGTAATATGTTTCTAAAATTTTGTGCAAGTAAAACTTGACCCGGGCGAATATTTTTTCAAACACCTTGTACAACGGGTCAAGAAAATAATTTCACATTTTTCTGACCCTGTTAGTATGTACATTACATTTTGATCCGAATTCTAATATCTGTTACATCAAATTGGATTTACCAAGCACAATGTTGGGTTAAGATTTCTTATTCCCTTACTCAGTGAGAGTACGTTGTAACTTCAATTCCAGTTAAAGATGTGTATATAAATAAACATATGTTAATCAGCATTTAAAACGGGTTTGATTGTACATGGTACTTTTAATGATTTTTCTGTTCTACTCACTGCATTGTTCGCTGTTTGTGATTTCTTGTTTGTATTAATATGAGTTATTTTAGGTGATTGCTCATCAGAAATATTTGAAGAAAGAAAAGACTCGTATGAGACTGAGCAACCAGCTGTTTACAATGCTGACTCACTCCTAAGTTATGAGAAACAACGACAAAAACTTCCTATTTACAAGGTCTGTTATATTTCAAGTTCAAATCTTAAATATTAAAGAAAAAACATTACCATTTTTAAGTTAATGCATCAACACCATTTAACCTCCTTTGATACAGAAGTATTAACACTTCTAACAACTATAATTCCAATAATATAAATATCGTTTAAAAACGTATAAATTTATTGAATTTTAAAATTTAAAGAATTTAATTTTTTTAATCAGTTACTATAGAAATTAATTTATTAAAATATAATTTTTTAATTTAAAAGTTGCAAAATTTAATCTCATGTAGTACCAATTTTAAATAATTCCTCATTTGCCTGTCTTTTAAAGTATTAATAGAATTCATGGTTAATTCAATTATCTGTGTAATTGAATCAAATCAACCAGACTACAATCACGTTTTTATATTGAAAATCAGATGTATATTTGAATTAAATCCCAATTGAAACTAAATAAGTTATCCTTCAAGAATTCGATAAAGTTTGAATTTGCCTATATTCCCTTACCACACTGTAACTTATATTAAAATTGATATGATATTTATTAACTAAGATTAATGCTTAATTCAAGCATAGTATTTACATTTAACATCAATACCTGTAACATAACAGTTCAAATGTACATATTAATTAAAAGTCCAAAATTTCTTATTTTCCTTGAACAATCTTGTGATCCTGTTTTGCTATGTAAAAAATAATTCCTCTACATAGTAAAGTGTCAATAAACCTCTCTCCATACAAATAAAATAATTTTAGTTTGAATTTTTGTCATCTTTAATTTATCTATGTAACGCGCTCCTATAATGCACCATGAAGAGGGCGCCACCATTTGGGCATCAACGTTTTGTCCAATTGGTGATTGCGTCACCAGAGAGGGCCTGGCTTTCAGACTGTAAGCATTGAACTTTTGTCCGTCCAATTTATTAATTTCATTTTGATTTAATTTAACTTAACTTTAATTGTTTTAGTTGTAATCTAGTGTTGTGTACATGCTGTGCTTAACTAAATTAAATATTTTCTAAAGTTTCCCTGAGATTTTCTTTTGGTATGCAACCTAGCCATTACATCTACTTTTTTTAATGTTCGATTTTAGTATAAAAATCATATCCTCTTCTTACTGGAGAACTATCAAACTGTAATTGTCATGGGAGAGACAGGATCAGGAAAAAGTACCCAAGTACCTCAGGTAACTCTTTTTTGATATTTCCCCCTCATTTAATAGGAATTTCGAAATCTTGGTCTACGATGTTCATACTGTGTTTCTAAGACTACACTTAACAGGAATTTTTGTAATAAAAATTCATAGTGCCATATCTACCTTTTTCTAACCAGTAAAATGATCAACAATGGCTAAGCATTATGGAATATGACATATACTTATACATTAGAATTTTATCGGTACAAAATTCTTTTTTCAATTGGGAGTTCTTTTTTTTTGTTATCTTAAGATCCAAGGTGCACTTAGTATATGTAGGAAAATTAGATCTTTTGTATGTCTGTCTTCTAAACTATAAAGGCCATAGTCTTGAGGTAGCAGAGTATGTAAAAATCCTCGACTAAGTATTGGATGAGAGTTCAAATTAACTGTAACATAAAAAATAACAGTTTTCCATGTCTTCAATTAATAACAAAAATTTTAATACCTAATTTTTATCTAGATGTTTGCATTGAACATTGCTAAATATTGATCACACTAATACAATAAACACACTAATAAAATCACTAATACATCACACTAATAAAATCACACTAAAACAATATTTTTTTGTTAGTATCTCTTGGAAGCTGGTTGGTTTGAAAATGGTGGTATGATAGGAATTACACAACCTAGACGAGTCGCTGCTACAATGGTATAGTTATGTTTTGCTTTTACATTGATATATTTAAAATCTTGTTTACAATTTATAAAAAGTATTTGTTCAAAATAATGCATTGTACTGTTATAAATTACCATAAACATTGTTTCTTTTCCTTGAAAGATCTTCTTAATTATTTTATTATGATTCAAATTTAAATTATTTTTTATCTTCTAAGTATCAATCATATATTCAAAGGCTTTATATTTTAAATCATACAAAATAAATTTTTATTTAGCTAGCTTCAAGGGTTGCCGAGGAAAAAGATACTCTTCTTGGACAGCTTGTTGGTTATAGCATACGATTTGAGGATTGCTTTAGCCCAAAAGAAACAAAGATTAAAGTAATTATACTTCATTTGATGAATGTAAATCTTTATTTTACAGAAGCCATTGCGTTTGAGGAACAATGGTTCATTGAATCGACTGTTAATTACGTAGAACTGATCATAATCTTTTTGCTTTGGAAATTCGCTGAATATATGGATCAAACCACCATTTTAGGGGACGTACATAAATTATGTAATGCAAAATTTTGACTTTTTTAACCCCTCCCCCAATGTCACGCTGTGTCACGTTTGATCGAACCCCTCCCCTAAAATTATGTCACGTTATTACCTCCCCCCCTTTTCAAAGAAAAAGTTAATATTAATTTGTCCCTTTGTTTCTGAAATTTGAAAAAAAAATGTATATTTTTATATTTTTTTAAAAAATTAACTTTGAAAGGAAAAAGTTAAATTTAAACTTGGTTAAATAATTTATTCATAGGAATAGACCGACATTTGATTTACATTTTCGTTGTTCAAGGACTAACTAGCCATTTGCTAATTTTTCTAAAAAAAGGGGGTCTTGGTGTAATTGGATCTGTCTAGCTCTTAGTTCTTGGTCTTTTGGTTTTTATCTAGGTAGCTGCTAGTCAAGATAGAGTCACAATTTTATTTAGCGTGTTACAAAGTAACATTAGGAAAAGGTCTGTAAAATGAAGGAGGCCAATAATGCTAACCTTGTGGCATACAATAAATCCCTCCCTCCTCTTTCTGAAATAAAGTGTTTCTTATGATGCTCTTATGATAAAAACAAATTTCAGATTTCTTTCTTAAAAATTTCATTTTATGTAATACAGATTTTTCATGCAAAAGTGAGTGAATTTTCCAAATCGTTACGCCACGCAAGCGATTACTCCTACCCCCCTCCATGTCACGTTCCGTCACGTTGGAGCATACCCCTCCGCCCCCCTCTGTGCGTTACGTAATTTATGTACGTCCCCTTACTGCTGTTTTATTGAGTAAAAATCTAGTCAGAATTTCCTTTTTCCAAGAGGTTTACGGAATTTTTTAATGTTTCATTTTTTGATCCCAAAATCCCAATTGATTTTGATATAAAACAGATTTTGCCAGCTATACCATTTTTAATTATTGGTAAATTGAAAGAAATGAAAAGTGGAGAAAGTACTTTTAGTATTTTTTGAAAAATTAAAATTTTTATTTGCAATTTGTTGCTGCAGCTTATTTTTTAAAAATAAAACATGCATTATAACTTTTAACGTGTTATATACAAAAAGAAAATTAAATTTGTCTATGCATATTTTCCTTTTTATTTAATGGCTTATTAGTTTTAACATATTATTTGAATTTCAGTACATGACTGAGGGCATGCTGATCAATGAAATGATGGCTGATCCTCTACTACGTTCCTATTCTGCGATTATGTTAGATGAGATTCATGAGAGATCGCTGAATGGAGACATCATTATGGGATTGCTCAAAAAGATTATCAAAAAGAGGCCAAGCCTAAAACTTATTATTTCATCAGCTACTTTTGAAGCTGAAACAATTTATAAGTTTTTCAACAAGAATGAGACGGAAGACAGGTAATCATGTTTATTTTATGTTGTTAATATTAAATTTTTATCAGTATTATGTGTCTGTTTAAGCTTCAACACTACATTTATAAGTAGCATAAAATGCTTTGGTTTTTTAATGGTATTTTAAAAACATTCAGTTTAGTTAGATTTGGAAGGTTATATATTGCTTTAACATTGTTGTATGTTAATGTGAAATGTTTGGCTTCTTTTTAAGGGCAAAGAATATTACATATTTTAATCTTTAAAATATAAATAAATTTTCCAAATTATAAGGGATAATTATTGAATTTTCAAAAGAAAATAAATAAAACTAGCCAAATTTAGTGTGTAAATACAGAATTGAATGCTGTGTTAGGTACTTTTTTCCCTGTTAAATAAATGTTATGTGGAAGCTATCTAAGTGGCAGATTCTGCTACAAACCTACTTGTCTAATTTAAAATCTTTTCAATTGATTATTTTATAAGTTTTCAGTAAATATAATGGAATTGTAGTAACCAAAACAAGAATATTTGTAAAAGCATTAAGATATAATTAATTTTTTTAAAGGTCAAAAGACACTGCTGTCATTATCAGCGTGGAAGGTCGTAATTATCCAGTTGATGTACATTACGCTCTGCA
The DNA here is from genome assembly GCA_019343175.1 of Oedothorax gibbosus. NCBI lineage: Eukaryota > Metazoa > Arthropoda > Arachnida > Araneae > Linyphiidae > Oedothorax > Oedothorax gibbosus. The sequence goes on from CM033270.1 coordinate 37,106,217, forward strand.
ACCAGTTCCGGATTATATCAAAGCATCTGTAGAAACAGCAATAAAAATCCATGAAAGTGAGCAACCGGGAGACATATTGATATTTTTGACTGGACAAGATGAAGTTGAACAGGCTTTGTCAATGTTAATGTGAGATATCAAGCAAAAACTTCATTTGAAATATTTTTAGAAATTTATTTCTTTTTATGTATATTTTGGCATATTTTTATTTAATTTATATTTCAGTGATTATGCTCGGGATCAGAAGAAGAAGAATGATTCAATGAAAATGTTTGTTGTTCCTTTGTATGGTTCTTTACCAATGAGCGAACAGGTAAAAAAATATATATATTATTCTATAACTTATGTATTTTGAATGAAACATATTTACAAGTTTTTATTTTTTAAAGGCTTATACATGATCAATCTGTGAGTAAAAGGTGTTTTTATTGACTAAGTGGAAAATTTTCATCCATTTTCAGCATAGTACTAACAATAATTAACCACAAAATACGCAAAACAAAAATTTACTTTGTAGTAATAGTAAAGTGCACTTCGAATTAATACATAATTATAAAAGGATTGGCATAGAGTGAATACAAATCTATCTTTTGCAGTAATGCTTTTAATTTGTGTAGGTTTATTGTAATTGATTCCTTAACTAACTTTTGCTGTACAACTTTTAATTACTGCAAATCCTGCATAAAATATTACATTAGTTAGATATTTAGGATGTTTATTACATCAAGTTATTCTGATTATAATTCAGTTTTAACTCTTTCATAGGTCAAAGCTTTTAAACCTGTTGCAAGATCAGTTAGAAAAATTGTAGTTTCTACAAACATTGCTGAAGCTTCTGTAACTATCAATGGCATTGCTTTCAGTAAGTACACTCGGATTATCATTCTTTCTTCGTATTATGTTTGAAAATCTGTTAACTCAGAACCAGAGTACATGTCCATAAATAACAATTTGCAGTTTTCAGATGTCTAATAAAATTCTGCAATTAACCTTAAAAGTATAAGCTAATGAAGTTAAAAATATACATTTGAATTGGAATTCTACCGACAAGAAATTGGCATCATCTGCAGTTATATACAATCTTAATTTGAACAGGTATTATAGTATTAGTTAGAGAAATAATATTTTGATTTTGAAATTGTATCTTTCATTTTTAGTTATTGATTGCTGTTTTGTCAAGCTGAGAGTCTACAACCCCCACTCTTGCACGGATTCCCTTGTTGTAGTCCCTGTTTCACAAGCCTCTGCAGAACAAAGATCAGGGAGAGCTGGCAGAGTTCGATCTGGAAAGGCATATAGACTTTGTACAGGTAATTTATCGAATATTTTGAAAAAGTATATTTTTTTGGATAGAGTGTCATAAATACATCAACATGAATAAGACCAACAATTAGGTTTTGGATGTTTTTAGAAAGCATATTTAAAAAAAATTCTGAATTTAAAATGGGAAGGCTTAAATGTGTTATTATGAAGGTATTGCATATACAGTCGAAACTCTTTAACACGAACTCGCTTAACACAAAATTTCGCTTAAAATGAACTGATAGCATTTCTGCGGCCCATAAAGTTTTGAGCTAATGCTAAAAAATCTCTTAACACGAATTCGAGAAAGGCGAAATCCCGCTTAACCCGAACAAAAAAATTCAAAATTTAACCTTTCCATAGTAATTCAAAGTTACAAAGAATGATTCGTCAGTTTTAATCCAATTGCTGTTCTTACTTCTGTTCCTTAAAATTTTTCTATAGTATGTACTACTCGAAATAAACTTTATTAATGGAATTACTAATTGTATACATGTATTATTAGTGTATTAGTACATTATAAAATTAGAATAATTTTTATATGTTATTTTTTTAAAAACTATTCACTGGTTCAATCAAAAAATATTCCTGACAGTTTACATGAAATTCGGTTAACACAAAATGTTTCGCTGCTTCCTTCGAGTTCGCATTAGCAGGGTTTGACTGCATTTATATTAATTATTTTTATCTTTGATCATGTGTTTTTCTTTTTCGTTATGACCATGAAAAAAAGTTAATTTCGATAAATCAGTTTTCTTTTGCTAAAAGAGTATTGTAGAGAGGAATATTTTATTTTAAACATATACTTAAGTTGAAGTTACTTGAATTTGCACATTTAAAAATAAAAAAAAATCAAAAGTTTAAACTTGGATAGTGTCAAAGCAGACACACTTTTGTAAATGATTTTATTTGATATGCCGACAATCGTTTGTAGTTCTTTTCCTTAAAAATAATTAAATAAGTAATTTAAAGAAATAATATTACTTTTGCAAATGTCAAATATTAAATGCAATAATTTATTTTTTAGAGGAAGAGTTTTTAAAACTCCCTGGTTATACAACCCCTGAAATGCAAAGAAGTAATTTAGCACCTGTTATTTTACAACTTAAAGCATTAGGAATTGAAAATATTTTACGGTTTTCTTTTCCATCGGTAAGTATGTTTATTCATGGGATATTTTGTAGTGTACGACCAGGCCTACTAAAATATAAATAAAGTTTAAAAGATGGTATTAAACGAAACATATTAAATCTAAAAAAATATGATATATTTTTAAAAAATCTGTCATACATAATTTAGCAAACAATTGTGCTGTTTTTTAATAAAAAAATAATTCAGGTTTAATAAAATTAAAACCCTAACCAAAAACTGAGCTTTCCAATATTTATTTTGTATTAGTAAGGTTGATAATTCTTTTTTGCATGTCCTTTCTTATCAAAAGGTAAACATACACTCTTAAATATGCATAATATGGTTTCTAAAAATATAAATATTGAATTTGAAAAAGCAACCTTGTTTATATATTTTTTTCATTTTATTCTAGGCTCCACCTTCTAAACATGTTATTAGTGCAATAGAGCTTTTGTATGCCCTTGGAGGTAAGAAATTGTTTTTTTTTATTCGTATGAAGAACCTTATTAGTGTGGTAAAACTTTAAAATAATAATAATGGATCCTAGAACAATCTTTGCAAATTATGTGATTTATTTCCCTAATTGCTATATAAAAAAAGTTATCTTTCAAAGGATGTTTTATAGAAGCTGCATTCTGAAAGGACATCTTTATTCAAACATCCCCATTCTTAAATTTACTACCGATTCGACATAATGTTATTTTTCGAATGATTTTATATTTACATCGTAATAATTCTTTTTGTAATTTAAAAGTAAATATTTCAGCTAGACATTTAAATGAAATTTATCATATCCCATTTCCACATAAAGAAATATTTCGAAAACATTTTTCATATTTAGCCCCAAAAGTATTTAATAAACTACCTACTGAACTTCAGAGTATCCCTTCTTTATGCAGGTTTAGAAATTCTTTATTTAAATTTATTTTGTCAATAGACGATATTGATGTATTTTTTAATTTATAGAAGCGAACGTTTTTTTTATATATATTTCCCGCTGACCAGAATTTTGGGCATTTTGTTTTGATTATTTAGCATTGCATTGCCACTTTTTCTTTTTGTGTATATTTATGTATTTAAATTTATTATTTTGTGGTTTTTCTTATTTCAATTTATAATGTCTTATTATTGTGTCTTTCAATTATAATTGTTTATATAGTCACATATACAGGGTTTTTTCTAACCCCTTGTGACCAACAAGAATTTTCTGTAATTGTTTTTTTTTTGTGTTAATAAAGTGTTTGTTTGAAAATGTCTTCATTTAGCCCTCATAACCCAAAAAGCTAACCAGATTTTTTAATTCCAGAATTAAATAAAATTTTATGTCTGTTCTTCCACCCTCACTCTTTCTGTTTTCTGAAAATCTACTTATATTGGAAATTTATTACCTAATATATTTATAGATTTTTTCAATGGGAAGAATAAGTCAATGAAACAAATTAAATTTTTTTGGATAATTTATTCTTTTAAATCTAATAAGTCAATGCTGCTTTAACATTGTATATAAATTAATTTATAGATTAAGTTTCAATTGGAAAAATAAGTCAATTAAACAAAATTAAATTTTGGTTGGATTATTTATTCTTTTAAATCATTATTGGATTCAACATTACAGTATATTTTTAATTTAAAAAGAAATTTGTTTTGTTCTAAGTGATTTAATTAAATTAAGCAGTTGAGTCAATGAAAAGGTGCTTTCTGTAATGCTTAACAATAATTTATTTTACAAAATATACTCTAAATAAAAACCATAAAGACAGATAGTCCTGAAAATATTTGTGACTAAACAATATATTATTTATTTCTACAGCACTTGATGAAAATGGTGCACTGACAACTCCTCTTGGAGTCCAAATGGCAGAATTTCCTTTGCATCCAATGTTTTCAAAATTGTTACTTGTATCAGGTATTGTATCTCAACTTAAATATTAAACTATTTAGAATTTGAAAATAACTATGTTGCAAATTTTATTTTCATTAAAGATTTACTTTTCATAAAGATATAAAATCTGGATTCGAATGAATTTAGTGAATAACTTCTTACTATAAAATAATGTATACTTCTTAATAAGTTATACTTTTGCTTAGTAGACTTTTTTATTATTACAGTTCTCGATATAACATGTTCCTAATACAACTGTGTGCATTTGGTTAACTAAAGTAAGATTAAGCATTCAAAAAATAGTTCCTCTGTTTAATATTAATTCAACCATCCAAACTTTTATATTTTTAGTTATACTCACAAAATTGAATTTTTAGGTGAATTCAGTTGTACAGAGGAAGTTCTTACAATTTCAGCTATGCTACAAGTACAAAATGTATTTTTAGCTTCATCTGGGAGAAAACTAGAATTAGTATGTAGTATTTATTCTCTTCTGAGGTGAAGGAAGTAGTAGTTTTTAAAAAATCTAGTTAAATAAAGAGATTACAGCCAAAACTAAAATCTCTTTAGTAAATATTTCCACAATCAAGCCAACTTACAAATTTCTTTTCGATAGCTTTATTCAATTAAATTACATATAGGAGATTTCTGAATAAATGTTCATTTAAATGGTGCTTTAAAATTTTAAAAGCAGTTTAATGTGGTAATTTATGATTATTTTTATAAATGATTCTTTTTTAGAAACGTGCTAAATGGAAGTTTGCAGTTGAAGAAGGAGATTTCCTCACACTCTTGAATGTTTACAATTCATTTGCTAAGGTAATTAATTGCTTTTATCAGCTCAATGCTCTTTTTAAGGTGGCATATTTTTTATCATTTCAGAATTTTTGCAAATCAATTCTTAAAATAAAATACTGCTTTTAAAAAATATTAAGCTAATATACTAGTGTTTACTTTTTTATAGAACAAAAACAAATACTGGTGTGACCAAAACCTTTTAAATTATAAAGGACTGTTAAGAGCCATTGAAATAAGAACGCAGTTAGCAAAGCTTCTAAAGAAGTTTGAAGTTCCTAATGTAAAACACAACAGTAAGTAATTCATTTTCTTGAAATATTGTATTTGTAGCATTTCATATTATGTTCCAGGATTTATAAATTAATAGTGCTGGGAATATTTATTATTCTGACATTCTCTTTCCAAAACCACACATTTTTTTTTTACTTGATTAAACTAAAACAGTGACTTTGTTGTCTGTTTATGCAAAATAACTGCCTCAGCCAAAAATTGCCAATGGCGTTAAGTGGAAAAGTAAAAGCACACAATGCTAATATGTTTAATCTGCTAATAGATTTGTTGTGAATCAAATTTTAGAAACCTTTGCTTTATTCTAAAATGAGTACAGTAAATCTAATGACAATTTAAATATGTGAAAAGATAAGAAGTATACTAGTGTTGACAACTTAATTGTAATAACAAGTAAACAGTTTTAATATTCTATTTATTTGCCAAAGATATTTTAATTTGTAACAATCTTTACCATTGCAATGACATTTTTAAGAGGTTACAATTCTTTGAGTATTGTTGAAAAACTTGTACCAATTGAAAATCTTAGTGGAAGAACCTACGTGACAAAAAAACGAATACAAGCTTTAAAGTTTTTAGTTTGCCCTTAAAAACGGTACTTACAAAATGGCAAAAAATATACTGTTATAAGTACCTATAAGTTTATAAAAAAAAGGAAACTCATTATCTGAAAGGTATGAATATTATGTTCATTGATACAAAAATCTTTTTTTTCAAAAACTTTTCATAGCATGTTATTTCACTGTGCTCATCAATGTACAATTTTTGTTTCTATAAGCCATAACCATGTGTTTTTCTTCACCACATTTAAAACGGCAAAGCTCATTGTTTTTTATTTATAAAATAGGTGATAGTGACAACTTAAGGAAATGTATTGTGTCTGCATTTTTTGCTAATGCTGCATTCCTCCATTATACTGGGGTCTACAAAACGGTCAGAGGGGAGCATACTCTTCACATTCACCCTGAATCAATTGTTGCATTCTGTAAACAGCCAAAATGGTAAGCTTACAATTAGTTAAATTGTTGCATGTCACACAACAATTTAAAATGCAATCACATTTTTTATTTATTTATGTAGTATTTATAGCAAATATTATATAGTAAAATGGTTATATAACAATTTTTTTCACAATTTAATTTCAATAAAATATTTACTGATAAAATCTGGTCTAACTAAACAAATATATGCCTTCGTAAAATAATTACACTGGACAACAAAATTTCAAAAATTTTCTGCGACTGAGATGAAAGTACTCAATTCTGAATGATTTCAACATGCTAAACACGAATATCACCTTAAAAAATGTAAGTTAGATCTTGTTTTTGAGTTATGGTCGTTTTTTCATTACATAGGATACAGCGAAATGCATGGGCGCACCAAACACAACATTAATTAAAGTCAATTTTGTTTACAAAAACCCACCGAATTTTTGCACATACAGGTTTTCTGTTATATTATCAACATGGGGGTGGGAAGAGATAACTTTCAAGGCTTTTGCACCCACATTCGCTTAATACCCCACTACGCAACATAATTGTTCTCACTTCAAGAAGTGCAGAAAAAAAAAAGCAATTAATTCCTCACATTTCGTCCATGGTTCTTTTTAGAAGTTGTAGCATATTTAGCAGAGGCATGGCAATTATCCTCATTAAAGCTATAAAAAAATATTGGAGACTTTTTAGCAAATACTCCTTTGTCATGTTGGGCCGGACACAGAGTAGAAGGAATATTAGGCTATTTAACTTTTATAAATAACGCATCACCCTTTAACTGATGAGATGATGCAGAAATAAGTTATTAATCTGATTCGTTGCATTCATCCTTATCATAAAATGACATTTCCTTTAGTTCCATTTCGTTTTTCTTCCCAGCATACAGCATTATCTTTTTTCAAAGATGAAGTCAAAGTGACAAATTTGCTACACACGTCTAACTGCATACGTGAGGAGCCCAGAAATTTTTCCTGGTCTCCTATCTTGTAACCAAAATACAAATGATAAGCTTTCTTAACTTTTGCAGTGATGCTCTTTTTTGTGTGTGCAGAAAATTGCACTTTGCCGCAAATATAACAGAAGTTATTAGCTCTATTAATGTATTTACAAGGCATTACAGTTAGATTTATCACTAATTTTTGATATTCTACAGCTTCTAAAGCAACCAAGTACGAAATACAATTAATTTATTGCTCTTTATTCTGCACCTCTTGACATGAAAACAATCATGTTGCTTAGAAGGGTATTAAGCTGCTAATATGGTTGCAAAAACCTTGAAAGTTATCATTTCCTCCCACCCCCATGTTGATAATTAAATATCAAATAAAACCTGTATGAGCAAAAATTCGGAGGGTTTCTGTAAACAAAATTGATATTAATTAATTTTGCGTTTGGTGCGCCCATGCATTTTGCTGTATTCTATGTAATGAAAAAAACGACCGTAACTCAAAAACAAGAGCTAACATACATTTTTTAAGGTGATATTCGTGTTTAAACACATTGAAATCATTCAGAATTGGGTACTTTTATCATAGTCACATTTTCACTGTTGACCAGTGTTAACTATGCACTTTTAAGGAATTTGGACTAGTCTTGCATTATATGTATTGATTTTGTTTGAGGCTGTATCAATATAAAATTAGATTAATTTAATTAAACAGGTTATTTTAGACTTGACAAATGTAATTTGTATAGATTTTCTAAATATGTATTGTATAGTTGCTTGGCAATCTCAGGTTTAGAGTAGAAAAAGTGATAATGTGTTATAACTTTGGAAGTATATTTTTTTTTGTTTTTGCAGGATTGTTTTTAATGAAGTTTTACACACAACCAAAGAATATATGAGGGACATTACAGTAATCGAGCCAGAGTGGCTTTATGAGCTTGCACCTCATTATTATCAATATGGAACAGTAAGTGAGATTGAGAAACTATTTTACTATTAATAAAAACTTCCCTAAAATAATTGTTAATTTAGTAGTGTAAGTATTTCTTCAAGTAAAATCTGCTTCTGCAAACCCTAGATATAGTGAGTTTGATTAGCCTAAACTAGCGACTTAAATTGTCATGAAATATTGGATAAATTAGTTAAATGTGCTGGTAGCGATTAAATAGAGAATCAAAATATAAGAATAATTTCGATACAAGTATAGAATATTGTGTTCTAAAATAACTTTTTTTCAGGATCGTGAAATTGGAGTCAGGAGTTAACTCAAAATAAAAGAAAACCTTTGTAAATATTTCTTAAATCTTTATTTTGTAAAAAATACACATGAACTGTACAATCAGCATTCTCCAAGTACAAAAAAAATATATTTATCATACAAACCTTACCTACTGCAAAATGTCTGACTTGTAAAAATTCTGTATTTTCCCTGTAAAATATTTAAAAAAATAAAATATGAACTTTTATACTTTTAAGACTGATTGAAAAAATTCTCAATTATTACCTTTCGAATCATACAATATGTATTACAGCGCTATAAATGAAGGTTGCTCAGGAATTATTTGTCTTTTAGGGACAACTGTTGTCTCAAATGTCTTGGTATCTTGTCCACTTGCAGGTTGAAAGTATCGTGAGACTTTTTCCATAAAATCTTCTGTTTCCACAGACGTCTCAGTTTTTTCAACAGGCTTCGGGCTAAAAATATTTTTTTTAATAATACACTTTTACAAATATCAAGATAAAAACCAACTAGTGAAATATTTTGGTTTGAAAGGTACGGTTTAAAAAGGTACCTTCCAAATATTGTATGTAGAAATCCCCCATTAATAGCACTTAAACTGTATGTATGTCAAGAAATTCATTTTAAAATTAATACTACATAATTTTGTACCTACAAAACTGAGTGGAACTATTTTTTAGCTTTTCCTTTTTATAATTCAAAAATTTTACAAAATGAGTAGGCGACATAGAAATGTACGCCTGTATCTATCCAATTCCAAAATGGGTTTAAATATTTTTATCTAAGGCGTACAAATCTTTTGTAGAAGCTGTTCTAGGCGCCAGTTACTTTTACGAATCTACTCGTTTTTCTATAATATTTTCTCAGTGAGTATTGAAGTGCCAGGAAAGTAACTATTTCAGAACTTCTTGCTAAACTGTCAATATATACAGCTAATAAGAAACTTATAGTAAAGATTAGGTATTTCATGATAAGCAAGGTCCATGTCATTTTTGCATACACTGCATTGATCTGCCCAGAAGAGATGTAGCATAAAAGGTTCATTTTAACAGTGATTTTATATTCAAAATATTTTTATTTCTAAATAAACTAAAAGCCATAATATTTTATTAATAGACTGGAATACTTTTTAAGTAAACGTAAATATGATCTACATACAAGTTTTTCTTCTCTTTTTGTGGAGGGTGGGGAAAAGCACAGGCATTTCCTTTGTCACACGATCCTTGTATATATTTGGGGCACACCAACACATGTGCTTTTTTGCACTGAAAAATTGTCAAGGGGTAAGCAAGCATAAAGTAATATAAAAATTTTATACACATGAACAAAGAAACAAAAATCACACAAAAGCACCAGTAGAAGTACTTTTACATCTTTATCCAAACCCTGCTTGAACACAATTTATTGAAAATTAAATATTATTTAATTAGTGATTTTTTTTAATCTCCAAAGAACATTTTACACAAAGATACTGCAATCTACAGATTAACTTATTTTCTAAAGATAAAACTTAAAAAAAAACCTCAATTCCTCTTAATTAAAGTTGAATTTTTTAAACTTATTAATTTCTCAATGAAATTAAAACTTCACAACATGATAAGCTTCATGCACAAATATAATGTAAATGCCTTAAAATAGAACATTTTACTCACTTGCTTTCCATCTGGACAATAGCCTTGCACAAATGCTTTGCATAATTGAGCATCTGCAGATAATGTTTCATGGCGATATGGACACTCAGTTTTTGTACAACTACCCAGAAGAAAAAAGGAGCAAATTGCCATCTTCCCAGGGTTTATTTCATGTGAGAATAGACATTTTTCATTTTTACAAGTACCACGAAGAAACCTGCAATACAGAAAGAGATCTCATGATTAAAAATAGAATTGAAATAAATTATTAAACAATAACTATTGTAGGAATTTAATTTTAAGTTTTGCTTTCGTTAATTTAAAATACATACAATTACCCAAGATTAATGCAATTAAAATTGAACCAAATATGGAAACTTTACATATCTACATGAATATAATAACTGTTAAGATTATATGTTTATAAACTAATTTTGGGACTTTTTTATACTAATATATCTTCTTATATTAAGATAAAAATAACAAATAGCTTTTGCAAAGCAATTTGTAAAATTATAATTAAAACACAAAGATATAGTTTAGTACACATTTACAAAACATTTTTTAAAAAAATTTGCAGATAAAAAAATGACATAATAGACAGTATTTTTACCTAGTACAAACTGCTATTTTGCTAGGATCATGAACATACACACACTTTAGTCCTTTATTGCAGCGACCAAACCTATTGTAAAACATGCAATATGTGTTGACTTTCGATGATTTTTTAAGCTCCCTTTTAACTGATGCAGTGAGCACTCTGTTGATGCTACGATGCAAAACACGGCTGCAAAAGTATAAACAAGTCCTTTGTATGAATAAAATCATTTAATTGAATAAGAATATGAAAATTTATATTTTGGGCATACAGAAACATATTTGAGTTTTCACTCTGTTACTGAAAACCTCGGTAACCAACTATTTATATGAATACTAGCTTTATAAACCCGGCGTTGCATGGTTGTACCCTTACCAACGGTGATTGTTTTTTTTTAGGAAACTTATTTTATACCAATTTATCCACTCTCCACAGTTCAGCACTTCATCAGTATATTATAATTTCCTCCCATTCTGATATCAGTATTAATTAAAAAAAAAGAAGTCTGATTGTATCCAGGCCCTTCTAGGAGTTAGAGGGCTTACTCATAGGCCCTAATAAAATTGCCAGAATAGCTATGATATAATGGCCAGTTTCTATTTGCCCTCCAACACAAAAAAGAGCCCAAAATGTGGCGACCTATAAACCGCCCATGCAGACAAAAATTTCATGTGTCCCAAATAACACCCCGCGTTGTGGGAGTGCACATTAAATATTTTTCAAAGTCCAGACGCTGCGTGCGATGTTGCCCTTAAAAGTTGCATTGGGTACATACTCAGGTGTCAGCTCATCACTTGACTGTGGTTCTAAATAAAGACGCCCGTGGCCAATATCCCTCTTGTATAGCTCTAGTGCGACGATAATTCAAACTAACCCTAACCCATACATGGGTGGGAATAGCTACCCTACGTTAAATTTTCAACTTCGCCAAAAGCCGCCAATGCCAAAATTCAATCGGCCATTATATCATAGCTGTACCAAATTGCCTGTTTCATAAACATAAAGTACGCTATACGTAGCGAGAATTGACATCTCTTGGAAGTATTCATCAGATCTAGAACAGTTATTGCCTTTACTGACATGAGACATTGTAGCAATATCTTCATTTCTACCATTTGTAAACATCAATTAAATTATATTAGGAAACAAAAAAAATTAAAAGATTTAAATTCAATAAATAAAATAATGATATTCAAATAACAATTCTACAAATTAAACTCGCGTGCTCTTATGTAATTGTGCTTAATTTTTGTTCATGCTGAAATGTCTTTTAAATTGAAATAAAAAGTATAAATTCTAATCTTACAATACTATTCCTATGGGGAAATCGGCTCACGTTTTGCACTCCTACACCCGTTTGGGTTCGAATTTCGAAAAATCGCTTCTTAAATGACGCCTACGATATAAAAAGAATATTTTCCTAAAATAAGGTAGCTGTACCTCCAGTAGTTTGGGCTGGGCGTTGATACACGAGTCAGTCAGGACTTTGCCTTTTATATATATATATATAGATGATATGTGTGTTTTATGCTTATATTATTAAGATGTTTATTATAACTAAGTTTTACAATTTAATTCTTTCCAAATTTAGGTAATTAAGACCTAAAGCTACTTATTCTTGTGTTGCAAGTTTTCTTGCCAGTAGTCTTTAATGAATTAATTTTTGTTTAATAGCTACATAATAGGAAACTAACAGGTTTTTCAAACAATGTTATTTAAATACCTTCAAAGACAACTTACTTTGCTAATACTTTGGAAATAGGTGTGCTCATAACTTGTTTTCTTAAATGATTTTGTTGAGTAAAACTCTTTTGATAACTTCTATTGAAATGCATTAAACCTGAGTAAATAAAATAATCTGTAAAATCCATCTTTGGATTGTCACATATTAGAGATTGTCAGTTCATACTAATGCATAGATTTGGAATCACATTTTCCAGAATATTGCTTTCCATGTTAGCCCTTTCCAGGTATGGAATCAACATACTCGAATGAACAAATTTGAAACAAAATTTATCTATTATTAATTATAATATTTATTGAAGGTTAAAGGCCAAAAATATACAGCAGATGGGACACAATTTAAACTTTATCAATTAATATTAAATAACCGAGTCATTTCTTTCAATTTGATTTAAAATGATGTCAGATGATGGTGAAAATAGGATAACATGGCAAAGCAATTCTTTTGCAAGAGTTGTGACTGCAAAACTAATGCATTAGCTGTATGGGACTGACAGTCCTCTTAAATTAGCTTATGCATAATTTGCCAAAATAAAATAAAGTTTTAAACAAATATCTCAAATAGACAGATAAAAAGTGTTTTACCTTTACAGTGTCGTATTTTGTGCTTCTGATTTTGAGATTTAGTCTTGAAATAATTTCTGTATGGAAGAAAGCAAAATGTTTAAACATACATTCTGAATTTTTTTTTTAATATAACAAAATAAATATATGTTATAAGACTGTACCTTCTAGTTTTATAAAATTGCTTAATAGGAGTTCTTGGAATAACTCTAGTGATGGACCTGAAAAAAATTTGTAAGCTTTTTCAAAGCATTATTATGTTTGATACGCCATTTGTTAATCGTTTATAATAATTCAAAGATTTACTCAGTTTTTTTAAACTTGATATTACAATGATAAAGATTATAAACTGTTCTACAACACATGGGCATTTTAATATTAAAAAAAATATTAGTAGTTAGTAAAGACACAAATGAAAATATTTGTTAAAAGCATACATATAGACCAAAAGTGTTCTAATAAAAGTATTTAGCATAATTACCTGTTTTATGTGTATAAGTATTGAATCTCTTTGAAACCAATTGCTTTTGCCATGCATGTTTTCTATTAAAGGAATATTGCTTTTATCATTTGGTACTTAGTACCAAGAGAACTGACATTTATTGATAATGCATTGGTTTTATAACCTTTTCAAAGAACAGCCTTTCTACAGTCTTCATTCCATTTTCTCTTTCTGATTGTTCTTTTTCAGCAGCTATCTCTAAAAGTAAATCCATATCCACACCACTTTTAGTTCTACGAACTACGTCTTGTTTAAGTTTTGGACTCTTTGATAGCCTTTTAGAAGAACCATGAAAGTTAACGACTTTGAATTTAGTTTTCCCTGTCAGAAGGACAGATTTTTTATTTAAAAATAATTGGGTATTCTTGTGGTAGGTTTTGATAGTATTATTTACCTATTTCATTTAGTTTGGTTGAAGAACTGCTTTGACTAACATTTCTGAACTGCCATTTTGTCTGAGTAAAACCGTTTGCACTTAACCTTCTCTTTTTCAAAGTTGATTTGGCTTGCAATGCAATTCTTGGAGTAGAAGTTTTTAACATAGTACTATTAAATTGTTTAGGTGACTTAATTATATTTACCACTTTGTGTTTGCTACTTATTTTTTTTACATTACAGGGAGCATTGGATGCTTGAAATCTTTATTAAAGAATTCGAGGAATAGTTAATTCTGTTTTGTAAATTTTTTGCTGACACAACGCAGACTGAAATGTTCTTATCACTACCTTGTACTTTGATGAGATAATCTTTGTCTTGATTCCCTTCTTTTTGATACTAGCATTTAAACTTCTGAGCCATACTTTTAGTAAGACGTAACAACATGTTGATACGCTAGGAGTTTCACAAGTTTGGTAATTAGTTTTGAGCTTGATCTAGAGAGACGGGGCGAGTTTTTCTTTTGAATACTTTCATGCTTCACAGTTTGCAGCAAATCCAAAGAATTTTTCATGCTGCTGCAATTTTGCAAATTCATTTCTTTTCTTACTGGTGTAGTGGATTGCAAACATTTTGTACTTGTTTCAAGTTGAGCTACATGAAGTTTGCCTGCTTCAGGGACCTGACTTGAAGACAGTAATAATTTATGGTCAATCTTTGTGTTTGGCATTATTGAGCATGGATTATTTTTCATTATTTTATGTGAATCCGCAACTCTTTTAGTTGGACACAAAATACCTGAAGTAGATTTGTTGGCAACTTTCTTGCTTGAGTTATTTGAAGTTGTTGCCAATATTTTAGCAATATTTTCCACCCTGCTTTCCAAACTATTCATTTTTGACAAACTGTTGCAATTGGCGGTTGATTTAAGGTCACATGATTTAGTATTGTCAGAGACAGAGCTGTTTGCCAAGATTTTATTTAAAGAATTGCTGGTTTTGAGTGCAGAAACCATTTTCTTCTTTTCCAATTGTTTAGTTAATTTATTTAACTCATCAATGTGTTTGGCTGCACCTATTTTCACAAAAATCTTTTTAGTTTCAGTTAGGGCTTTCTGAAGATCTTTTGACCGATCAGAAGCAGGTGTAAATAGATTAGATGCTGTTCCATTTATAACTTTTAACGTACTTTGCGGAGGTAAAACAGACCTGGAAGAGACTGCACCTTTAGTAACAACCTGTTTGGTATTTGGAACAAATATTGGCTGATTAGAATTGATTTTCTTAAGTGATGAAACAGTTGGCAAGTTTCTATTTATATTAGATAATGAAGGCTTAATAACAGATCTCTTGAACAGCAATGAGGGAGTTGGTTTTTGAGGATATTTAAGTTTACCACTTTGTACAACAAATCTTTGGTATTTATTTGCCTGTGATGCAACAGGCTTTTGGGGAAATGCACCAGCTGCGGTATAAACTTTGGGACTTTGAGAAGAATTTCCTAATTTTCCATTCTTTTCAAATGGCTTGATGAGAACACTTCTTTTAATACCAGGCGCCTTACTAGTTTCTAGACGCTTCACATGGTTTGAAACCAAACCTGAAATAAAAAAAAATACTTTATGAAGTGCTTTAATTTGCATTTGTAACTGCAACTATATACTCATGTATAAATTTTGGTCAAAATTAGCGCCATGGAAATCAAGGTTAAATTGTACACCAATAATCTAAACTATAGCTACTAAAATTTCAATAAAACCAAACGATTTAATGCCATCTATTAACATTATACACAAAATCACTTATGCAAAAGGATATATAGGAACTGCACTTCTTTTAGCATTAATAAAAAAAACATAATAGCAAAATTATTGTTTAAACAATTAAACATATAAAGAAACCAGTTAACTTTGAAAAAAAAAAAAAAATCTTACAACCGAGTGAAGTAGAAGATGTTATCAGAAATCGACGAGTCAAGAGTTTTTATGAATTTTTTTATTGTTGTAAACCTTAACAGAAACATCTTATTTAAGGAAACGTCGTTAAATATTAAAAAAAAAGTAATTCAAGTATAGGATAAAACCCAAAACATTGGCTACAAAGAAAAGAGTGTATCATTGCTTGCTGAAAATTTGAAGGACATAATTTTGAAAAAAAAAGCATAGATGACCAATGTTTGGATTTATTTATAAGAACAAAATATTTCAAAATCGCCCCCGCATATCTATTAGTCATAGAGCTAAATTACAGTTATGTGAGCTTGAAATGAGCATAGGATCAAATAGGGTCAATTTTCGAAAAAACTAACAACTTTGAACATAAAACTGTGAAACAATTTGTATCTTTAAATAGAGTTACAATTCAAGGTTTTAATTTTAGCAACGAAACACTACTTACTGGTATAAAATTGAAGTTCCTGCAGAAGCTTTGTTTTTTCAGAAATGTTAGAAGAGGCCATTGATTTACCCGATTCAAAGTGAGAAGGATACAAATAAATTAAAAGTTTTTACATGACTTAAATAAGAATAATTTATGGTATTTCGTGGCAAAAAATATTAGCTTTATTCTTTATTTTTAATCTTTGTTACGAAAGTTAGAAAACAACAAAAATGTCCACAATTCCACAATTTTTATTGCCAAATGCCACTCAACTCAACTCAACCCTCAACCCAACTTCTGTTCGAACCATGATTGGTGGAAATTGTCACGTGCTATGACGTAGGCGTTGGAGAAATTTTCTACAACTATATACAGTATTTTGTAAGAACGTGCAAAGCGTTTTAGTAACAAAACATGCAAAGCTTTTTAGTAACAAAATATTGTTTTAAATTTTATTTCAGATAAATATTACTTACGATGCCATAATTTTTTGTAAGCCACTTTGTAATCTGATGAATCAAAGTTACGAGGCGTACGTAGTTAAAGCTCCTCTTAAAGGCTAAAAGTAGGCAGCTAAAAACGTTCAATAACATAACCCAAAAACTGAATTATTATTTTTAGTTGTAAATTAAGTATTTGTGAAATAAAAAAATGATGATAAGTTCATAAAATTCAAAAAGTGTAAAAATAAATAGAAGTAAGTATTTCATGTGCCAATAAATAAAAATGGTTTAAATCACATAGAATATAATACATATACTCACTGTTAACATTTTTGTTATCCAGGTAGCATTTTTTTGGTAAGTTCTGTGAGGGGAAAGGAAATGAAACTGCTTTTTAAAAATGAAACTTTAAAAAAAATTATATACAGATCAAATACCTAGCTAATCGGCAGCTAAAATTTCTCTGATAATGTAACACTGTGCCAATTTTTTACGGGATAATTTTAAACTACCAAAAACAGCAGTGAGTCTTAAACTAATCATCAACCGTATTAATGATTAAAGGATAGCTGCGGTGCAATGGTAATTTATTCAAACCAAATTGCCAGTTCTAGATCAAAAGGTTTAATGCTGAAAATCAAGCACGAAAATAGAAAGTTTTCAATTTCAAACTTAATAATCCTTATTTCAGGGCCCCAAAAGTAACGCAGTTTTGATATAAATAAGGTTATGAAATAGCAAATTATATTATTGCAATGAAACAATAAACTATATATTTTGATTAATAATGTCTTGACTGACCTAAGCTAATGACTTGACATTGTATTTCAGGTGCCATGAAAAAACCTGTTTTTAATCAACTAAGAGGAACTCCTGCCCAAAAAATCCGACACAGATTTGCGGTTGGTGTCACTGCTGTCACTCTAGTCGTCAGTTTAGCATTGGGGTAATATTGAAAATAACTTCATCAGAAATGTATTTAGTAGGGTTATAATTACTGAAGAGCTAGCTTATATTTGATTTGCCAGTTCTTGATAAAACAAAAAGGCTTGTAACCTGGTTTCGAAATTCACGGTCGCTAGTCGCAAAATGCGATAAGATTTTTTTGATTTTGCAACAACAAAATAAATTTAGATACACAGTTATCCCGACTATATTTTTTTGAAAGAAAAATTTATATCATTTTTATATTGTGGTTTCCAACAATCTTGCCAAAAATAATTACCTTAAAATAAGTAATCTTCACCGATCCTAAATTTTTAAAACTATTGCTGAGATCATATAATCGCAAAAGTTCGGCAGTCCTAAAATCGCACTACTTTGTTCGACAAATTACTTCGTAAAATAACCAAATTTAAAAATTGTCTAGTTGGGCACTGTAGACTCCGAAAATGCAGGAGAATTTTATTTTAATTATCTATTTATTTTAATTTATACCTACTTTTTATCTTAAACTTTAAAGTAATTTTTTTAAAAAAATTCTATTGTTTTAAAATTTATTTGTATTTCAAAGAATAAATATGTAATATTGCTCACACTTAAAAAGTAGTAAATCATTTCATATCGTCATACAACATTGAAACCATCTATCACCTTAAAAAAATGAATAAAGGAAATGATTTTTAAATATTGTTTAAAACTATCGTATTAACATGTCTTTACTCATTAATAAATGCTTAAATGTAAATTATGTCTTCTTTTTAAAATAAAAAAGTAGAATGCATTATGTCTTTCTCCAAACAAATAATACAAACCATCAAAGAATTCCATTGTGACATATAGATGATTTCATTCCAAACTGATTTATAGCACAAAAAAGTTTCTTTAAAATTTTTATTTAACATTAATAAAGTTTCTTTGCGAGTGGCAATTGTGATCTAATTCTATTAAAAATGGCCTCCTTATGCTTTTTAAACAAGCAATAAATTTTGCAGTTTTTTTATTCTAAGATTTTCAATGACTGCTAGTTTTGATGCATCACACTTGTCTGTAGTATTTGTAGTTTGGGCTATGAAAGTTTGTGACAAATGGACGTAGCCTTTATAAAAGAGCTACCACTCTTTATGTTGTAAACGTAGTGTGGAAGCTAAAATGGACATTATTAAACAATAGTTAGGATATGTCCATTTATCGAGTTAATTTTTCCAGTGAATTTTTACAAATCTGACTTACAAATTATAGTTAAAGTGCAAATAAAATTATTTTGATATGTTAAAAAAAATTGCATTTTCTTCTTATGATTCTAAGAATATTTTTATTTTGAATAGGGCAATACTTAACAAATTTGTTCCTGAACCAGGCAAAAGAACAAGAGACTTTATTCTCAATTCAGATATTATTAAAAGGAAGCATGAATGGAGGCCTCTTGCAAGTACTATGTATGTTGAAAAAAACAAAGATGGAGAAGGTGGAGATGGACCGTTCTGATTTTATTAAAAAAGTATTTGTTGTAGTTGTTATAACTATAGTTTCCAATTAAATTCATGCATTTCATATGTTTTGATGAAACAAAATAAATGAAGTTATTGTGATTGAAAAAAAAAACACTTTATTACCTCTAATGTATCCATGTCATTTTATGAAACACCAATTCTAAATTTACTTTTTGTTAAATATATTCTCTTTAAGAAAGTATAGCTTTTTCTTAATTTTACCTAATGTGTTCAATTTTTTTACTCTTAAGTATCTACTGAACCTTTTTATGGATGAACTTACACTGAAATCTGCACACAATACAAAGGATCAAATTACTTTAGTTTGTACAATATAAGTTCTAAAATATCTGTTCTTGTACATTAGTTAGACTTAAAAAAAAACTGAAATTTGTCATACACAGCAGCTAATAATGTGAAAAGTTAAAGCTGAAAGTTATTCTACATTTTATTCATATTGATAGACAGTTTAAGAGCTTCGAAATTTCATAATAAAATTGCCTGCATTTTTGAAGATCTGCTTCTGCTTAAAGAGATCCATCCAGTGAAATTCTCTACTCATTAAATTGAAACAGATTATTAACAAACTGGATAGATATTTGGTGTCTTTACATCTAATTGTAAACACATGTATATTTTTAACTATCAATTGGAACTGCTTCTACACAGGAAATTGCATAATTTAGAGAGTTCACAGATATTGGCAAGTAGTTTAAACTCAAAATTTGGTGATTTCTAAAATCTGTGAAAATCGGCAAATTAAATTAAAAAAGCTAGAACTTAACTGTTGTATACAGAATAGAGCAAATATTTCTTAAATTGTATTGATATTTCTAGAAGTACTAAGTTCTATGATGATTCTTTGTTACCACTCAGATATAAGTATAGCCCATATTTTTCACCCTCTGCTATTCACATATCAAAATTAGAATGATGAGAGGAAATTCCTAGTGGAAACTAGTTTTAATTAAGGAGTAAAAGCTAAAAAATCCAGTTGAAATTTGGTGAAAAGCTAAAGTTAAAAGTTGAGTTGAATTATCAACTAGAGGGCTATTGGTAATATAGAACTTCAAGGTTTTTCTTAAAAAGGGCATTATACAAATTTACTAGCTTTATAAACCCGGGGTTGCACGGGTGTACCCTTAATAACCTTAATTAGAAGGTTTTTTTTTTATGTAAACTTTTATTTTATACTAATTGATCCCCTCTCCACTGTGTGTGTGGTTCACTCCATCAGGATATTATAATCTCCTCCCATTCTGAAATGAGGGGTTGATTTTAACCAGGCCCTTCCAGGAGTTTGAGGGCTATCCCATAGGCCCCTGTTTAAATTGCCAGAACAGCTATATGATATAAACGCCTGTTTCTATTTCACAATTAGCGCAAAACGAAAGTGCCGAAATGCGGTAAACATGCATTCCACTTCATATTTCATACAACTCGATAGAGCTGGGGGACCCAGTCGGTAAAGACTTTCGTCTTGCAAGCGGTAGGTCCCTGGTTCAGGTCCGGGCATCACCAAAATAACTGCCAACCTATAAACGGCTCGTGTAGCCAAAAAATGTCCGCCGAATAATACCCCGTGTGGAGGAAGGGCACTTTAAATATCCTCCAAATTCCCAACGCTGCGTACGATGTCGCCCTTAAATAGTTGCATTGGGTACCTATTTACGTGTCGGCTCGTAACTTGACTGTGGTTCTAAATTACGACTCCCGTTTCCAATAGCCCTCGTGTGTAGCTTTAATGCGACGATAATTCAATTTAACCATAACTCATACAACTGGATGGGAATAGCTACCCTACGTTAATTGCCGAAAGCCGCCAATGCCAAAATTCAATAGGCCATTACGCCATCTTAACATCAGAAAACAAAACAAAAATTCATCCTCTTGTATGGTTGGAAAAGTTTTATAAAGTACAAATTCCTTTATTTATGTTGAATATATTCCGCCATATCTTCATTTCTTACCATTTGGAAACATCAATTAAATTAAATTCGGAAACATCAATTAAATTAAATTCGGAAACATAATTAAAATCTAGTTGAGGAAATCTGATCCACCATAAAAAAAATCAAAAGATTTAAAATCAACAAATAAAATAAAATACTGATATTAAATAACAATCAAGAAAATTAAACCCACATGCTCTTTTTTTTCTTAATTTTCATTCGTGCTGAAATTTCTTTAAATTGAAATAAAAAGTATAAATTCTAATCTTACAATGCTATTCTAATGGGGAATAGGGTCACGTTTTGCACTCCTACACCCGTTTGGGTTCGAATAAAAGGTATCCTATAGCCCAGGGGTTCCCAACCGGTGGTACGCGTACTACTGGTGGTACGCATAAGTGATGTGAGCAACATGCTATTAATAGCTTATGTATGCATGAGCTGTGAGCACGCAAACATATTACTCCTTATTTTAAACATTAACGTTATTTGAAAGAGAAATCTTTAACTTCTAGATCGAATGTAAAATCTAGTACCCTGTGATCTTCCGGCAAGCTCTGCTATTTTTGACGCCATTTGTTACGAGTTACTTGTGTGAGAGCTGATTTTCTGAACTCTTATGCATAAAAAATAAACATAGAAGCAGAATAATTTTTGAAGAGGACTTAAGAATGAAGATAAGTTCCATTACTCCTAATATTGATATTTTAATCACAGGAAAGCATCAACAAGTTTCGCACTAAAGACAATAAAAGTATATTTTTTCTGATTAATTTTTGAGTTTGTACTAATTTTTCCCATTATTTTTTTTATCTGTTATTGTAAGAAGGTTATAAATAAACAAATATCTAACCATTAAATAAGAAGTTTTATCGGGAATTTAATTCAAAAAGAATTTAAATATTTTTAGAAGAGTAAATATTGTATGTTTATTAAGATATTCAAGTCTGGTGGTACGCCAAAATTTCGCAAAAAGTCAAGTGGTACGCAGGTGCAAAAAGGTCGGGAACCCCTGCTGTAGCCTATTCCTGGTTCTAAGCTACCTCTCCACCAATTCTCAGCCAAATCAGTTCAGCCGTTCTTGAGTTATAAATAGTGTAACTATATAACACATCTTTCTTTTATATATATAGATTTTTATAAGAATGTGTAGCACAGTATTTGAAATGTATATAAAAAAGGAAATACATAAAAACTAAAAATATTTATTTACAAGGTGACATGTAACATTCATTAACGTCATTAGTTTTCAACAGCTGCAGGTTTTGATGCACAAGCTTGACGGACACTCATTTCCTAAAAATATAAAAACATTGAATGCTAAAAAGAACAAGAAAAAACGTCTTTTCTATTTAAATTTTGTACTATTATTAACAATTATTTTTCCAACGGGGCTAATTTATTGGCAGCTAAGCCTTTGCAGACTCAGCATATTCCGCAGAACTGAGAGCCATTTTTTTTATGGCACTATCTATAGGCGACTCTGGCTACCAATTTTGATGCTTAGATTACTATGAATCTGACCTCTCTGTGGATGTTAAAGTATGGCGAGATTTAATTTTGACGAGAGAACCCAAGCCAAATGCGTACTAAAGATCTTTTACATGCTCCAGAATCATTTGACATGTATGCCCACGATTTTCCCATCCCGAAAATCTGATAACTCAGCCGGGGCTTGAACCCGCAAACTTGGGCTTATGAGGTGGACACGTAATACCTCTTAGCCACTGAGCTGCTGTGCTATGATTAAAAATAATATAGTTTGCTGGAAAAATAAACATACTTTAATAATAAGTGTTATATAGTACAAAATTTCTGAAATCCAATACCAAAATAAACACGAAATTACATCGAAAACTATTTTATTTTGTTGCTATTTTTTTTATTTACTAAAAAAATTATGGTACTTCTCAACATTAATTATGGTTTTTAACACATGAAATTATTTAAGGCAATGATATTAAACATTTTTGGTGTTAAAATGTCACCATTAACTGTTGGAAAGCAGAGTAAATACTACAATGTGCAAGCTATCAAAATTTTGGTGTAATAACATGAGGCATATGCTTGAGTTTATTGAATTTTATCACTAAAAAAACAAGGGAATGTAAGCTTAGACTCGGAGGTTTAGAAAAAATCTAGGGCTTTACCCATTTACTACTATATCTACTTATTTTTTAAATAACAGTTTATTGGTTTAACGGATGGCTATGATCATACCAGTCTTCAATTAGGATATTGTTGGCAAACTGTTATAATAACTTTTATATAAATACTTACAAATACTTACTTGTTATATAAATACTTACAAATAATAACTGTTATATAAATACAGCCGAACCCCGTTAACATGAACTCGAAGGGAGCACCGAAACAATTCGTGTTAACCGTCACGATTTTTTAAATAATAAACCAGTGAATAGTTTTTAAAAATTAACATAAAAAATATTCTTATTTTATAATGTAATTCATTAATAATACAAGCATACAATTAAAAATTCAATATACTAGTTCATTTGGAGTAGTACATACAATAGAAATTTTTGCTTCTTGCAAGTTTAAATTGGTTTACTGCATAGGCCGCTTTAATTTTATCCCGATTTTTTAAAATTGTTGATGTTTTTTTTTTTAGCTGCAACATATTTAGACTCAATTTTCGCTTTTTGTAAACATATGCCGTCAATATCATTTAAATTTTTTTATTTTGTTTCTAAAGGAATAGAGGGCTGCTATCGATTCATTTTGAATGAAAATCGATAAGTTTAAATTCGAGCCCATTCTAATTTCAGATGTTCTTTACTTTTGAACCCTGTAGAGAAATAATTGCCGCTTTTCATGACACAATGAATCATCCTACACTTGTTGAATAAGTCATTGGTTAAAAATTGACAAATCATGATCTCGTGATTTTCTCAGTGCCATAAGTAGAAATCAATATAGAAGACAATTTATTTTTAGAAAGTTCTTTTTTTTATGTTTTGTTTAATTTTTTTATTCGAAACTTTGAATTACTAAGGGAAAAAAAAAGTAAATCCTGAATTTTTTTGTTTGGGTTAAGCGGGATATCGCCTTAAGTGATTACGCATTAAGAGATTTTTTAACATTAGCTCAAAGCTTTATGGGCCAGAGAAATGCTTGTAGTTCATCTTAAGTGAAATTTTGTGTTAAGCGAGTTTGCGTTAACGAGGTTCGACTGTACTTAAAAATAATAACTGTTATATAAATACGTACAAGATCAGCAGACAAAATTTAAAATAAAACAAATGATATAAATGTTAAAAAATTTCTTACCCAAGTGTCTAAAAGGGACGTAATAGAATATTTTTGAGGCATAGTACTAAGACGTGTACAAAGCACATGTTGAATGCTCTGCAATATGGATGTAGATTCTAAAAATTAACAAGAAATAGATAGTTAACTCAATTGAAATATTTGCAATAAAAAGTTTTACCAAACATTTAAAAAAAATATTTATTTGACCAAATTTCAAAAATCTAATAAAAATATACTGGCTCCGGACATAATCCCGACAAGCCATAATCCTGACAGGGTTGAAATCCTGACAAATCAATGGGCTTGTTTCACGTGTGATCTAGCAATAGCTCTGCAGTCTTGTTTTCATTTTTCTCGAATTTTGTTGATATTCGAAATTGAGTTTTCTAAGAATAAGTTATTTTAGTTATTTTTTTTAAATTACAACTTCTTGCTGTGCTGTTGGTTGTTTTAATCATTTATCAAGGAAAACTTGCATTGAAAGAAGTTGGAATTTTTAAAAAATAACTAAAATATTCTTAGAAAACTCAATTTGGAATACCAAGGCAAAAGTAATTCGAGAAAAATGAAAACAAGACCACGGAGCTGTTGCTAGATCCCTCGTGAAACAATCCCATTATCTAATGCTGTTATGCTTAATTAAGGACAAATTAATAAATAATTTTTGCATTAGTACATTTGCATTTTTTGCTGTCAGGATTATGGCCTTTCAAGATTTCAGCTGTCAGGATTATGTCCCAGAACCAATATATACTACTACTACTACTAATATGCTAATGATACCAACATGCATGCATTGGAAATTCTAACTTGATAGATTATTTGTTACTGGAGCTATTTTTACAAAGCAAAACTTTTTCTGTGATTATTCCTGGTAATCCACCTTCTTCCTCGAATAATGTGGATCGCCCTACATACTTTGGTGAAAAAGTGATGGATCTGCTCATTTTAGTTCAATCAAGATCCAAGTTTTTTTTTGTTGTTTCACTAATTGATAGATCTAAAATTGCTGTATATATTAGAAATTGTATTCTAAAAAGTTAATTTTGTGAGTTACATAAATTTTCTGTTAATAGTGCGATAGACATAATATCTTCCAATAAGGAATACATAAGGAATTCTGCAAGTTAAGATATTCCACTAAGGAGACATGTGTATTTAAAAACGACCATTCTAATGATCATCAATTTTTGAAATTGTGAAATTTAATGATGTGAAATTAATTGATTTAAAAATGTGAAATTAATTTAGAATTTTAATGTCTTTTGGGAAACAGAAGTTTTAGACTTTGGAGTAGCTTACTTAACAAAGGATACCATAATATACATATTAAAATACATAAACACTTACCATACTCATCTTTGGTAGTACTGCATAGAGGGGGGTTCTCAGGGTAACTGTCTGGGACTGTAATACTTATGGAAGGAACACAGGGGAGATTCTTATCATCTGAAGAGGGGGAAAAAAAAGTACTTGTTGTTAGTTTGCTGAAATGTAAAAATTCCTTGATTTTTTTTGGTATTAGAGATTCAATGAAAATAAGAGTGAAACCAACCTAATTGAATTTCATGCAAAACAGGCAGAAATAATTATTTTGGTTCACACTGCTGGCAATCAGATTAGAAGTATTATGCTTTTGAGAAATAGCTTGTATGTACCTTAAGTTTTATTTCTGAATTCATTTTTTCAAAAACATTACAAAACAAATTTATATTGTTTCACAGAGAAAGAGATAGGTCCTATAGCTCCAAACTTTTAACTGAATTGAGATTTTCTTTGACATATTAGGTTTTGAAACGGTTATGGCATTCATCAAATTAAACCTTCAAAATTACTCAAGAAAAGTATGTCTTTTAGGTTATGTCCTCACTACGCCACAAATGCCACAAAGGCAACAAAATTTGGCAACTTGGCAGAGTCAGCCCCCATGCTATTGCATCGCTTGGCGCCTTTGGCGGTCGCCAAATTTTGTTGCTTTTGTTGCCTTTGTGGCGTTTGTTGTCGTAGTGAGGACATAGCCATAGTATGTTTTGGATGCTTACCAAGTTGACAAATGAGGTTGACAGTTCGAGACCCCATATGTTGTACAGGATCCAGCTGCACTTTGAACTTTTGGTCCAGTCGAGCTATCTCGCCTTGCAACACGTCAGAAATTTCTACTGAATCTTCATCTAGTCTTCTCCTCTTGAAAGGTGAGCTTGAGTCTCTGCAAGTTAAAAAAAATTCTTGAAATATGACTAATATACATTATTTCACAGTAATGTCAGAATTTGAAAAACCATTATCAAGATTGCATGCAAATACTTGAAATTGGAGGGTTCTGTTTGGACTGGTTTCAGTCAACATTAACACTGGACAGCTGGGCATGCAAAAATGCGCAGATATTACAATGCATATGCATAGGTGTTTATTGTTGCTGTATAATAGAATAAGTTTAAAAATTTATTTTTATCGTATTTCCATAACAAGTAATAGAACAGGGTTATAATATTGATGTTTATCTACAGCAATGACAGTTCGAAATTTGGCATATTCACAGTAGGCTATCCACCTTCTATGTGCCCATGTTGTTATAAGTTATTCAACATTATAGAAATACTCTATAGAGATATTTGTAAAGGAAAAACATTTGTCGAGGGCCATAGCAGTTGTAATATTTTGCACACATATTGAATTCAAATAATACAATTTTATTCAAGTCTTCCCCAAATTAAAATTTTGAACTCCAACTTTGAAGACACAGCTACTGGAAATTCAATGTCTAATGTCATAGGACAAATAAAAAACCTTATGCTGGATCCAAACAATGCGGCTATTGGTGGCCCAAAGGTTTTTTGTAGAATGTGGTTGAACATTGGAGATTTGCTAGCGTTGACAAGTGCATCAATCAGTGGCTGACAAATATTCTGCTCTTGGGTTTTTTGAGGTATAGCTTGAGGCTGGCTAGTTGGCATATGTCCATCTTGCATAAAAGTCTATAAAAATATAATTATAGGATTTTACTCAAAGCATTTTTCTAGTGCAATTTAGTCTTAACTATTTGCAATTACTTTCTACTTCATGATAGCATATTTTATAACAACACATTAATTTTTAGGCTTAACTTATATTCCAGTTTTTCTAACTGTCATATGCAAAGGTAAGCAAGGTTTTCTTCAAGAATTTATCTAGCGGGTATGGCTTTATATTTAGTATTCTAATATTAACATTACCATTTATGGCAAATAAAAATAAGAAGGTAACTAAAACTTTAATCAGTACAAAATATATATAGTAAACAAAATATTATTACATTTAAAAACCAAAAATTGATTACCACTTAAAGAAGCATGTTATTCGGAAAAGCATTTATTTACTATCACAGTTCAAAAACCGTTTTAACCCATTCTAATTAAAAATTGTGTTTAAAGAAATTTAGAAGAAAATAGAACAAATAAATTTTCAATAACATACTACTTGTACAAGGAAGTGAGGTAACAAAAGTACACATAACTTACAGGGTTCATTTTTTCCAAAACTTGCTCACATTTCAACAGTACATCCATGGGACATCTAAAAGCGAAGTTCAAAATTTATTGATTGCATAATTAGTTATGAAAAAATTATTAATAAAAAGCCTAAAATTTAAACAACCTTCGATTAGGATCCGATAATATATCTAGCAGATTTTTCATTCTATTTAAGTCTTTCTTTTTATCTGTAAAAGAATGAACCAGAACTTTCATACCTGCAGCCAAACATTAATATCAAATGCAAAAATGTTATATATATTTTCATACTCCAGTGGAATATTAAGTGAAACATACTTTCGTCTTTGTCAATGCGAGCAATCATCTTTTTGAGTGGCTCAATGAACTTGGATAGTTGTTTGCGCTTTTCCAGGTAGCAAGCTTCTTCCGCTGATCTGTTAATTGGGCTTGGAGCAGCACCAGGTGGAACTTAAAGTAAAACAAAAAATAGTTAATGCTAGAACACTGGTTAGCGGAAGAATTTCCCAGGTTCAAAAGGTTTTTTTCTTCAATGGGGTTCTCCAACTGCTTTTGTAGATTAGGCATTTGCAAACACAGCAAATTCTTAGAAACTGAGAGCCCCATTTTTTAGTGTAACCATCTAAAGGGTATTCTCTACTAATTTTTATTGCTTGTCACAAAATTAATACAAGCTCTGTTGGTCAGATTTAAAAGATGAGGGTTGTAATTATAACTCTTTTAGAAGACTTACATTCTTATACTCTCCCAGATTAACTTCCATGTAGGTAATATAATGATGTATGTAAATAATAAGACTCTTTACTTTTTTTTAACCTGTAAGTTTCCAAATTCAAATTCGTTAAAAGTTCCTTTTTATATATTATTATATATATATATATATATATATATATATATATATATATATATATATATATATATATATATATATATATATATATATATATATATATATATATAATATATATATATATATATATATATATATATATAAGCAAAATAAAAATTATATAACTATTCAATGCATTCATAACATACTGTAGATTATCTTAAAATACACACAACAAATTACTCGTACAATTTTCAGTAAATTTCAATGATATTTAAGTACTGCGACCACTGGTCTAATGTACTAACCACATCATTGATCCTTAAAAAAGGCTGTGATTGCTGATATGATCCTCAGTATTTCCCTGATCGGTATATTATCAACTTCCAAGGCATTGATACTTTCGGATGCTTAGGTTCAGAGCCAACTTTTAAAAAAAAGTGACAAAACATAAAACAAGTAATTTTATATAAAATTTGGCATTACTTGGTGTATTGAGTGCACTCCCAGGAGATGGTGCTCCTGGCGTCCTCACATTGTAGCCCCCAGTTGGAGATGGTGCAATCTGAGGATTGGGACTATGGCCATAAACAGCAGGAGATGGGGTCATTTGGGGCCTGGTTTGCAATGGAAGAAACACAAAAATTGGGGATTAAGATACTGAATACGAGGCTGAATACTAAAGAATACATCTTTAAATTCAAATATAATAGGCTTGAATATGTAACTTCATTTTTATTCTAACTAACCCCAGAAAGATGTTAAGTTTTTATTTTAATATAATTCACAAAACAGTATTTTCTTGTAAAACCCAGTAACACAAATACAGTAGGGGAGAGTGGGGGCTAATGGGACAAGGGGCAAAAAGCGGAGAAAAATATACTTTAACAAATATTTCTACACTACAACATTGTAACAGTTAGACTTCACATTTTAACAACCAAAGATTAGCCATTAAAAGCATGTGTTGAAATGGAGAAAAGAATTGTTGTTTTGGAGAATCCAAAGTAAGTTAAAAGTGTATCTATTTTTACACTTTTAAAGTATTAATAAAAACTTTTCACGAATTAAACTATAGTTATAGATAGAAGACATATCATAGAATAAATACTATATGTCAAATACTGTGATGAAATACATGGGGTTCTGTGTTGGATCATTTATAAAAAAATAGCACTGTGGGGTCTAACGGGACAGATACTGTGGGGTCTAATGGGACACGAATAAACCTATCTTTGTATGCTGCTCTTGAATAATCTATATAAATCTCTAATATCTTATTCAGTGAAGTTGCCAAAAACTTTTTAAAACTTTAATTTTAAACTTTTTGAACTTTTTTCGTTGTATAATAAGTGAAAGTTCAAGTAGCTTTATTGATGACACATTTTTCCACATTTCCCTGCAATTTCATTAATTACATCTGAACAGAGCTTGGTGAAGATAAATGATTTGTTGTTGGTAAAATTTGCTAGAAAGCAAACTATCCTTTATTATGTTGGATTGATTTCTGAAATAGATAGTGATGAACTCCGGGGGGTAAGCTATTTGAAGATAAAGACATTCTTTTTAAATTCACGTAATTTGAAAAAGAGGACAAGCTTGAGATAAATTTTAGTAGATTTAGTTACAAAACTATCCATTCCAGTGATTCAACAACAATTATGGGAACATCTTCAATTTTGAGTTTTAACTTTGATATTTCACCTTTCAATAGGAAATAATTGTTTAAAAAGAATAATATTTCATTATGTATAAATGGTGTTAGCTTTAAATTTTTTTTATTTACAGGTCATTTTTTTATTCCTTTTCCAATATTTGAAACTTTAATTAAGGCAACATTTACCATGTCCCATTAGCCCTGCACCCTGTCCCATTAGACCCCACATATGAGGGCGACATTTACATGTTTGTTTTAAATGCTCTGCAACTAAAATATGGTAATGTTTTAAGATCTGTCAAATGACTTAAGTAAACAAATGTTCAGTTTATGAGCTTGTTAAAAAAGAAATTAAAAATCTTGTATTTTTGCTGAAATACAGAGGTTAATAAAAATTGTCCCAATAGCCCCCACTCTCCCCTACTGTACTCTTGTATATAATTGTAAAAATCACCATTTTAACTACAACTTTAAAAACAATGTTGAAGAATGAAACAAATAATGTTGGCAAATGAACTAAACCTAGTGGTTTAACAGAGAGGCTTTACTAGATCTAAAAACTAAACCAAAAGATTCTTTGTTACTGCTTACATGCATGAAGAAGAGGAGGGAATGCACCAGAAGTCTAACTATTTAATTCTTTAAATTGTTCTATCAATTACAGAGGGGTTACTGAGCAATTAACTCAGATTTTTTTGACACCACCAGTTTGTAAGGATAAAAAAAATGTGTGATCCAGGTTTTATGTGCAAACACCTCTTACGAAAAGCTAGCCAACACATAATTTAGGATACTCTAGATTACCAACTTTCTAGATTTCAAAGCATAACAACAAACAGCATAATTTCAAACATGTAACATGCAGCTTAATAATAGTCTTTACAGGAACCTACCCCATGTTGGGAGGATGATGTCCAGCTGGGGATGGAACTGCTGACTGATTGCTGTTAGGACCTTGGTTAGGCATCTGGAAGCAGAATAAAAGATGTTAGTCTGAGGTTTATTGGAATTTAAAGTTTGCTTTTTATTTGAGTAGCACACAATGTATAGCAGAAATGATTAATGGGTTTGGAAAAAATAAAGAGAGCATTTCAGTGAGTACTTTTTAGAAAATATAGAATGTTGAGAAGCATCCAAGTGTTTGTGGTTTAATTAAGTAGTATAATTATTGATACTCTGCACTTTAACAAAGACTATTAAGCTTGGTATTAGAGAACAGCTCGTGGGATAGTCACATGACAAAATGTTCTGCCATCATTTAAAGCTACATTTCTTGTATATATATTTCCTTTCTGTGAGATAATAAATTTCAATTTGATTTCATTTTCTGACATAATCCGTAAGAGCTTGGTCAATTCACTGTAATTTTTTTAAAAATACATTGTTTAACACATTTTGTGTTGATTGAAATAAAATAAAGCCATTGCACACCAGATTTAAAAAAAGTAGTTAAAAATATACACAGACATTTTTTACAGTTTATCATTGGAAATAGTATAGATTTGTTTCACTGTACGTTAATCAAATGTTTCTCAATACCTATTATTTAAAAAAGCATAAAATTACGCTATCCAAATCCAAAAATTATTTTCCAAAAATTTGACTCCAACTTTTTGATGCCACTGAGAGTCTTGCTCAGCATATAAATTCAACTCTTTTCATGGCACCACTTTGTATTTCTATAACTTAACTAGATTGCTGTGGTTCAACTGGTGAAATGGAAAATCAAGCACTCGAGTCCAATATGTTTAATATGCACTTTCTTTTCTTCTTAGTCAATTTCACTAGTTTGTTGCTGCTTTGTGCAAGAATTTATTTTAATATATTTTCAATGCACACAATATTTCAATTAGAAAAAGTAATTATATCTTAATTAAATCAAAACTGTTATAAAAAAACAACCCCAAGACCAAATAAAAAAAAATTGGTGAAATTTTGAAGCAACCAGTGAAGAAGAGTTTTTTTTGTGGAGATATAAGATTTTGGAGTAACAGTCATCTACATTTTCATTTTCAAAAGATAATTTCTCAACCATTATATTATGCTCTTTATGCCCTTGCTGAATCCAGACATTTTCACGACCAAGTAACAATTTAAAATAAACTTCTTATAAAAAGAGGTCACCTAATTCTTTATCATAAATCAGAAATCTTAAATGCATAAATATTCTACCATTTAGAAAAAATGTCCTAAAAATGTAACAACACATTTTGAGCTTCATAATCACGAAAAGCAGAAAGATATGCAGATATCTTTGGAGAAATCACTCTACAGAATAAGAGAGAGACAGAGATAATTGAGTTAAAAACAAATGTTCCTTTACATTGGGTGGTGCAGGGCTGTGTCCTTGAAACTGGGCTGATAGAGGGCTTTGCTGGGCACCTGGCATGAACATGTTCTCATTGTAATTTCCCTGCATTGGCTGGAGATTGAGATAGAGAAAATAAAGGGAAGTTACCTTGTTAAAAATATCATTAGTAGTTGGAGGTTATATATACTGACTGTTCGGTGAAATCTGTAGCCATTTGATTCAGGATACAAAGTCAGTTTAAAAAAATATTTGTAAAGTTTTATTTTCAAATATGATTTGTATAATTGCTATAGAATGTAAAGATTTACATTCCTTGGTGTAAACAAAAGAGGGAAACAATGAATAATTTTTTTTTCATTAATAGAATGTTATGGGAATATTTGTTAAATTATGAAAATATAAAAATCAATTTCGTTAAAATAATAGTGACCGACAGTAGAAAATGTGGGGTTTCCTCAAAAATTACATACAATAAAGAAATTGCAGCAATAAAATTAGTTTACATTTGGAAATAGTACTAATTTGTAAAAAGTGGCTTAAAAACTTAGCAGATTAATTTATGAAAATTAAAATCCGCTTGGTATGTACAAAAAAAATTGTATTTATGAATTACAGACAATAAATAAAAAAATAAAAACATTTTAAATTGAAATAGGAAATATTTTGTAGCCTATTTGCAGAGAATCTGATTTTCTGTGTTATAATTAGAGATTCTAATTCTTGAAATAGAAGACAAAAAATATGCCAACTTTAGTAGAAATTTTTTATACTGCTTAAGCTTATTAAGGTTTTTATAGCTAATATAGCTAAAAATGCAATTGATTATGATGTAAGTGCGATAACATGGTGCCAAGGACAAAGATAAATGCTTCACACTGTGGTATTTTACCTATTCTTTTCAACATGTCTTGATTCAGTACAAGAACTTTAATTGAGCTTTTTCAAAACCACTACTCCAAAAGTCACTACTAGATCAATGATCTAGTAAAGAACAAATCATTGACCAAATTCAGATTTCCATTCTAAAACAAACTGCAAGTTCTTTTTGCTTGAATCTGTTTTAATCTTTCAGATAAATCACCATAAATGTCACGTTACAGAATGTTTGATTTGAAGTGAATTTATAAAAGTACATGTTAAAGGGACTAGTGTAGATTAAAAACCAGGGCATTGAACCCTTTCACTTACGATTTGAGTGCTGGTCACATTTGGGGGAGGTCCACCTTGCTGCACTTGATGGCGGAATTTTTGCAAAATCTGCACATTTGGGGCAAGCATTTGAGGTCGAGGTTGTACATTTGGATTGTTCAAAACACCACCAGGTCCTAAAACTATTCAAAACTTTACATTAATTTATTTCACTTTATAGAAATTTGATTTTAATTAATTTTTTAATAATAACTAGTAAAATATTTTAAGTGAGCAAAGAATAAGATAGCCGATTTAATATTTCATGTTATGTATTAACTATTTAGGTACTTATGGAACAAATTATGTTTAAGAAGTTTTATTAGTTAAAAGTACTTTTCAATTGACTAAATTGGTTTCAATTAACGAGTTTAATGAGGGGTTAGTTAATAATCATTATAATAACATAGATAGAAACAGAAATTAAGTAAAGTAATTAATCTTTTCAGAGCAGTACACATTTTTTCCCCAAGTAAATATAATTTTCATGAGCGAAAAGAACATTTAAATAAAAACTTACACTGTAGAAAAGCTAGATATAAAAGTGAACCATGTTAAAGGTTTATATAGATATGAACCATTTATAGATGTGAACCCTGCTAATGGTTCACATCTATAACAATAAAAATTAAGCATTGTGTGTGTTTGTACTTTATAGAGTCTTTAAGTAGGCATCTGTTTATGTAGTAACTTAGCACAAATACATAGTTTATGGTCAAGTTATGATTATTGACTTTTTGTAGTTTAAAATGTTCTATTTTAGGAGAAAATTCACTTGAATGCTCAAAGGCGATAATTTTTTCTATCCATTACATATTATTGATTAAATTTTTTAAAGTCTGTGTGAGGAACGAGTATTCATTTTCTAGTAATAAATATTTCCTGGACAACAATTTCTATTGCAAAATCCCAATTTATTTCTGAGCACTTACACCTAGTCTGCATGACCATCGGACTCATCCCTTGGGGATTAATGGACGACGTCACCACATTCTGTGGCTGCATCCCTGGGCCCATAGGGGGCTGTGTAGGATTGCCCTGCATGAGGGTACCACCTGAGCCCAGCAGGCTGGCTGTCATCTGCTGTCCTGGTTGTGGAGGCTGGATGGTGACTGTGCCTCCACTGCCCTGCCCAGCCATGCTCTTCAGTGCACTCATGGGGTCAGAGACCTGGCCTCCTTGGTTAACACCTCCTTGACCCATGTTTGGGTTGGGAACGTTGCCGCCCATTGCCTTCTTGGAGTCTGATGGGGAAAAAAGAGGTTTTTAAATAAATTATAAAGTACACTACAGAATAAAATAAGTTAAAAAGTTCTGGTGAGAGATTACACTTATTGCTGCAAAAGTGTGCAAGGTGGGGGACCTATGCTTCAGGTTGAAGTGAAAAGGTATAAGTAAGTACAATAACGTATTTCGGTTTTCTTATTTTAGGCAAAGGCTAAGTTTAACCTCTGCCATAGTGTAATATTGTATTGAGTTTTTTGTTGTCTGAAAATGGCTTGAAAAAAATGTTTATCAGATTTGCAATTTGGCAGACAAAGTAACATCAAATTTGGTTCAATTTTTTCATTTGATCAAAAGGACTTTATACGATTTAAGAAAAATAGAATAGGATTCATAATGGCAACTTTCGCCTTTGTATATCCTTTCTGAGACTATCACTAGATGGCACCACCACACACGCATATATCCATACAATGGTCAACCAAAGTTTAAATTTCATTTTTTTCTAGTTTTAAAAGTCAACAATATTGTGAATATTTTTCTAATGTTAAATAAACCCAAACGTTCTACGCTACCGTATTAGTGGGCAACTCGTCTTATATATGTGTGGGTTGGATTAATGAAGATGGTTTAAAGTTAATTTAATAGATAATTAAACTTAAATATGGAAAATCAGTTACTGGAATTTTGATAGTACTATTATCTATTACCCCATTTTTGTAAAAGTGGCGGTTTTAGCGAATGGGCCAAGTAGGCCATTTCCTACTAGAAAATTTGGACACATTTTAAAAAAGAGCAATAAATAAATTATATTTTATCTACACTGCTCAAAACAATTAGGGGAACCCATGGTTTAAACCCATTGACCCTAAATTCTTCACGCTTGCATTCTTAGATATTTAAAAATTGATTTTAACTTTTTTGTAACAAATAAAGTTTTGAAAAATTATTGTTATAATTTATTCAAAAGTTATGATTCTAATCCCCCCCCCCTTAAATTTTAGTTTAAAAAAATTAAGACCCCCCCCCCCCGTTTTTTACCATTTCATTCTGGATGCATAATGAATCTATTTCACAAATGTTAGATTTTTAGAAAAAAAAATAAAAAGTTGGAATTGAAAGGGTTAACAAAAGTACGCAAAGTGCTCCCCTAATTGTTTTGAGCAGTGTAAAAAGATTTTTTAAAAAAATTTACGAAGAAAATGAGTTGTTTCATTTCTTTATAAGGGAGTATGTAGACGCGCTATAAATATAAATCCCGATGACATTCAAAATCTAAAATACTCAGTACATAGTTCCAAAAGAGTTATGAACCAAAGCAAATATTAGCCCTGTAGTTTTTTGCCCTCTAAACTTTGAACATTGAAAAATAAGCTTAAAAAAATCCGTTTATAAAGCCGAATTATTAAAAAAAAATTCAAAGGTCTAGTTTGTTAACTAAAATTGAATATATATTGTTTTATAAAACACATTGTACAGTAATTCAAAATAGTTACCATTTCCTCAAACCAACTTAAATGGACATAATTCATTTTTGCAATAAGCTTTCTAAATTATAATTTTTCGGTTACTTTTATAAACAAATTGTCTCAAAATAACTGATTTTAGAGACGCACAGTAAATTACCTCTATTCGCAAAATTTAAATTGAAATATAACTCACTATCCATCATCACCCTCCACTTAGATATGTATAATTTGATATAACCCACGATTCAATTCGTAAATTTGCATTTTGGCCCCCTATTTCGACATATCCCACCGGATAAAACGGGGGATCGATCGACCCCCTATTCCAAAATGCGCAGATCTCCATCCGCGCACCACTAAAAAACGAAATTAAAAAAAAAGTTAACCCCCGTTTGTTCTATCCACCTCGATTAAATAAAACACGGAAATTCCTCCATTAAATATAAATAACGCGGCCAAAGGAAGCAAAAGCACAAAAAAATGAAAGAAAAAATACGTGAATAAAAAAAAAGATTCCTGGGCTAAGCCGTTTTGGAGGTCTATCTTGGAACACGGGCACGAAAATCCAATCAATACATCCTCGGACTGGACCATTCTAGAGAAGGAAGGGGAAGACGGGATGCCTGGGATTGAAGGATAACATTTTTGATGGTCAGGTTATGGGGACAAAGGTGCAATGCAAAATCCCCAACACTAAATCTGTAGTCCTCGTCAAGATATGCTACTATTATATATGAACACTATTCATAGATCTACCATTAACACACCTACCGAAACAGTATACTCTGCACCGCGCGTGCTATAGTAACATGAAGAGTCTTGTTCAATGGGTTAATTTTTTAAAAAGTAACTGAACCTCCACCCCACGGAAGCTTACATCCCATTTTAATGCCGAAGGCAGTCTATGGAAGTAATCAAATGAAGAAGAAATATTTTAATTGACCTCCCCTTTTTTTATTCCTTGTTCTTTCTGGATGGATAATATGAAAATATGTTAGTTTCAAACCTATACGTTCAACAGACAACAATACCGGCGCTGTGTCCGCTACTAATTCGATTTCCCCCGCTCCATCTCTATTTTTACTAACATAGTACTGATTTTGAGAAATAAAAAATAGTTAACTTCGACGTTTAAAAGTTTAATATAGAACTAAATGCCGTGCTTGGCGCTTTTTTTTAATCGCATGAACTTTGTGTGGAAGCAGTTCTAAGTGACAGTTTTTGCTACAAACCAACTTGTATTTTATTAAAAAGATAGTTTTCTCTAAAATTTCCTTTGTAAAAAAGGCATTGAGAAGCGGGTATTTTTACGCATAAAAACGAAATATAAGGATATAGATAAATTAAAGCATAGAAACGAGATAGATAAATTAAAGCACAGAAACGAGATAGATAAATTACATTGTTATTCGAAGTGCAGGCCAAAGAAACTATAACGAACTGAATACGATCCTAACTGTACTAACAATTTAAACTACATATTCATAAAGGAAACATTGAATAAAAGATTGCAGGAGCGAAAGCAAGAACGAATAAAAATAGAACATAAAAAAATAGATATAGTATACATCAGATGGCTCTTAGAGACTAGCATTTTTCTTGGTAATATAAGATGAAATCCTTTTTCTTTTTTTAATGAAAGCGGAAATTAAGAGTTTATCATGGATAAAAGCTTATCCAAGCGTAAGGAAACATCAAACCGAAGAAACAAGATTTTATCAATAGTTTTTTTTTATTATATCGTGGGTGGATCGTTAATAAAATACAGAGAAAGACTGTAATCGGAAAATTATCGGAATAATTTGTACTTTATTTTTCGCAGAAGGATACAAAAAAAAAACACCTTTCATCATAATCTAAATTATATAAAGTTTATTTTTTTCCGCATAGGAGAAAAATGCAAGTTCTTGGAATAAGAGATAAGCACTTAAAAAACTAGTAAATGCCCCAATGAAATAAATAACAAGAAACGAGCACGTCCAAAGAGAAACGAGCACGACCAAAGACACACAAAACGAGTATTATTTTGAAATATTTTAACATACACTAATATAAATAACTGAGTTACATTTTCATACTAAAATAGGCGTTAAGGACAACAAAAGAGAAACAAACCTATGAAGTTTAAAAGTATCCACAAGGTTTTGCTTTTAGGTAATTACATAAATTTTTTTTATACCTTAGAAAGAAGGTGGACGGTCGATAAGGGTTAAGAGATTTTAACTGGTTTATCTCGCAGGCTCTTAAATTTTTTTGCCTCGAACTTTGGACTCAATAAAAATAGACGTGACTACTTTTTCACATTCGCGTCAACTTAGCACATCTTTAAAGGAGTAATTAAAGGATTTTCTTTAAAAAAAGGGGGAAGAGCAAACATGCTAAAGCAGCTTCGCCACTTTAAATATTTGCATTGCTTTTAGAAAATTCACTTTCGGAGAGAACTCAAAACTAGCGAGTCAAGTATACTTGATATGGACATTAAACTTGAATAAACGTAGAAATTTATTTGAGACAAAGTTATATCAATACTAAAAGTTACATTTTATTGTTTTTATTTGCTAAAGAAATTAAGAGTAGATTAGTTACGTGAAAAAGAGTTTGATAGCAACTTTCAAAAACTAAAATTATTACATCACAATGTTAAGAAATGATACGCGTTCAATATTATTGCTAATTTCTGAAGTATAACACTTGGTAATTGACGTAGAAGTTAAAAGTATAGCAACGGTTAGAGAAAACATGCATTGTCCTGATTAGAAAAACACTTTTGTACACTGTTAAAAATTTGGGCGTAAGATTGCACCGGAATCCTGGAACTTTCTAGCTGCCACAACGTTTTGGAGCTAATTTACCAGTTTTGTGGTAAAACCATAACTTTGATTTAACCATAACTCAAAACCATAAACCTGAACCATAATTCAAATTTTCACCATGAATACTGGTCACTACAACAAGAAAACAGTCATTTATAAATTACTAGCTGTTATACCTGACGTTGCACGGGTAGAGGTGGAAAAATAATTTAACAGTGAATTTAACTATTTTTAGCCTACTTTTCTTTTTTTAATTCGAAAGAATTAAAAAAATGAAAAAGTAGGTATTGACATGCGGTCGATGTCCGTCTGTCTGTCTGTCCGTACCCCCTTCCAAAATCGGTTCTATCCATCGGATCTTAAAAATTCTTTTTTTGTTAAAAAGCTATGACCTCAGATACCCAACTTTCATACTTTTTGTCCGTCTGTCTGTACGTCCGGACGGACATAAATCTACTATATGTCGGCGAATTTCCCATTGAATTAGCATTGAAATTCAATTTTGAGTCATTTAAATCACTGTAGGTATTGAAATGCGGTTGATGTTCATCTGTCTGTTCGTATGTCTGTCTGTCTTTCCGTCTGTCTGTCCGTACTCCCCTTCCAAAATCGGTTCTATCCATCGGATCTTAAAAATTCTTTTTTTGTTAGAAAGCTATGACCTCAGATACCCAACTTTCATACTTTTTGTCCGTCTGTCTGTACGTCCGGACGGACATAAATCTACTATCTGTCGGCGAATTTCCCATTGAATTAGCATTGAAATTCAATTTTGAGTCATTTAAATCACTGTAGGTATTGAAATGCGTTGATGTCCATCTGTCTGTCTGTTCGTATGTCTGTCTGTTTTCCGTCTGTCTGTCCGTATCCCCTTCCAAAATCGGTTCTATCCATCGGATCTTAAAAATTCTTTTTTTGTTAGAAAGCTATGACCTCAGATACCCAACTTTCATACTTTTTGTCCGTCTGTCTGTACGTCCGGACGGACATAAATCTACTATCTGTCGGCGAATTTCCCATTGAATTAGCATTGAAATTCAATTTTGAGTCATTTAAATCACTGTAGGTATTGAAATGCGATTGATGTCCATCTGTCTGTCTGTTCGTATGTCTGTCTGTCTTTCGGTCTGTTCGTCTGTCCGTATCCCTCTTCCAAAATCGGTTCTATCCCTCGGATCTTAAAAATTCTTTTTTTGTTAGAAAGCTATGACCTCAGATACCCAACTTTCATACTTTTTGTCCGTCTGTCTGTACGGCCGGACGGACATAAATCTACTATCTTTCGGCGAATTTCCCATTGAATTAGCATTGAAATTCAATTTTGAGTCATTTAAATCACTGTTGCCAAATCAACAATGGCATGAGAAACTTTATTTATTTAAACATATTTGAAGCAAAATAATATTTTCATGAATCAGTTTGGAATGACGTCATAAAATGTAGCACAATTTGATTCTTTGATTATTCATTAATTATCTACCAAGAAAGCGGCAAGGCATACTTTTGCATGCAATTATGCTTAGTTTTAATTTACATTTCTTATTTTTTAATGCAGTTCGGAGTAGTTTCATTACTATTGTTATCAATAAATATTTAATTATTCTTCGAACTACAAATAAATCACGAGCAGATGATAAATAATATTTAATTAATTTACGAAAGAATATTAAGGAAAATAGTCGATTTTGGCTTTTAGAAGTTTAAATTATAGCTGGGTGCTGTGTTTCGATTTTTTTTCTAATGTGTATAAATCTAGTGTAGAAACGGCTGTTGATGATATTTACTTTAGGAACCTAGTTTTTTCCCGATTAGAACTTCAGTAAGTATTTAAGTAACAGGAAAGTAGGCTATTTTAGTTCTTTATGAACTTCTTGTTTTCTTTCATTTTAGTTACATAAGATATGAAGATTACCCAGTAATTTCCATTTAATTACCCAACTTGGATATAGTAATGATTAATATTAATTTCAAAAATACCTTTGATAAGAAGCTCAAATTAAAAAGAATACATATTTAAGTAAAAAATAATCAGTAAGAATTAAAAATAGAAAAACAGCTAAATCTTAAAAGGGTCTCAAACATTTATTTTAACGCAATTCAAGGGAGTTCTATAATAAATTAAGTAACTTTTTTCGGACACTTAGTAGATATAAATACAATATAAGCAGTACAAATTTCTACCATAATTCAATACAAATGCTGAAAAATTAAGAATTCAAAGCAAATGTATACAGTACTAAATCAATGCAGATATGTACAATAATTGAATGAAAATAAATACAATAATAACGCTAGCAAATTTATTTCCGTTCTTCGCACGGATTATAAATAATCAAATCGTTCCAAATATGTGTACCATAAAACCTGTTATAGGATCATAAACTTATATTATTGTTCCCGCTCGTTGTAAAGTTTAAAATCCCGTTTCATTGCCTTAAAATTCCAAAATGAAAAATACGCTATAAAATGCACTTATAAATGTCATCACAATTCCCTCATAAATACATAAAACCTTTTAGCTCATTTGGCGCATTTTGCGAAATAATTTGGCGAGAAAATAGATGTAGCTACAAACACACCCATTATACAGCTCTAACACAATGACTTTCGAACAACCGACCAGACTATAAATTATTTATAAAAGAAATTGCCCATTTGGCGAGTTTTAGTTAAATAATTTGGCGAGTTTGGCAACGTATTTGGCGAAAAAATAAAGACATAAACACTAATATGCAGCTCTAGTGTGATGGCCTTTATTAACCATCATAGTTCAGTAATAGCTTAACTATACATTTATTGCTTAAATATGTATACATGCAGTCAACAGAAAAGTCCAATGAAAAAAAAAAACATCAAATAAACCCACAATAAAATCCGGGAATGGAGACTGGCGGAATTACGTCACTTGAAACACGTCAATTATTTTTCAAAATAATGAAATTAGTTTCTGAAGGAAATGGCAACAGAAAAAAATAAACATTTTCAATTTTAAATGTTTTCGCTAAAAGTTTTATTTAATTTTT
This sequence comes from Oedothorax gibbosus, assembly GCA_019343175.1. Taxonomy (NCBI): domain Eukaryota; kingdom Metazoa; phylum Arthropoda; class Arachnida; order Araneae; family Linyphiidae; genus Oedothorax; species Oedothorax gibbosus. The sequence continues at coordinate 37,148,692 of CM033270.1, forward strand.
TCAGCCGATGGCATCAGGAAAGTAAAAAAAGATCGGATTTGAGCCAAAGTGATGTAGTTTTTTCAGAAAATTCAAATAAAAACGTTCGAAAACGATAGAAGGAATGGTCTGATTCGAAAAATTCTTAGCCTATGTTTGTTCCGGAGATGAGATGAATGTTTGTGCCAAATTTCGTGACGATCTGTTGCGTGGTTCTTTAGATCTCGTGTCTTATACAAACAAACAAACGGAAGTTGCCTTTTATGTATATAGATAGATTTCCATACATACTTCGAAAGAAAAAATATCGCCAGTCCATAGAAAAATCAGTTAAATGTTCACATAAAATAATATGCAGTATTTTCATTGGAAGAGCATAGCTGAACTACTATTTGAAACGAACAAATTCCGGAAACACGAATTTCGGATTTATGCAAATATATGTCGACAAAACTAAATACTACACGGATATGCAAGAAAACAATTTAGAACTAGTAAATTGTCTAAGATGCTTCTGATTCTTCCAAAAAGAGTAAATTCGATACAGTGACTCGATAAAAAGCAGATATTTATTTCAGGACTTTAAATGTGTATAGGCTATGCATGCATTATTAAACTTCTTTATTCTAGCTACAAATGTATACTAGCTTTATGAATACTTTGACTGTCGAGTTTGATTCAAAATAGATGATTTAAACTTTTATTAACGGGGTTAACTATTTTTATAACGGGGTTTGACCCCCCTCAATAAAATAGAACATTAGCTTCATTTTAATTATAAAAACGTTTATTATTAAAGAAACTTCGAGGCTTATCATAACAAACATTGTAGTTAAATTATTTTTAAAAAGCAGGAGTAAAAAAAAGAACAATAAATTTAATAACATAACGAAACAATTAAAAACCGTTTCAGAACGCTGACTATTTTATTTAACGAAAATTATGTTTAACCAAATCTGTTTCCTAGATTTACAATGTAACTCAAAAGAGTTTTGATTTTAATAAGCTGATGGCACGAACTTAATTAAAGGAAATAATGTAATCACAATTTAATTACTTTTCTAAGGCCCGATTGAAATTATTCATAGCAAAATTTACCATGCATGTCAGGAAAACTTGAGACTTCTGAACTTCATAAAGTAACTAAATTAATTTTTGATGACTTATTCCCAAACAACTTTCTTCAATCTTTATAAAAGATAAACAAATTTCCGCAATCCTTTTCCTGGCTATTTGAAATTTTAACTAACCAAGACATACTAGATATTTAATGCATTAGTAAGGAATTTGGGCGCAATAAATAAGTTGGGATTTTAAAGAAGGAGGGAAATTACTTGGAGGACAACTAGGAACAGTTTTAAGTCTTTCCTTAAGATTTTTAGTAAGTTTTGAGGCTTTAACCTTGTCAGCCTCAATAAAAGTGTGTAGTAAACAGGAAGCAAGAATTGAAGAGCTTAGTAGAACAACGTGCTAAGTGTCGTTTTAAAAAAAATTGAGATTTTTGTGTCAATGAATATATTATTCCATACTTTCAAGATGACAAGTTTCCCCTTTTTCATAAACTAAAAGTTAAGTATATTTTTTACCGTTTACAAGTACCTTTATTAACGGATCTAAATGCAAATTAATAACTTTAAAGCTCATTTTCACCTTTTTGTCACTTAGCACGTTCTTCCACTAAGTTCTTCACTTATCAAATACATAATTCGTCGGGAACTCGTTGTAGTTAACTGGAATCGCACGTAAACAGTGCTAATGAACTGGATCTCATACATCCCGACCCAGAAATACTGAAACCTGATTTTGCAAGGAATAAACTAAGTCCCAAGACATTTGTCTGTCGATATCACCGACATAATTGAGGTCAGAAGTTTTACTGGTTAGACGGCAGAAGAAGCGTGTAGGCGAGCTTTTATTCAATGAAGAAAAAACAAATTATTGTTTCCCGCTGTGCAAGTTTCAGGACATGTGATACTTTAGTTCCTTTTTAGATCACTAGTTATCTTTAATCTGTTATTTCGGTTAATAGATTTGAGAAAGACAAAGGTGACAATGCTTATTAATTAAATAAAATGATAATTAATTATTGTTATTGTTTTAATTATTGTCTTAAATTATTATTTCCCTTTGAGCAAATTTCAGGACTTGATATATTTTAATTCCTTTTTCGATCACTTCATTTCAAGTTCTCTTCAACCTGTGTTTTTGGTTGATAGGTATGAGAGAGACGAATGTGACAATGCTCAATTTAAAACAACTTAATTTAACAAGAAACAATGCATTTTATACGCGTTGAAAGTAAATATAAAATTCCATCTCTTCAAATAACAATTTTCCCGATAGAGTTTTATTAATTGCCTTGAGTAGCAAAAGCAGAGCGCACGAATACCCAACCCTACATCCATTTGAAATGCATTAAATAATAACAAATTATGAATTAAAAGAAAAATTAAAAGTCTTAAAATATTAAAAAAAAAGTTTGAATGGAATATTCATAAACACAAAAATGTCAGTTAAATATGACGAAGAATTTGAAAAACAGAAAAATTCGAAAGAACAAGGAAATAAGAACCTATTGTTTCCTTAAATAAAAAAAAAACTTCCACGAAAATAAGAAAAAACCAGGAGGCCGTCAGTCCTCATTTGAAGAAAGGAAATTATTGTACGTAAGGAAATTAACTAGGACTGGTAAAAAAAGACAGTCTTGCGTTTATTAGGTTTTATTCAATTAAAAGTGAGTTTGACGGCAAGTTAATGTTTTATAAGGGTTCTTTTTCAAATCTTCATTCATTCATTAAAAGTCGTGATATAGGCATTATCTGAAACTATTTAATGTATTTTCAATTTTAGTAGTTTGGTTAAGTGTTAATGTGACAAATGACTTTACAAAAAAAAAATATGCAAATAGTAGCTAAAAAATGGAATAATTTTTCCAGCTCAAAATTAAAAAAAGAGGGGAAATATTAAAAAGCAATTTAGCAATATTTTTGCATAAATACACGTTTATTTAAAGGAAATGAACCATACATTTATGCCGGACAGCAACTAGAATTACGCTATGCAAAAGCCTCCCAAACTATCAAGCTACTTATACATCATTTATTGGTAATATCCTGCTTCAAGACAAGCCTACGAAATTCCTTGAATTTCACTCTCATGTACGTGCTATGCAGGAAATGATAAAGGGAAAGAGCGTATGGTTAAGCCGAGCAATATGTCTACTTTTCGCTGTATATTTCAATATTTTAGAATATGAATTCAACTTTAGAGACAACAAAGAGACTTACAAAAATGATCATGACTTATGCAGTATTTACCGATATAACACACCTCCATTTCCTAACGTACTAATTGGAAAAATAGTTATGCCTACATAAAGTTCTTTTTTTTACTTTCATTTATCTAATATATCTAATGCAATGAAAGTATTAGGATATGGGGTCGAAAAACTCGAAAATCGATGAAGGCTTTCGCAACGTTTTGGAGAGTGTTGATTCTAATAAAGTGGCTTTTGAACATCGGTTTGTCTGTCTGTCTGAAACCACTCTACAGCTCGAACTAAAAGAGCTATCGACTTCAAATTTGGTACATGAGTTTCTAGTACCTCTCGGACGTTCTAATAAGGTCTTTAAGAAAATCGGGCATGCGCAAAAATGTAGCTGCCTTAGAACTTTTTTTGATTTCAAAGTTATTGAAATTTACTTATCGGGTGTATAATTACTCTTAAATCTATTAATTTCCTGAGAAGTAATTGAAAGTAGTATAGTGCTACACACAATCCAGTTAAATTATCGTTTTATATACGCTTTGAACTTCATGTCGAGGTTTATTCGATCATTTTCTAGCAAGTAAAATATTATTTTAAAGTGAATTGAAAGGTCAAAAGCTACTGAATATAAATGAAATGAAAATAGAACTTGAATGCTAAACCCTGAGGGTAAAACGAAAAAATAAATTCGAATGCAATCGGACCTCAACGTTCCCATTTCGAATACGGAAATAGAATTTATCAGGAAAAGAACCAGTGTCCACAGAAAGATCAAATATAAAATGTTTTCCTTACTTTAAAAGCGAGGGACAAATAATATCAAGTTATATATTTAAAACAATTTAAGAACGCATATATTAATAAAAAAAAGTCGCATTTTAGAATTCAGCAAACACGTTGTCTCAATTATAATTTATTAGCAATATTTAAAATCTTACAAAGACTCTTAACAAACAAAGATAAACTATTTATTTATGCAATAAGTTTATTATTCGTTTAAACTTGAAAGAAAAAACTATAGAAAAATTTAAATTGCTGTTTGCTTAACTTTTTCCATAAAACCCCCGACTATCAAATTCGTTTTTTTATTTTCTTTTACATGAAGTATAAATTCATTTTTTTAAAAAACTTTACGTAAAACATAATTTTGAAGATTAAGGCATTTCGTTGAAAGAACTATAAGTATTGAAATCGAAAGAAGAGAAAAAGCACTAAAAGTAAATCCATCTTTCAATTGGATTGATTAAAATAAGGGGGGTAAGTTTTATTTGGTGCTGCCACCTATAATCAAAACATAAACAGTCGGCTGCGGGATTCACGTCAATAATAAAAACATATCTATCAGAAACGGGTATGGACCAGCATTGTACAGTCAAGAGTATTAAAAAAAATAGCAAAACCTAACTAAGATTACTTAATTTAGGAATGCGTTTTTCTGAAAAGTACAATATATAAAATGTTAAAACTTTTAGTGATACGACTGTGATTTAGAAAGTGCCTTGAAAGTAATTCTGTATAATAAAAACTAAAGTAGGGGTGTGTAACACCACACGACTTTCAATTACCACTCAATAAATCAATACATTTAAAGGTAATTATATTCCCTTTTTTATTTTTATAACTTCAAAACCTAAAAATTCCATGGCAGCTACTCTATGTGCACGTATGATTTCCTCCAAAACCTTATTATGACATCCGACTAGTACTGGAAACTCCTGTACCTAATTTGAAGCCTATAGTTTATTATATATATTTATTTTCAGCAATACCTTTAAAACTTAAAAAGTTTTATGGCAGCTACTCTTTGTGGATGTACCACGTTTTGGAAAACCTTTTTATGACGGGCGATAGGGTCCTAGTAATTTGCGTACCAGATTTGAAGTCGAAAGCTTTTTTTAGTTCGGACAGACGGACCAATATTCAAAAACCACATTTTTAAAATCAACCCCATCCAAGTCTATATCAATATTTAACATTTTAAAGATACATATTTTTTTGGAATTTAAGTTTTGTCAAAAAGTACTTGAAAATAAATTAGATGCAGGAATAAATTAACCGTAGAGAAATTCAGTGAATCCTTTAATATTTAAGCTTTTTGAATTGTACACTTTGGTAAACCATATATTTTAGAATAACTAACAAAACTAATAATAAAACTAATACATCAAATTCAAAGTGAGACACTAAGAAAAGTTTTTTTAGATGTCTCCATCTAAATTAAGTTAGTTGCAATAAAAAAATATACAATTTTAAATATCCACCACCAAAACTAAACAGACAATCAAAACAAACCCCTAAAAATTAGTAAAATATTTATTAAAAATATCGAAACTTACATGGAAAATAAAACATTCTTCACAACCCCCACACACCAACACTAATCCAAATCCCACCAACACTCATTCACAGCCACGCTCAAAAGTTTCACAACCACAGACGTAAACAAATAAACTCGCTCCACACACACACAGCCCAACTTTTCCGCGCGCCTTTTGTGAATGAGTGAGCGAAGGGAGCAGGGCGAGAGAGAGAAGAGAAAAGTTTTGTTGGAGAAGAGGAGAGAAACGCGGAAGAGAGCAGAAGGAGCGACTGGGGGATGCTTCGGAATGGGAAAGGGTTGCTGTAATAGAGAGGACGAAGTCCAGGTGGGATTTTGTCTTGGCGATGCCCAAAGGAGGATTTGGCGATGGTTGGACTAACGTTGTACAATCTATATACTAGAATTGGAGGTAGGATATTGGCGACGGGTATCGTAATCATTTCCGACCGAGGTAAAGTGGCCAAGGCGAACGGTTAGCTTAAATTAAAATCACGAGCAGTGGCGGATGCAGAAAATTTTTTATTGTGTGTATGTGTGTGTGGGGGGGGGGGGGGGGGGGGGGGTCTAAGACATATATTCAACCGTTCTGTTTGGAATGGATTTTGAGTAATATGCTAGATTGTATTATGCTACAAGAGGTCTTGGAAGACAGCGGAACCTACAGCTAAATTTTACCAGTTAGAACATTTATACAAAAGCTAATTCCAAACACGCACATATATAAAAGGTTTGGAATTCGGGTTAAATTGAGCAATAGAGCTATACGAGGGTCGCAATAAACAGCAATTTCAGGCTATTAGTAGAAATTGATGGACTGATTTAGAGAATTTTAACCTCTTCCTTCTCCCTCCTGTGATATTTCCGGGCTGGAGTGTACAGTGGTAAGTGCCAATACGATAAGAGATATAGGAAGGAAACTCGTTACCACTGCCCAGATTGCGACATTGGCTTGCGTATCTCATACTTTGAAATTTATCACACAAGAAAACATTACTAATCTTCATTAGTATTATACGTAAGTTTAATAAAATTCACATATTTACAGGTATTTTTATAGAATTATCAAAGATAAAATATAGGCACTTTTTTTTAACAGTTTTCTTGAAAATTATCCGATTGTTACAATCTGGATTGTAACAATCGGACAACATTCTCTTCATTAAAAAAAAGAATATCAGAGGTTTGTTTTTGAGTTCGTGTGATTAGTTTGGATTTCAAATGAAAAACTATAGAATAAAACTTCGAAATTAGACTGTGAGAAAGAGAAAAACCTTGCAGTCATCGAAAGTCAACAAAAGGCAAAACGAAAAATTGAATATACATATGACGTTTGGTCAAAACCGGTAAGCAGTACGTGGTTAAAGTTAAAACCAGTGTTGAGCGTTAAATAAAATCTTACTTTAGTTTTAATATGACAAAAATAGATGCGTCCCAAAACTTTTACAACAATCTTTTTATATATATATCTTACGTATTATAAAACGGAAACTTTTCTTTTGCCTTTTGTTTGCGTTCTACAGTTTACGCATTGTAGAAAATAGATAAAAGATGTCCCTTTCCTTTTATTGATTTTATCCGTCATCCACTGTGATTTATTTTTCGTCTTACGTTGCAATCTTTTCAGTGCTTTTCAATGTTAGATAAAATCCTGATCTAGCAATATAATTTTTTTTTCACTTTCACCTTAAAAGTATACATATACATTGAAGATTTTGTGCTCTATTCAAAAATAATAGTTTATCTATAATAAAAACACAACATTTCTAATTATTTTTATAAATACCTGTAAAATAACAAGCTTAAATATATACTGACTAGCTGACCCGACAGACGTTGTCTTGTCTTTACTATGAATATTGAATTCTAATTGAAGGTTGATCGAAAAATCCATCGATCCTTGGCAAATGCAACCAAAAATGTCCAAAGAATAATACCCCGTGTGGTGGGAGTGCACGTTAAATATTTTTCAAAGTCCCGACGCTGCGTACGATGTAAAAGTTGCATTGGTTGCCTAATTAGGTGTTGGCTCGTCATATGACAATGGTTCTAAATAAAGACGCCCGTGGTCAATATCCCTCTTGTATAGCTCTAGTGCGACGATAATTAAAACTAACCCTAACCCATACAACTGGATGGGAATAGCTACCCTAAGATAAATTTTTAACTTCGCCAAAAGCCGCCAATGCCAACATTCAATTGGCCATATCATAGCTGTACCAAATTGACAGTTTTATAAACAAAGTTTTTACGCTATACGTAGAGGGAATTAACATTTCTTAGAAGTATTCATCAGATCTAGAATAGTAATCGCCTTTACTTCCATGATACATTGTAGCAATATCTTCACTTCTTACCATTTATAAACATCAATTAAATTCAGAAACAAAAAAATCAAAAGATTTCAATTCAATAAATAAAATAATGATATTCAAATAAAAATCCTGCAAATTAAACTGACGTCACGTGCTTATACTTAATTTTCGTTCGCGTTGAACGTGCTTGAAATTGAAATAAAAAGTATACATTCTAATCTTACAATGCTATTCCTATGGAGAAATCGGCTCACGTTTTGCACTCCTACACCCGTTCGGGTTCGAATTTCGAATAACTCATTCATTAAGAACCTTCTCCTGACAATAACAAACACAACGAAAATATGGGACTTTAATTTATATATAAGATTATCCTCCTGAGAACTGACATCTTTTAAATAAATGTATTATTTTATGCTTATGTTACTAAACTATTTAAACTTTAAGAACTGAAATGGTTCGTTTAATTAGGACCTGAAAGTTCCATTTCAGCCTTTGATTGTACAAATGAACGACTGAGACCTCTATAAAGAATGACGTAACACGAGGGTCAACATGGTTTTAAAAGGCAACTCGCAAAAAGTTTCTCAAAAGTAAATTTATAAGACCCCCAGTTAGCATTAAAAAAAGGTTAGAATGGGTAACAAATTGAAAAAACTAATAAAGCTTGTTTATGCATTCATAGCACACAAAAGTGTATTTTTAGGGCTGAAAAGTTTTAAAAAAATCATTAATCACTTTCGTAAAGATCAAACAAGCATTAAAATTGCAAACAATTTTTAACGTTTGTAAATTCTAAAACCACTGCATAATATAAAAAAAGACCCACTCTTATATTATATTCTTAAAATTAAAAAAAAAATGCTTTTTTAAAAGAAAGTGCAATTCTTACCTTAATATATACCAAACTAGCAAATTTATACCCGTTCTTCGCACGGATTAAAAAAATATCAAATCGTTCCAAATATGTTTACCATATAACCTGTTACAGGATCATAAACTTATGTTATTGTTCCCGCTCGTTATAAAGTATAAAATCCCGTTTCATTGCCTTAAAATTCCAAAATGAAAAATAAGCTATAAAATGCACTCATAAATGTCATCACAATTCCCTCATAAATACATAAAACCTTTTAGCTCATTTGGCGCGTTTTGGGAAATAATTTGGCGAGAAAATAGATATAGCTACAAACACACCCATTATACAGCTCTAACACAATGACCTTCGAACAACCGACCAGCTTATAAATTATTTATAAAAGAAATTGCCTATTTGGCGAATTTTAGTTAATAAGTTGGCGAGATTGGCAACGTATTTGGCGAAAAAATAAAGACATAAAACACTAATAGCTCTAGTGTGATGGCCTTTATTAACCATCATAGTTCAGTAATAGCTTAACTGTACATTTATTGCTAAAATATGCATGCATGCAGTCAACAGAAAAATCCCAATGAAAAAATCATCAAATAAACCTACAATAAAATCCGGGAATGAAGACTGGCGAAATTACGCCACTTGAAACATGTTAATTATTTTTCAAATAATGAATTTAGTTTCTGAAAGTAATGGCAAAAGAATAAAATAAACATTTTGAATTTTAAATGTTTTCGTTAAAAGTTTTATTTAATTTTTTCAGCCGATGGCATCAGGAAAGAGAAAAAATGATCGGATTTGAGCGAAAGTGGTGTATTTTTTTCAGAAAATTCGAATTTTCTCTAAAAATGAAACAAATATGAAAAATCTAAGCCTCAGGTGCACACGTTAGTATTAAAGGGAATCTATCTTTAAAATTTCGAATTCCTGTGGGCAGTATAAGTAGGTATTTTACGATCCGAAGACAGACACACAGACAGACTCTTTCTTTTATTATTATAGATTTAAAATAAAGATATGAAAGTTAAATACAGCAATGCGTAAATAAATAAATTGGAATATTGCCACTATGCTATGTCAAAATTGAAACAAAATGTCAAAATGACTTTGTAACTAAGTAACGCAAATGTAACCAGGCAGAAATCTCTTTTTGATGAAAGATGGTAGAGGAAGAATAAAATTCCAGCGTCGATCGATATAATCTGAATTCCGATTCCAAACTGTGGTTTGCGAGAAATTTTAAAAATGTTTTCACTAAAAGGAGTTAAAAATGACAAGTAAATGTGGCATTTATATTTTTAAGCAAATGTAGTTTAAAGTTGTTATTCAATGATTGATTTTTTTTTCAACTTGAAAATGGGTTTAAGTTTAATTCGCTTTTTTGAGCATTTTTTTCAGATTGACTACAGGTTCTTCATTGTATATTTAAATGTCGAAGCTTCAAAGACTTTTTAGTGTTACGTTTTAGATATTTTAAGATTTTTTTTTATTTCAGGAATCCATTATTAACCTGGAGCTTATCCTTGAAGATAAACAAGTAGGTTTGTACCAGAATCTGTCACTTAACTCGCTTCCACATACTTGTGTTTAACAGGAAAAAACGCGCCAAACACAACATTAATTCTATATTTAACATTTACAAGCTAAATTTGGCTAGTTTCATTTATTTTATTTCGAAAATTCAATAATTATTACTTATCGTTTGCAAAAATTCATTTATATTTTAAAGAATAAATATGTCATATTCCTCGCTCTTAAATAGAATGAAAACATTTCATATCAACATACAAGGATTCCGTAGTGAAATATATTTGACGTCATTTCAAACTGATCGATGTCGCAAAAATAAATTTATTTTAATTTATTGTCTAAAAGAATTAAAGTTTCTCGAGCGATTGTTGCGAATGGAAAATGTGATTTAATTCTAATAAAAACCCGGGCCTTTAGCTATTTGTAATTCAAATTTTTAAACGCCAAAATTAACTATTTCATTAATCTTCTTTCTCAGATTTAATAATTAGACTTTATCGTTTGCTAAATTTGTTTGAAGTTCGAAGAATAATGATGTAATCTTTTTTAATAAATATTTTTGTCGCCACAATTTCCCATTTACATTTCTTTCGAAAATTCACTTATTTATAGTTTGTTAAATTAATTTACAGTTCAAAAAATTTATAATTTGTACAATTGATGCTTTAAAAATAAAAGCGAAACTTAGCATATTTTTTTTATGCCAAGTTAGAATTCTCTATGCATCTTTCTACATACATATATATATAGAACCATTAAAAGAACTCTATTGTGATAATACAACAATCCAAACCGAATTATATCACATAAATAAATATTTTTTCAAAAGTGTATTTTTATTTTAACAAAAGTTTCTCGTACGTTTAACGAAATGGCAACAGTGAAAATATTGAATAAAAATGGAATTTGCATGTTATTTCAATGTAGATTAAATTTTTAGTTATTTAAATTTTAAATAAGCTTCTAGTTTATTTTTTTTAATGAAATTTGGCATGTAGCCTAATCTGATTTTTTGCTTCAAAATGACGTATCCCACTTGTCTGTGGGACTTGTGGATGACAACAGTGAAAATATGAATAAAAATAGAATTTGCATGTTATTTCAATGTAGATAAAAAAAATAGTTATTTAAATTTTAAATAAACTTCTAATTTAAATTTTTTAATGAAATTTGGAATGTAGCCTAATCTGATTTTTTGCTTTAAAATGACGTATCCCACTTGTCTGTGGGAATTGTGGTTCTTTCTGTGAAAGTGGGTGACAGACAGACGGACAGACGGACTGAACGATTATAAAACCTTCCACTTTTTACGTTATAAACGTAGTGTGGAAGCTAAAACGAACATGAAAGAGTTCGTTAATAAAATGGTTTTCGAATAGGCATTAAGAATTAATCTTTGTACATAACATAGAAAAAACAGGGTATTTTTGTTGTCGTTGTAAAACTTTGAGGTATATATATCTATAGAGGATGAAATTGGATTACGGTTGCAGTTTTTCTGTAGAGACCAAACTTAAGACTCTTTTGAACATAGAGAGTAATTCCGTGCGCTCTCGCACACTTTCTAGTGGGGACACGGGGTGTAAAAATATGTTTCCTTCCTCTGGCCATGTTGTTGTTGAGGTTCGCTTAGGGAGATGTGTAGAATAAAACAGTAATAAATTGTGCGTTTTATGCCTTGACAGTACTTTTGTGATTCTTAAACAAGAATAATTTTTTAGACAGTTATATTTCTCTTCAGCGATTTTTTTTTAAATTTCAAACTCTGGGTAATTATTAAATATTAACTCTGGTTTTTATTTTTAGAATAGTCGTTTTAATTTATAATCAGTAAAGGCAGTGTCCTATAAAGATATCATGCCTATTCTAGTTAAAATTTTTTCACAGCAAAAATTTTATGGAAATTAAATTTTTAAAAATGTGGCTGCAACGAATTAGAAAGTGCCTGCTAATTTCTTTAACAAATTGACTGGCTTCCACCATGCGAGGAACCGTTAGTTTCAGAATTAGGTTTATTTTTCAAGAGATGATCTTAAAAATATCTTCAAATGAAAAAAGTACATTATGAATAAAAATGTATTAATTATAAAATTTTAAAGTTTAAGGTTAATGTAAGAAAGATTGATGTACAAAATACGGAAAAAGCCGGGTCTAACGCTCGGATGGTTAAAATCAAAGGCAGTTTGCCTTTAAAACTGTCCCACATACGTTACATAATAATAGAAAAAGGAAAATAATTTTAAAAATAAAAAGACAACTTCAAAGTACTTTTGATGAGCGTTAAAACTCCAGAACGGTGTAAGAAAAAAAAATCTCGCGATAAGTCGCCAAAAAACAATGTAACGAAAGCAACATTCAGGGGAAGAAAACGAGCGAAAGATCAAGTAAGAAATCGAGCAAGCGCACTTGCATAAGATGACGGGATTGGAGGACGCGTACTTCAGCTGCGACCAATAGGAGACGTGGATTTGCTTGGAGGGGAGTGTGGTGTGGAAAGGGGTGAAAGAAATGTAAGCAATAGTTTGGTATATAATAACATAAAAAAAGGGATGAGACACTGGAATCTTAACAATGCAACAATTGGATACATTTAATGATTGAGGACTAAAGAGACAATTGTATCCTGTAAAATAATCGATTTTCTATTGTCTATGGTGAAGTGGGGAATAGTAGCGTAAGATGTAGGTTTGAATTTAACTTAAGTTATTTCAGTTAATTAAAAAATATCACAATTGCTAAATCTATAATTCTTTCAGTAAAAATAAACTACTATATATGACAATATTGAATATTATTAATGCTTTTCGTGAAATTGCTTAAAAAAAAATAATGGAAGCATACTCAATAGAAGTAGAGAATTAAAATAGTAGGAAGCTTCATTTCAGAAACAAATATGCACAATTTAAACAATTTGTTCAGGAAGGGCTATCTACTTAATAATAGGTAGGTATATTATAAAAAAACACACACACATTACAATACCAGAAGTTAAGAAGTAAACATCTATTATTAATTATTTTAAATATAATTTTAGGAAGTAAGGCAATTATTTGAAAGCAAATTGTCACAAAAATTTAAAATTATGCAAGAATACCTAACTTATATATATCTAACTCTTAATTATAAATAGTATATAAGGCCCTGGAAAAAATTATAAGGTCGAAGAAATAACCACTGAAACTAGGATTTATGCAAATTTATCGGGTGGAAAAGCAATTAAAATACAAAGTATGCAAACGATTTATTATTATAATAACGCTTTAATTAAAATCTAATTTAAATTAATAGAACTAATTACCATATTAAATATTAATCGTCTCTGATGATGGAAAAAAGTATAAGGCCGGCGATTTTTTTTGTCGGATAAGCAAATTTTCGGCGGGCCGAAAAAGTAGGAAATATAAAAGGCAACCTAACAACGCATTTAGGGTAACTTTTATGTTCCTCTATGCTATTGATAACAATGCTGATGCACAAATAATTTACATTTTATGTTCAGATATTTAGCGACCGTATAATTATTTCCAGGGCCTTATAAACAGTTGATATTCCCCGCAAAATATACAACCATCTGAAGGATACAGCAGCATAAACCCATCACCTGACTGGCAGGGGTTTTCCAGCAAAATACACAACTTAAAAAAATACATATATATAAATTTTATAATTTTACTAAATTTTAAAACTTATAACCGAACGTAAAGGAGCCACTTATAATCAGCTATGCTACAAAAGTGTAATTTAAATAAATTAAATTGTCAATTAGAAAATTAAATTTTAAACTCATGTATAGTGATAAAAGTTATATTTTGTTCAATTAACTTATTTCTCAAAGGGTTAAATAAACACGCATACATACCCAAATGGTCACCCTTTTTCAACCTCAACCTTTCCCAAATATTCATCTGTGCGACCATCCATTTCTTTAGATGAATATTTTCTGATTTTTTTTATTTCTATATTTATATTTAAAAAAAATCCAGAATCACTTTTCTTGACATCGAAAATTACAATGCAAACTCAAATTACACTTTACAAAGTCCTCTCGTAAAAAGAATTACAAAGGTATCCAGAAGCTAAAAAGCGAAGGCGCAGCCCTAAAGCCATTACCGCACGACAAAACCTAAATTCAATATGTAAGTTATTATCGAATTCCTATACTTTCCTATTCTTATGCAAACTTTCTTCAGAAGCCTGCTCAGAGGGAAAGTGAAGCTAAGTTATTGTTGGACAAGAACACGCATATCTTACGATACTTGTTATTTAAGGAACTGTTTTTGTTGTCGATTTATTTTTAAAGAGTGTAAGTCGCCGAATGAGGCCCAGTGGCTCAGTGGTGGTGCTTCACATTGCCACGCCACAGGTCTAGGGATCGAATCCCGGATTGGCCATCCTTTCATCCCTTAAGTGGGTCGATAAAATGGGTACCAAGCATGCTTGGGAACTTAACACTGGGGGGTTCCGCGTGAGGCTGACCACCTTACCGGGACATATGCCTAGCACCCCAGAGCCCTAGGTCACGAAAGCTGAAATGGGCACGGCAGGCCTTGGCCCACTAATGGGCTGTTGCGCCGAGGAGTTTAGTTTAAGTCGCCGAATATAATATTCTTTTCGTTCATTAACGACGATTGACAACAAACTTTGACATTTGGTTTAGTGTAGTCAAAGCTTCGAATCGATACAAGCGATCCTAGCTTTTGGGTCAGGGTGTGCTCTTCGAACGGCACATACACCCAGATCGGGTCTGGCCAGATTGTTTTGCTTAGTTTGAATTATCGTCGCACTAGAGCTACACGAGGGCTGGATCTGGTCAGAAATATATGGAGGGTTCAGAATACAAGTGAACCAAATCCACAGTGGACTTGGTTCACTTGTATTCTGAACCCTCCATATATAAGATACATTATAGTTGCACGAAAAACGAAAATTTTAAAAACTCGAATTTGTCGTCTTTATTCGGTAAGGAAGATGTTAATGGTATTCATAACGGGTTAATGAATGAGTTTTTTTTTAGGAAGTTATACGTTTAGATTTATCTTTTTCAATAAAGTAGCACTAAACAATAAATAGCTGTTCATTAAAGAAGAACCTTAGTACTTCAAACCAGGAAACGGACTTACTCATAAGATAACATTTGTTAGACAAGGCCTTGCACTGCATGTGAGAAATCGTCATGGCGAAAAACAAGACAGGAAAAAGATAAAAATTTGCATTCGGTGACATCATCTCTGCTAAAAGATTATTATGTTCTTCATTGTTCTTCATATTATGTTATTGCACCATATGCATATGAACGTGATACCGATAATTTTCTTTTATTAAAGTGGAAAAAATGTCTGTCTGCGTACACTTACAGGGGTCGTAGTGGGACAACACAAAATTTCAGAAAAAGAATTTAAGAAAAATTCAGGACATTATTTATGCAATAAAATAGAGTAGTTCCAAGCATAAATCCCGATTTCACTGACACTGCTATACACGGTTCATACACTTGTAAAGAAAAAAAATTCAAGCCCTATTCAAGAACCATTAAAAAAAAATTAAGGAAAATTCAAAAACTAAAAATTACTACTAGCATAATATCGAAATACATAAATCGTGTATAAGCTGACTCTCCGGGTTTTTTTAAACTAAAACCTGTCAGAAATCAGAAATGAATCCCAATACAGGCCAAAGTAATAAAAATATTAAAAAAAGTTTCAAAGATAAACAAAATATTTTATAACATTCAAGCTAGTCTTGTTATCACAAGCTCATGACTCGCGGACACTTGATCAGAACAAAATATTCTGGTAGGTCCAACTTGGACTGAACCGGAGCTCATATAAATAACGAGACACTCTTCCGATCACACAGAACCAGAAAACTATCAATAATTATGAGGCATTGCGACGTCATCGGTGGATTTCGTGAAAATTACTAGGCAGCAAAATAAGTAGATCAAGAAGCATTTATTAGAGTGAATAATTCTGGCAGGAGAAGATGATCTGAGGGATTGCACTTGCCGTTAGACGATATTTGAAGACCGCTTAGTGTTTCCTAATCTCAATTCATCTTAAAATTTTAATTAAATTTTTTACCTTTATTATTAAAATTTAATATTTAAACTTGTTTATTATTGAAATTTGAGTGTAGTTTTCATTGATATAGACCGAGAATAGAACAATTTTCTTTTTCGGTCATGTTAATGTCTAAAATTTGGGGTCTAGGTGTAAAACCGACCACTTTTTTAATTGCTATGTTTAGAAGTATAGGTTTAATAATATAATTATAGTATTATATAACCGGGGTGAGAGGTCACTTGCGGTTTCACTTGCATTGGCAATCGCATTGAGAAAATTTTTGATTTGTATCCGATTTTGAAAATACCGACCGAGAGGGAATATTTTTGTTTCCCTCCTGTTTTTTGCACATGAATAAAAACAAAAAAAATCTAAAATAGTCGCCGATGGTTGAAAAAAATAGACGTTTACGCTGAAATAGTCGCTTTTAACTCAAATTTTCCACACAAAAAAGTCACCATAGTCGCCTACCCTCCAAAATAGTCGCCTTAGTAGCCTAAATAGTCTCCAGCGGCAACCCTGTAAACGTATCAAACTATTTTTTTTTGCTAAAAAATTACGTTTATTAGTACTTTTTAAAAATTTCAGGACGATTTGTGAAAATTAAGGACAATTCAGGACTAAAAATAATTTTTCAGGAATTTCAGGACAACTACGACCCCTGCACTTACTTTACGTTTGGGGATCGCTGACATGTATCCTGATGTGTTTTTTATTAAGGAAAAACTGACTACTTTTCAAATGCTTTTGGGTTCGCGTAGTATAGAAATAAAGCACCCTACTTAAAACTTATTTACCCACCAGGGGACAAACTCCGAAAGATGTCAAAGGAGTGAAAGCGTAGGCTTTCGATAGCAGTTGACTTGCTTGTCCGTATAGCTCCCGACATAGAAATTTATAAGACATTCGGAATCACTAACTGGATGGATGCCTGGACTTGGATTTTTTTATTTTAATGAATCAAAAAGAGATTTCTAATTGCACAACACTTTAATCTTCAGTCAGAAAAGGGAATTATGAGCATTTACTAATTCCAGCAAGAAACAGTGTTACTTAATTTCAAAGAAAATTATTAAAGAATTCAGAACTTTTTTTTAGTTAGTTAAAACTAGGGTGCATAATATTTTTTATTTTATTAATTTCAATTAATTATTTGCAAAGAGTTCTGTTCTTGTTTCGACTTTTTTTTTTTGAAAACCCAGCAGTGCTATAACTAGGTTAAATCTAAAAACCCAAAGAAAACCCCAAAATTTTAACACAACCCAAGAACTCCTCCTGGATTGGGTTTCATTATAAATTTCATTAAACGATGGAATATACAGTGTTTTACAGACATAAAAATAAAATAGTGGCATTTAGAAAATTAGGAACCAGTGCAGAGAAGCACTGTAAAATTGTTATAAATTAATATTTAAATTTGGCGTAATTAAAAAATCAATCAAATAAAATATCAATTGCCAATGCTCTAAAAACCGAAATGATGTAAGGAATCTACTTATTTTTACAATATCGCGAATGATGAGGAAAATAAACGTTAATGAACAATTTCCAGTTTCAATTAAGTCTACATTAAATTTTGTAAAATAAATTGTGTACCATTAAACACAATTTGCAAAAATTATCTTTTAATTGCTTGCTTTTTTTAAAAATTAAATTTTAATTCATATTTACATGAACAGTAAATAAAAAACATTGCTTTGTTATTTGGAACTACAATTTCTTGCATGCAATATTCAAAATTTGTTTACTTTATTGATTGGTTACATTTGCTTATGCATTGCCTCAATTTAGGATGTCTTCACATTTGAAAAATAAAAAAAGAGTAGCAACAAGCAACATTAGATTAAAAGTAATATTTAACATAATAGTGTCTCATACATTGACAAAATTGCTATGCATGAAGTCGCCATCAGTTCAAATTTGTAAAAATACAATTATACATTATGAAACATATAATAATTAGCAACAAAAAATGGAAAAATAAAACAAAAGAATTTTATTTCGGAATGAAAGCTATTGATTCAGGAAATGTTTTTTCATGCTTCTTGTAAAAATAACTAGTTAAATTGTTATATTATAACACAGGTCCATAATTTTTTTAGCCTACTTTCCTCTTTTTTAAACGAAAGAATGATTAAAAAAAATGGGAAGTAGGTATTGACACGCTGGAGATGTCTGTCGGTCCGTTCCAATTCCAAATTCAGTTCTATCCATCAGATTAAAAAAAATTCTTTCTTGTTATAAGGTAAGGCCACAGAGACATATCTTGGATACTTTCTGTCCGTCTGTTTATAAATCCTTGGGGTTACAACGGTTTTCCAATTTCCTTAGCATTGAAATTAAATGTTTAGTCATGTAAATAGATGTTGCCACATCAACAATAATATGAGAAACGTAAAATCAATATTTGAAGGAAAAATATTTTTTGTCCTTATAAATCAGTTTGAAAAGACGCTCTAAAATGTAGCACATTGTGATTGTTTGATTGTTCATTATTAGTTTACTAAAAAAGCGGAAATGCTTTTTTTTACATTAAAAGCTGATTTTTTAAAAAAGTATTGATGCAATTAGTGTTGCTGGAACGAATACTAGGATTCGAGTTAGCAGCACAATTGCATGCTTTAAGTAAAGCGCGTCCGCGATAAGAATGAGACAACTTGACTTTCTTTTAACTTAAACAAAATAGTACTTACATGAATGCTACTTGCATCAAATTGAAAAACAAACGTTTTTATTTACTTTAACACTTTAAATCGATGAATAGACACCTTTCCGTCCAATTTTACGAAGATTTCTTTTAGCCGTCGTCATGACATTTTGTACAGTTTCTTCCGATACTGATTTAAGGAGACGATGGTATACCCTCTTGAATTGAGTCAAGTTTTGGGGCTCTTTTTTCTCGTAGGAATATTTACAATTTATAATTCCCCAGAATTTTTCTATCCCTCTTGCTTGTGGTACGTTAGGAGCATTGTTCTCCTTGGGTATGAAATCAATATTCTGGTCCCTCAGATACTCGATCACTTCTTTTGTGTAATGACTGGTAGCCATATCGGGCCAGAACAGAATATCTTCCCTCCGATGAAGTTGGAGGATAAAGGGTATCAGTACCCTCTGTATACAACGTTGCAAGTAAATTCTACCATTCACAGTTCCCTCAAAGAACACCGGTTTGGAGACATTCCCATCCTCATCCATGGCGTGCCACACCATCACTTTTCTGGAGAATTTCTCTTTAGGTTTGACTCTATATTCCACGGGAACAGAATCTGGTGAGGCAGAATGGTAGTACTTACTACCACCAGCAGCGTTAGGATCATACATGAAATAAGACTCATCATCAATGACGAGTTTCAGTCCTGATCCAGATGGAATCAATTTCCGATAAATTTTTAAGCAGTTCTTCTTTGTTCGTTGTTTTTGATCTTTTATGTATTTTGGAACAGTATTTTTCTTGAACGATTTCAAATTCAAATCTTCTTTGATGATTTCGTTCACATAAGACTTAGATATTTTCAACTACCTGGCAATTTGGCGCACTGAAATATCAGGCTTCTTATTCACGATTTTCTTAACCATCTTTACCAAGGTTGGGTTCTTTTTCCGGATTCCTTTTCCGAAACTTCGAGAAATTTCAATGTTTCCTTGTTCATCGTACTGTTTTAAAAGACGGTATATATCGTTGCTTTTGAAATGTTCCGCTTTTTAAAATGTTTAAAGACAACATTCTTGCATCTTCTGGCATCAAAATTATAGAATTGTACAATTTCTTTTCGAATAGCGTTCGATAAATGAGCTGGCATGTTAAGCCTTGCACCAGCAACAATCAAAATCTTATCTTATTTGAAAGTTTGAGTGACCTATTTTCTGCTGGTAGTGTAAAAATTTGCATGTTTCAAATTTCGCGCATTGGTATAGCCAATCGAATTGTCTAATTCTTATCGCGGACGCGCTTTATGTAGAATTTCAGTGCAATAATGAAAAAAGCCCTACTTCAGAACTTTTAAAATTTAATTTATAATTTTTAAATATAAATGCTAGGAGGTAATTTTGTTATAAAGCTTTAAATTAAAACCTCTCTAGCTCAAAGAAGGTTTTTATGGAAAAAATCAAAATATAATCTGTTTTATGGACATAATCAAAAGGGTAGTCAGGAAAACGAAAACCAGATTCATAGTCAGCAACACAAAACTCATAAGAAACAACCCAATTACATTTTAAAAATGTTCAAAACAATTGTTTTAAAATTTGGAGCACTTCTTTGACACGAAAAAAATAATCATCTTAAAAAGTGGAGCTGTTGGAGAAAAACTGATTTCTTATTAAGAATCAGCAATCCATCTATAACTAAAAACAGTTCTAAAATCCACAGTTATTGTCCTGTGTTATTTAAATTAAGAAATCCCATTTTCGTAGTTTAACATAAAATAATACATCTAAAATTAGCAACATTCTATTTTTTGATAATGTAACTAGAATAGTATCCGAGTTTTATATTGAACACTATGTTCGTCACTTGCTTCAACTGAACATATCATCACATTTGAAGAGCTTAGTGAAAGGATGTGATAAGTAAAATTTTTGAAAAAATTTAGACTCTTCCATCCTTTTTATATAACAGGTTTCCAATTTTTCATAAACTCGAAGGTAAGTATATGTTTTACCATTTGCAAATACTGTTTTTATCGTATTTAAGTGTTAACAAAAAACTTAAGCTCATTTTCTTGTATTTATTAACTCATTTTCTCGTTTTTTGTCACTTAACACATTCTCACACTAAGCTCTTCATTTGTCTTCAGCATTTCGAATTTGGATGAACGGACAAACAAATTAAAATGCCTATGCTCACAAGCTATAAACATAATATTTAATAAGGTTTCATGTTTTCTTTTATTTAAAATTTTTATCATAAATAAATATACTGACAAGTACAGAGGAAAAAGTATGGAATAAAGCATAGATACACAAGAATGAAATATCTTTTTCCTACTGTCATTTAAAAAGTTTTCAGTTAGAAAATGTGATGTTATTGTCAAATATTTTTTAAAGACATAAATCCAACGATTACCTAAAATCTTTACCATAGATATTTTGGAAACTGTAATTTAATTGTGATTGGTTTTTATATTACTTCAGCATACTAGCATTTTCGTTAAAATAATATATGTAAAATATTGTAACTATTCAAATTGCTGTCCACTCAAATTTGTTCCATTTTCTGAAAGTTAATATGAAATGTTTCAGTTCTCCTGTTAAGTTAGGAACGTTCAGTTTAATTTTAACTAAGCAAGTTGCCTTCAAATTCAAAATTCAAGCAAATATCAGTATTGTTTAAAATTTATGGTATTAATGGAACAAAATATTTTTAAAACATTGAAAATATTAAATCTCAATAAATATTTGCTTGAATTTTGAATTTGAAGGCAACTTGCTTAGTTAAAATTAAACTGAACGTTCTCAAATAAAAATTTCAATATTAAAAGCAATTTTATACATCAAGGTTTAAAGTTGATTAGATAAAGCTTAAAGTTATGTCTATTATTGTTTAAAAGAAAATCAGTTTAAGTTTTCAAAGATCAGAAGAATCTAAAGGTGCAAAAAGTGCAACTTTTCAAAACTATGTTGAGGCTAATATTTAAAAAAATTACATGAATTTTAAATAATTTATATTTCATTGTCATTGTTCTTACATTCAAAAAGAAATAGCTTTAAAAGGTAAAGGTTTTTTTAGAAGAAATAAAAAGGCCCTAGAATTAATATTTGGTTGATCTCATTTTAGGTTCTTTTATGAAACACCTTATTTAATTGTATATATGGACAGTATAACTTGGCTATAGCGTCACTTAAGGAACCACAATATATATGATGTAATGAGTAATGTTATAAGAAAGTTGAATATTAAGTATATGAAAATCATGTAAAATATGTATTATGCACTCATATTATAAATGTAGGTTAAAAAATTACATATATTGAATAAATTTTAACTCCATGTGTTATTGGTAGTCTGAAACAAAAGAAATAGTAATACTGAATAAATATAATAAACATCCCTTACTGAGTATTTGATTCCATGACTTTAACAGCTAGCAGTAAAAAGAAAGAGTGATTCAAAATGAATAATTTTGAGGGTGGAAGAAAAAAAACTAAACAAACACCAATCGTTTGATTTGAATGCAAAGTAAATATTTTTTCATTATGAAACACCCAATCGAAAAGCAGGAAGGAATAACCACAAATTTCATGAGGAATCACGTTTGACTAACTCATTGCTGGCTTGAAAGTTAAGTGTTTCGAAACTATAATCAAAAATAAAATTCTTGATGGTCAACAAAATGTTTAAAATGGGGAATAAATTTTAAATTTGACAACTTTCCGCATTATTTGGTGAATAAAATAAAACTTAAATAGTGAAACGAATTAAAAAACATTCTTTAAGAAAAGATTTTAAATCATATCTTTTTAACGTCACGACCGAGGAGTTAATTAAAACTTTGTTGTTATAAGCATGATATTTAACATTAAGGTCTATGGGTAATTCAAGGGACCAAACGTTTATAGCGTTATCAACTAGTTGTTGTTGAAAACAAGGTCAATTTAACATAGTTTGCCTGTAATAACAAGTTAAATTTTTGATTATGTATATAAAAAATAAATTGGTCAGAGGCTTTCCAAGTACCATTTTTACGTGGATTTCAGTGTGTTCTGAAATTTAAACAAAAACTCATAGAGATAATATTTTACATGGTGTAAACGCTAATGGCTTACTTTAAAAGCGTTGTTAAAACATTTTCGAATTCAAATAAATCAAAACTTAATGAAACAAAGGAGCATGCTTAAAGCTTTAAGTAACAAAATATTGATAAAAAAATTAAACTTATTTCAAATCACTAACCTACTTATACTTTAACAGCACTGTTAAGTTAAATAGCATCATATTGTCAGTAATAAACCTTTCGATGCATATTAGTATATAAAATTTATCCCATCATGATCAAAACTTTCCGAGATATTTTATATTTATCTTAGAATTTAATTATTTTCATACCAAGTTATATTATTGCAGTGACATATTGTGAATACATACTTTAAAACTATTAGATCTGGATATTATTAATAATATGCATTTTAATTATCAGATAAATTTGAGAGTCAATAGTACAGATGGTGTACAGTTATGATGAATGATTTAGATGTTTAATATATGTAATAATATAGTTTGTAATATTATTTTGTACTGAGTGTCTTCACCTTTACGAGATATTGAAATGATTTGTGTGGATTACTAATATCACCAATTACTACAGGTCAATTAAAATTATAACTTTACATTTTCAATGGTTTTATCTAAAACAATTTAGAATGTTAGTTTAAAATAGTAAGACGATTTACAGAAGATATATAAAGAAACAGATAGTAATTTAATGGAATAATTCTTTAATTTTCTATATGAAAATGAAGAGACTTACTCATTTCACGAACATGTATTATTAGTCTGGCAACAAATCCCAAGTATTCTTCCTGCAAATGTGAAAATGTGCTAAATTAAACACTTAAAAAAACAGGACCAGAATGAACCGAAGCAATAAATATTATAAAAAATTGAATTAAGTCACTGTAATTAATTAGTAAATACTTATAGTAATAGTAAGTTTGTAACTTGTATAAATTTAATTTATCAATTTTAATTATATTCATTATAGAAACACTGGATGTTTACTATCAATTATCTAAGTATTTCAATTTTATGTGACAAAAATTCGAACTAGCGTTCCTTGGTTAAATTTTTTTTTAAATGTCACTACTTGCGATGGTTAAATGAACTTTCCAGAGGAAGATCTTATAACTTAGAAGTGGTGACAAGATATCAGACAAGTATTTTATAATATTAACCATATCTACCATTACTACACTGGTGGATACATATTAATAAGTTCAAAAGATGAAAGCATTTACATTCTGAAAGAAGCAGCAATTCTATAGACTACTCAAGCTACAGTAGAACTTTGATTATCCGTCCCTCTTTTATCTGGAACTCTGTTAACCGACCGTCTTTAAGTCAACATCAAAAAATTTCTCCAACAAAGTCATTCTCGGTTGTTCACAAAAGAAACCAGTCTCAGAAATCTATTAGTGATTCTAAAGTGAGAAATCTCTGGCGATATTAAAATCAGCAAACTGCCGCAATTTTGAAACTGGAATTCGCCAGTGATTCTGGAATCGGAAATTTCTAGAGTTTATGAAATCGGGTAAGTTTAAGATAGCAAAATTTAGACAGCAATTCAAAAAAGTAAACGCAAAATTTTTTGACAATCCTATATTTTCGAAAAACTCCCGGAATCTTCTAAAATTACGAGACTCCAAGTGCGTATCTACCACAAAACAAAAAAAAAGCACATTTTTTCAGAACCTTGCTCAGTTATTTAAAAAACAAACAAATAGAAATTAAAGAATGTTTTACCACTTTTTTTTTTATCACGAAGTCTCAGTTTCAAAGATAAGTCAATGCTAAAATTCAATGTTTACAACTGCAAAACCAGCCTGGATTTCGGAAATTGGTGAATTTGAGATCCACAAACTTACGGCGCTCCTCTGTACTATACAAGTTTTACTATTTAATGGAGATTTTCTATTATTTGGAAATTTTGATTATCCGCCCTATGTCAGGTCCCAATTAGACCAGATAATCGTAGTTTTACTGTATATGCTTTTTTTATTATGTACTTTAAACAGAGTACTGATGGGAAAAACTGGTATTTGAAAGAGATTAATCGAATTGAAATGATAAATAAAAATGCTAAAATTACTGTGCAAACTACATGATATATAAGTGTTGGGTGAAAAGGACAATTTAGCTACTTCATACATAAATAGTCTTAAATGTGGTTAACATAATCTAAAAATATCTTAGTTTTAAAGGGTTAAGAGAAAAACTTAACCTGAGAAACGTCA
This sequence comes from Oedothorax gibbosus, assembly GCA_019343175.1. Classification (NCBI taxonomy): domain Eukaryota; kingdom Metazoa; phylum Arthropoda; class Arachnida; order Araneae; family Linyphiidae; genus Oedothorax; species Oedothorax gibbosus. Next base: position 37,173,989 of record CM033270.1, read on the forward strand.
TAGTTAAAATAGAAGTTAACTTAACATTGTATATATTAGTAATGCATTTAATGGTACCCAATACAGTAGTCAGGGTATCAGCCAAAAAAACCCCCCCAAAAAAGTGTTTTTTTTGCATTAACCTTCTGCTGAAATTGAATTAGTAAATTTAAGCAGTATAACAACCTTTCAAATTTCGTGTAACCAAAAAATATACATATATATAAATAAAATAATTTTTTTTTCTGGAAAAAAAACATTTGGTTTAAACCAACAGAAAATGCAGTACTAAGTACGTTTATATTTGAAACAGTTATGTTAAGTTAATTTAATTCAATAGAATTGCCACTGTCCATTAATAAATAGGGAATACAAACCCTTGATTTAGCTTTTTGGAAAACATGAGTTTCCATCTCAGCCACACTTTTTGTTGTAGGATTTCCTGACTGACGGATGGCTTCTTCACTGGAGAGAAAGGAAAAAGTATATAAATGCACAAAAATTATTATGATCTATCATACAAAATGCTTAACGTTTGTTCCAAAGTCGTAAATCAGGAACTATCTCTACCACAACTGTGTTTGGGTAGAATCCTTCTTCAGAAGTAGCAACAGCTGTAAAAATTCGGCAGCTTCTCAATGAGTGATAAATAACTATTTCTGGCAAGCCATGTACAATAATTTAAAGTAAAACAAAAATGTTTGCATGCATTCACACTTGTTAAGGGCTAGAAAAAAAAAATCATAAGTGGGTTGGACATTTTGAATCGCATGTTTTTATGGACGTTGCTAAGGTTTGAAGGTTGTAGGCACTTGAAACAGGATTTTTCTGATTGGGTAGAAAAAATTACTCATCAATTAGTTCAATTTTAAGAATAGCTACCCTGTAGGGATTGGCATTGTTTATTAGTGATAGTAAACAGTACACGATCTAAGTTTCATTGCAATGTTTACTAACATCTTCTGTTTACACTACTTTGGTAATGGAACAGAAATCTTCATACTAAGATAGTCCTATCACAGTTGTACACTCAATTTCTTATTATTTAGGCAATTTTGGGGGTCAAAGCTCGACAAACAGAATTTTTTGGCAACTTAACACAGCGTACACAGTTAAAGGTTACAATTGGAAATATTCTGTTTAGTGGCGGTTGTACATTTTCGGAAACTTCTTTGCTTAAAGTACATTTTTTATGTTTCTGGGGAAAGAAACCAAAAAGTTTAGCACATCAGATATTTACATTTGTAAAAATAAGAATTTGAGAAGCGGTCATTTATGTTATGAATGTTAAACAAATTACTAATTTTACTATTCTTAATATTTCTGATATTTATTTTTGCATCAACATTTCATTTATTTTTAAATAGAAGTTAGGTTATATAACTGATTTACAAACTTTGGTGGAATGCTGGAATGTTTAGTTTGAAAACCAACAATTTCATTGATAAAAAGAGCAGGGAGGAAAAGTAAAGTGCTGAAGTTACTTGACTAGAAGTTGGTAAGTTCTGTTTGAAATCAATTCAAATAATAAGTTAAAAGATGTGGGCAGGTTACATTGGCAGAATTAATATGTAATAGATTTGTATAAGTGAATAATTAAATAAATTATATCATAGGGTATCAGAGGCTATGGTAGTAAGGACATATAAATTTTTAGTCATGCCAAACTTTTAAAGAAACTGTTTACAAATTTGTGTTTACACTTTCCCTTGGTTTTATTGGCCCTAACTTTTATTTGTGTAAACTTACATCTTTGCAATGACATTTTGCCTGAAACTTTGAGATCTCCAGGAACCTTCAGGCGATTCAGCCATATTTTCCATTTCTTTTAATTTCACAACTACTGCCGCAACGTCCAAAATAGGAAACGAAAAATAAACAGCAGCAAACACAAACCACCACAAACTACTTCATCAAAGGTCATTGCCAAATATGTTTTGCTAAACTGTCTATCTCTCAAACATTATAAACACAAGTTTTTAACGTCTTTATTCTGGTGTTGGTTTGTTTGGATGAAGCATACAGTTTCAGAAAGTTATGAGACTAGAGCGCTAAATATCTGGTGTTATCAAATGTAATTAATGCTTTAAATAATAACAACCTATATTATTGAAAGGTTTTAGTCATTATTCTGACAACACAACCAGTATAAGAAAATATACTTTAAAGTTTAAATTAAGCCTTTCTTTTATGAAGATTCTTCTTTCTTGCTTGAGGACCTGCCCATGTTTTTCTATGTTTAGAAATTAATTTTGTTTGATTTTTAAAATCAGATTTTCTGTTATTATTACTTAATATTGCCTATTTTTGTGGTTAGCAACATCAGAATCTAGTTTTCCATAAATTTTTTATAGATAGATCCTGCATATAGTCTATAGATATTAGATTATGCTCAGTTCTCTATGGTTATGTGAGTGAAAGAAATGAAAGAATTGCTGCAATGTGTAACTAATACAAATGTTATTAGTATATTTCCTCTTTATTTACATTTATAATATATAGATGGCAGCACCACTTTAATTGTCTTCGTCATCTCCACCAGATATCTGTTTCTCAGGGGCGGCGGCAGCAAGGGGAATAGGGGGGCTCAAGTCCCCCTGTCGGGCAAGGCAAGACACCCCCCTCCCCCCATCAGGGAAATTTTGAATTTCGTCGGGGTAACTAACTTATGATATCGGGATCGGAAGAAATTTTGGTCGGAAAAACAAGACCCTTTTAAGAGTTTCAAAATTCAACACTCTTTCGCATTTTCCAAAACTGTCGTCTCAGTCGTGATTCATATTCAATTGACCTTGAGCCACTAAGCGGCGAAATGTATATTCTCTTTTATCGTCCCACCAGCCCAAACAGTGGGGGTGGTGTAGAAGCCCCCCTAAAAACTGGGTAAAAACAAAACAAAAAAGGATGTTCTTTTGAGTTTCCACCACTGCTGACAAATTTATGACGTCGGGGAACTTGTCGTGGGGGTGCATAGTTGACCTTCGCAGGAGTGTTCATTACCACTAAGAGTTTTCTCCAACGGATTTGCTTAGTGCACTTTTAAAAGAGTTGCTTTTTTGTAAGAAATGATGAATGTAAAGGAATAGACTACTAGTGGTTTGTTTAACCTCAATTAATTTTATTGGATTTTTTGGAAGTATTTTAAATCCGGTTCCCTTGATTGAACTTTCAAGCAGGAATACTTTAATTCAATTCAAACAGTGCAGTATGTTATACATTATATAGTCTACTAACAAGTTTAACTAAGACCATTGAGTTTTTTCAATGCAGACAAAAAAGATTTATTTATAATTGTCTATTAGTATGTCTATTAGTAACCATTTTGAACCATTAGTAACTATTGACCATTCTTTGCCTATTAGACCATTTTTTGTTGTTGTTGTAAGAAGTAGAATTGGAAGATAACCAATTTGTTTGAATTTTTAAAAGCGCAGTTTAGAAATAATCTTTTTGCTTGCAAACAGAAATACGCCCGAACTATCTCACTCTAATTATTATTTAAATTGAATTTTCCCCCTTATTATAACATTTGATATTCGTAAATTCCAAAAAGCAAAAAACAACTGCTATCGTATTCAAAAAGGAGACAAAATATGAATGAAGCACATAGATTTAGATGTAGGTTATACGTAGAGGAGAAAAACGCAAGTTAGCATGAATAATATTTTTCTATCTCTGAGGCCTTCATAACAATTAATCTTAATTAGTGAAAAACAACGAGTCTATGTAAAACTGGCACCGTGTGCGATTTGTGAGTGAGCGGTATTTGGTCAATTCAAGATAAAAACATTGCAGGTATGAATGGGATACACAGAAACAATAAAAATTCACTAGACTTGAGTCAACTGAGCGAACTGAGTCATACAACATAAAGGCTAATAAAATAGGTTTTTTTTTAATTTTTCATCCTATATATTTTTTAAAATTAAAAATATCCGTTTTTAAATTAAAAAAGATTTAAATAAAAAAAACCCGTATTATTTAACAACTAATTACCAACTAGCTACAGTGGGATACATGAACATTGAACAATATGTTGAAGGTAGGAATTACGATGGAAGTTACTAACACATAACTTTGATTTTTCCAGCAAATAAGTTTTTAATATCACTGAAATAGCCAAAATATTAGAATTATGTGTCAATTAGCTGGGCGGAGGAGGCAGGGGGTTGCGTAAAAATCAGGATAAAAAACTTCTCAAAACTTCCATGGTAATAATTTTTACGCTACATATGTAATCAACTGGCCAAAATTGCCAAATAACGCATCAAAGAGGCTAAATGTGGTTTAGGGCTCAAAAATGAATATTTTAACTTCCTACCTGCATACCTGCACTTGAGTACGAAGTAAGTTTTATATCGTTGTCCCGTGGGTATTAAATTGCTAGTATATATAAAATAACGATTCTGTGCGTAAATAAAAAACTACACTAGGTTTCGTATTTCATTAGGAAAAATAATTTGAAAATTCTCTTTTCTTAGCACCAAAAGGCTTCTTTGAAAGAATTCCATATTAATGTGCCCCAACACCTAATATTTCCGAATTACCTTTTCTGAACTTAGCATAATTACCAATTATGACTTTGTCAAGCCAACAGACATAACTGTCAACTCATCCCAACAGATTGCCTGTAGTAAATGAAAAAACAACAACAATTAGCATGCATCGTAAAAAACCAAATGCAATAAAACACACGGCGGGAAACCAGCACAACATCTCGTTATACCACGTTCTTTTTTTACAATCGCTTTTCGACATCTGTAAACTTCCTTACCCAGAAAATCCTTGCACATTTTGCACGGGGAAGTTCCGGAGTGTGAAACAATTCTTGACGTCGAGAAGGTTTCGTCTTTTTCGACCAGGCCTGTGCAAACAAACGTTCATTGCTTGCGGAATGGGAATAATGTCGGCGTTTTGAAGTCAGAGATTTGTTCAGGGAAGCGGCGGAGACAAAAATATCGCAAAAGATGGTAAGAAAGTTTTTATGTTTGTCATGCGTTTAGTTTCTGTTCGATTTAGCTGTCAGCTGAACAGTTCCAGTAGCCAAGCTACCTAATTTTTTCCCCCTTGATCGTTGTAAGTGTAAGTATATTCGAAATTTCGCTCTTATAACAGTGTAAAATGTCCATTGTTGGGTTAATCAATAGCTTGACAATTTTGTCCGATATGCACTTTTCCATTTTATGAAACGAAAACGATGAGTGATTATTCCAAATGTTTAATTGTAAATAAAAATTAAGCTTGCTTTTAAAATAAAACCAAATATAACGCCTTCTGCTTCTTTCTGATAAATAATGCAAAATTTCTGTTAAATAATGAAAGCTATCAAATAAGCCGATTATGATAGATTTTAAAACGTCATTCAAAACTGACTTTTATCATAAAAATAATTTTAATTTTTTTTTCTATTTTAAATAAATAAAGTTTCTCGTATGACGATTGATTGGCAATAATGATTTCAAAGAATTTGAAAATACCTTAAATTTTGCAGTTTTTTTTTTAATAATTGAAGTATTTCGAATTCAAATCTTTCTGAGAATTTTCTATGGCTTTCAGTTTTCATGTGTTGAATTTTTTTGACTTATCACACTTGGCTGTGCCATTTGTAGTTTGGTCTATGAAACTACTTGACGAACAGACTCAGTCTTTACAAAAGCTTCCTATTTTTTTTGTTAACGTAGTGTAGAAACTAAAAGTATCTAAAGTTCTTACCAATAAAAATATTCAACTGAGAATTTTGCTAACTTTTAACTAATTTTATACTTTGATTATTTGATTTGGTATCCGAATTTTGGGCTTAATTTTCAGGGATGGTGGATAGTAGGACAGGTGAAATGTACATTCAACCAGCCTTTTTTAATAGAATAATTTAGCTCAAGTAAGAAATCATTCTTTGCAACTATACAGAAATTTAATACCACATTTTGCATTTGCCTTCTCCTTTCTTGATCAAGGTAAAAAGTTAATAAAAATATAAAATCTGCATGTATATTATGCAGGATTTCCGTCAACAGTTCCGCTTTTCAAAGGAGCAATAACATTCAATAGATGATATCACCCCCACTCAATTCTTATTCTATACATAATCTACGATACATTGAGTTATCAAATAAATTTCTACATAGTAACTAACTGTTTAATTGGTTGAACTCTATTTTCAAAATAATTCATTAATGATATTAATGACGATGGCAACATTAGTACAAATTGCAATTTATAAAATTGAAATTCCGTTTTTAAATTAGACTTTACTGTCAAACTATTTTGGTAAATCACAAAGTTAGCAATTTTTTTTCTGAAATGTATTTTGAGTAACATATATTATATTCTATGAATTTTTTTCTTTGGTAAAGTAAAACAATGGGATAGAAGTCTTTGTACCACAAGTGCTCAGTGCCGGATTTAAAGATCCAGGGCCCCTAGGCACTTGACATTTGGGGCCCCCCACCATCTCGAAGCTATTTTGTTTCGAAATTTAGTAAATTAAATACACTAGTACAGAACATATAATTTTTAATTGACTTATTAATAAACATCAGAATAATACAATGTTACTATAATTATTCTATAAAATCACACGGCTACACGGCGAACTTTCTTCTGTGCAAAAGAACGATTGACGTCATCATAGTCAATTGACTGCATTATTTCTGACACTATATAAATTACTGAGAGTTCCAGGTCTGGTGATTTTTTGCAAATTTGGCAATTTTTGAGGCCGTCGGGCGGATAGGTTTTTCGGAGTTAGGCGATTAAAATTTTTTTTAGGCGATTTTATCTTTTTATGGGCCCCCTTCCTGACTGGGCCCCTAGGTCCGGCACTGCAAGTGCTATCACTTATGTCATATTACTTATGTTATAATCCACAAGTGCTATTTACTTATGCTTCGTGTGAAAATTTCCACAGTCTTTATTAATTTCCTTTACTGTAGTACAAGTACACTATAAAACATTTGGTGTAACGCCACTCTGTGAAAGCGGTGGCAGCAAGTGCTGCCTTCCGTTTTGCTCCTTCAGAAAATAATTGAATACTTGAATTAAAAACTGTAATAGTATCAATACATTTCGATATTTTCTATAATGTAAAAAAACCCGTATTATTTAAATACGGTTTTATGAACTTGGCGATTGTTTTAAATTTTTGGGTACTATGAATATATTTACAACTTTAATAAATTGGAAAATGGAAAAATTAAACTTTTACACTTTTGTTAAATAACCTAAAAGTATTACGAATTTTGCAAACTTTATTATCACGAAAAAAATTTAAACAAACTGTTTATTTTTTAATGTTTATACATTTTCAATTGCAACAGGATTATGATATTGCTCATAACCAGTAAAGGCATAATTCCACAGTCCGTGTCAACGCGTGGACACGCACAGCTTTTACGAAGATTGATTGGTTAGTTCAATGGTTTACAACCTTTTTAGATGAAAATACCAAAACATTTGTTATGAAGACAATATTGCCATGTTGTGGGCCGCACATTTTTGATGGGAGAGGGGGGGGGGGGGGGGGGTGTTGTAAGTTGTTATATATATTTGGGCCTCAATAATATAATCAATCTTCAAATAAGAAATCCAAACCATAGAAGATAAGAGTTAAAAAACTCAATAAATGGAAATCGAATCCTCGAAACACTTAAGAGTATATTTTATGATCATAAAGAGGTTATTTTTAAAAAAAATTTTAAGCAAAAAATATAAGAAAAGTTGTAATAAATGCATAGATTGCAAAATCATCCCAATAAAATTAGGTTTCTCATACTTTTTTACAGAAATAAATCCTGAAGTTACATTTTTTTTAAAGTATCGATTGAACCGCAGATAATTCGGTATTAAAACCTTTAATTGATAACCACACAATTTGGGGAAATAATCAAATTGAGAATCAAATGTTCATAATTGATACTTAAATAGGTAAAGTGTAGTTTGAAGACAGTTTTGGTACTAGTGAAATAATCTAGAAATTTTTTTGTAAATTATGATTCATAACTCCCTGCTGGTCCCCCGGTGGCCGAGAGGTGTAAGCGACGAGACTCTCAACAAGAAGGTTCTTGGTTCTATCCTTGTCCTCCTTGTCCTAGCCGGAAAAAGTCCTCTAAAAATCACCGGGGTGCCCGAGTACACTGCGAATACTGCGATATACGTGCTCGTTAAATATGTGGAGTCGAAAGTCCCGATGGCGTTAAGTGTACGATGTCGCTCGAAGTTCCGTTGGGTTCCGCTCAGGTGTCGACCTCGTCATTTGACCAGGGTTCTAAATTACGAGGCGTAATTGACTGTGCTAAAGCTCCTAAAGGAGTCTAGAAATAGGCAGCCGAAAACGATTACATTACAACTCCCTGCAGTCTATTTCATTTATCTCTCAATACGATAACTGCTTATTTTAGTAATTTAATTAGAATTTAAATTTTGATTCGGTAATAACATGTTATACAATAATCTGTCAGCAAAATAAATACAAGGAAAAAAAGTTTTATTTGAAACGCGTTGTGCTTTCTGTGTGTGTGGCGGGGGGGGGGGGGGGGGTAGGCGGTTTAACAATTAAAAAAAATAGTCGTGTTTGTTTTGAAAAGATCAAGTGGGACAAAAAAAATCGACAAAGTTCGTCTGCCGATAGAGGCGGTTGCTGGTGAGATAATCCACAGACCGCGGTCGAGCATTTAGAAGTATTCTCCGCCAAAAAAAATTTTGTTACCCAAAAATTAAAATCATTTAAGACATTTTTAATGGAAGTAGGCCCTTTTAGTTGATTCGTTTTCAAACTGTCGATTTTATTCATGTAGGGAGAGATATTTTGATGGTTAAATTTCTTGTTTCCTAAAATTGCAATTTGCAATAGTTATTACCATTGTTACAGAATTATATAATTTATTAAACAGTAAAGCATTTTAATGCATGTCTTAAAAAAAAGATATATATTTATATATAAAATGCTAAGAATGTGTGAAAGTCACACTGCTATTTATAATTCAATCATGAAGTGTGACTCCGAATCAAAGCTGATGCAGTAATGTGTACGGCAAGAATATTTCTACATCTTTGTTTTTGTTTTTCACTCATTCAACCTGCGTCATTTCCCATAATAAAGGTGTTTTATGCTGGCAAAACAATCGATTTGTTAAACATTGCGTCACAACCATCGACACATGTCATCTTACAAACTGAATTGAATAAATAAATTTAGTTTTCTTTTTGAACTTCGTGCTCCAACGTTGAACTGCTAATTTCCACAGAGAAGCGTATTTCTTATTAACGCAACAGGTAAAGTTTATTTATTTTTACATTTTATTTTATTGGAAAATATTTTTATCTGGTGTTCTATACACTGTGTAGAGTTTCACACAATTTGTAGCAAAATAATTATAATTATATAACTGAATCCAGGGAAAATTATAATTACATAACTTCACAGTTTAAAAATTTTGTGCAAGATTGTACCGGAATCCTATCTAGCTGCCACCACAATTTGGAGAGTTTATTTATCACTTTTGCGGGTGCCTCAAAGATTATGGTTTTACCACAAAATTGGTAAATTCACTTTCCAAATAGTGGTGGCAGCTTGAAAGTTTCAGGATTCCGTTGCAATTTTAGGCCAACATTTGTTACTGTATAGTATATTTTAAAAGAATCTTAATTTGTTACTAACAATATTGTTATTTATACTTCAGCCTATGCTTCTAGTTACAAGAATTAGAATTGTGAATGAGTATTGGGACATATTGAAATTCTATTATTATAGTCATAAGTTTGTAATTTAGAAGTATTGGAACCTGGGGAGCATTGGCCATGTTTTCAGAATTTTATTTTTATAAATTTTGTTTTTACACTAAAAATTTCATAATATAGCACATATTAAAGGAAATTTTATGGGCTACAATGATATAATAGTGTAATATAAATAATGCCTTTTTTCTTTTCTAAATTTATTGTTTTTTAAAACAGAGACACCTGGGCCACGCCTCCCTTTATAAGGGAGGCTTGGCCCATCCAAAAATGCATTATTTTAAAGTGCACAATAATAAATATTCCAAATTATTTTTGTGAGGATTAAATGTAAAAAAAAATTATATTATAATTCGACACTCTGGAATCATTTAAAAATAACGTTTAACATAATTAATATTTAGCGTAATACTTTTTTTTATAGTATTTTATCTGTATTAAAAATTCTAAAATTGTCCACATCAAGTAATTTTTTACTTATGTTAAATATATTTTATTCAGTTTGTAAACACATTAAATAAGATATAATTACCTTAGTTTGATGGTTTTTTTTTATTTTAACGGCAAAAGAAACGGCAACTGGGAAAAGTAAAAATATAAGTGGATTTGGAATCTTCCCGCTTCTCCCCCGTCCCCCCTCCAAAAAAAAATCAGATAATATTTTTTAATTAATCTGGTGGTATTATTATACTTGAATTGATAATTTAGTTTTTGCAGAAAAAGTTTGATATTTGGTCATAACAGACAAGTTAGTTTTAGTTGAGGTTTTGGTTTTATTTAAACAGGTACAAATACTGATAATCAATCTATTACCCTGATAAAGTTATTATCATACGTAATTATAAACGATGTATTTGATAAAAATTATTTATATATTTTCATAACTAGTTAAATAATTAGTCTTTGGCCAGTGGCCAACCCTCCCTTAGATAGATGGGCCAAGCCTCCCGAACTAGCCATTTTGTAAAGAATGGCACATAGAAATTTTCAGCCTACTTCATCGCACAAACTTTATAACTTAAATAAAACCTTAATATAAAAGTATTTATAAAATACCACATACTTAAACGTTATTCAATTGGTTTGTCTGAAAAAATCTTGCAAATTATGTCTAAAAAGTTTACTCTTTGGGATGAGAAATTTTCCCCCTCCTCACTGCTAAGAAGTAGCTCAATGAAACTAAGGTGGCTGTCTGCTGACTACAGTAGCTTTGAGTACCATGTATTGAGAAAATGCTAACATATTTTTAAATACTGAAATTAAAAGGTGGGCCAAGCCTCCCTTTGGCCAAGGCTCCCCAGGTTCCCCTATGTTTTGTATTTACTATTTGGTCAAACGTGCGTAAAAATGTCTCCATATAAGATAACCACATTTCTTTATTTATCTATGAAAAAATAAATCAAAATATTAGTAATATTTCTGAGTCAAAACTCTTTCTTGGAAGTACTTCGTGATAACGTAAGATCTATTTTCTTGGGGTTTTCATCAGTCATATCTACGTTTGATGACTGCGAAGTCCACTTGATAAAAAGATTTGATCTTTTCTCGTAAGATTTCAGAATTTCACACAACAGCATCTACACTTTGTTACGCACCTAAATTACTAGTTTTTATCCAATAAGAACAGAATTTATTTCTTTATGTAAGTATATATCATATTTTATAGATATAAGTGTTTAAATTTAAATTGAAATACTTAATAAATTAATTGAATACTTTAATTAAAGTTCTTTTGTGTAGATGTATCAGTAATACGATTATTACAATCAATAATTGTCTCATTAATTTATTTACTACGAATATGTAATGTTTAAATATTTTAGAGCAGGAGTAATCTATTGCTTTTTTGATTTCAATATAAGAAATGCTTTTCTAATTTGACCCCATTGCAGTCACATAAGGAAAATATTCAATTGCAGACAAGCGTTATACAACATCAATTTTGTTTATTACTATTATTGTTATTCTTCTTACTTTTAATTACCTAATGTAAAATATAAGGCAAATGAAAGTATTGTGATGGGGTTAAAACCCCTAGTTTTTTCATTATTTTTATTATTATTATTATAAAAATACGTTATATAGAGGAGAAGAGGGTATTATGGGATACCATTTATATTTTTAAGAATAACTCTTTTGATTTTAAAATTTTAAATAAAAATACACACAATCATTTTCAGTACATACTATAACTAATGGTAATAAAATGCCAATGGTGAAACAAAACAGTATTTAATTTTTTTTTGTTATGAAAAAATGTACTTAAAAAAAGTTGCAAGTGGAGGGTAATATGGGATAGTCGGGTAATATGGAATAGCAGTTTACAATTATTGAAAATTTAATTATACTTCACAGAACACGGTTAATTTTAACTAAAAAAAATATATGAAATTTTATAGTTTTTCAAATAGTTTTGTTTTTAAGTCTATTTACAAAAATTACATACGTAATCTTCTTTCTCTGCTCCAGTATTCAAAATGAGCCCATAAAGAACAGCTACTGCGTTAAATCTAAATTTCATTGACCTTGGGAAAATTTCCAGTTACAAAAGATACATTCAGCAACTTTGTTTACCGGTTCTTTAGTTGATGGCATGAAGGCAATTTCAGATTATGTGTATTCCATATTATCCGACACACCAATTTGGATTATGAACCATTTTACTAACGGATAAAACATTGATGGCTAAAAAACGACTACAGCATTACAAACTACTATTCTTTTAGTATACATTATTCTTAACAATAAAATTAAAGTATCATGATTACTGGTGGATTAAAATGTTTGAATACTTTCCTACAAAAACTTTCAAAAATCCGAAAACACACTTTTTTTTGCAGAGACTGTAACGACAGCAACAAGAAGTTATGTAGAGGATACTGACTACCTATCAACATATGTGGTGCCGAAAAACATCTTATTTTTAGGCTTTCTATGATTATCAGACAAAGTATAGGTCAAAGGGAGAATCTAGGGATGCTAGGATGAAAAAACTTTCTTCTTAAATTTTTAAAAAATACTTCTTTGTGTGAATAAATATTATTGTATACTTTTTTGAGTGATGTAGGGAAATCGAAATATTATAAAAATATATTATAATTATGAATAATGGACAGAGAGTCTCTATTAATTACAACTTTACTTAAATAGTGTTTTTCTCTTAAAGCGTCAATATTAGTGGGTATCTGGCTATGCCTCTTATGCGATTTCACTGATTATGATATTCTTATTTTCTAGGACGAGGAGGACTTTGAAGAACTTCAGCTTCAGAGCCTAAGTGAAGTCATTGAAATCTACTATCAGTTGTTCAAGAAAGAGATGGAGATATCTTCAGCGGAAACCAAGGGCGTGAGTGTTAATCTCTCAACAAACTTAGTTATCTGTGAGACACTTCTTTTCAATGTTTGTAAATGTGGCACATTCATGATGCGTCTTCCGTTTCAGAAGAATGGTTACGATGGCAGTTTGCTCGATGAGTCTGCTGTCAACATGGCGGAGTTCGCTGGAAAAAATAACGTATCGGCATTTTCTCAAACTCTCGCGTGAGTGTGTTTCAACTGTATATCAATTTATCAGTTTGCACAGTTATAAAAAGGTATAAATAATAAGTTTATGTCCGTCCGTTTTTACGATAGCATTGACGAAGTCTTGTAAGCGCATAGCGTCGTATCAACTAGATCTAGGCAAAGGGTACAGCTATGACACATAATGTCCGGTACTCCGGTCTGTTCATTGGCTACTTTTGGCGAGCTTGAATATTTCACTTATGGTTGCTATACTTATCGAGTTGTAGGAAACATGAAGTTGGACATTTTGTATATACCACATTCGGACATTTTCATTGCTTGGCAACGTAACGCAAGTCTTCTAATCAAGACCAGCCATTCTATCATAGCTGTTCCTAACAAATAACATTGTAAATGATTAAATATCTATTCGGTATAGATTACGAAATGATAGAATAATGAACAATTTTCAGAATTGGTATTTTAACCTTAGTGAATTTTTGTGCAATAATTCAGGAATTAAAAAAAAAAAAACTTATATAAACATTAATTTGATTATGTGGATAAAGTAAGCAAAAAAAAAATAATGAGAAAAATAGCATTAATTAATTTTTTTTATTTAAGTAACTACTTTTAAAGGTTTATTAATCATGATATTATTAAGAAGACTCTAATTGAAAAATGGCAGTTTTACATCCGTTACAGTAAGAAAGCTATTTTTTAAAAATATTTCACCACTATTTGCAGAGAACTCTTGACTATGTTGGAGTGGCAGTACGAAAAGAAGTTACCTGAAATTCAAGACTCAGCCATTTACAACGCGCTTCTGAGAGTAGAAAAAGCCGCCAAAAACACGTCCTCTTGGGAGCTCTATGGAAAAGAAGATGACGGCCTTCTGATAGCCCTTACATCTTTTGAAGTAAGTTTAAAACGTATTTGTTCAGAAATTTCAAAAAAATGTTATGCTAAGAAAACTATGGTGTTGTGGCGGTCAGCCCAAATACCCAATACTCCTCGTAACCGAGTAATTACTTTGTCGCAGACGGTTTAGTATTGAGCTAGCACGCAAGAGGTTCCTGGATCAAAACCGGGCCAGTCCGTACCTCTTCAGTGTGACTTTTCGTGTCATCCATTCTTTGATAAACGCCAATAGTCAATTCTCTACTGCTGCAGCCTAGTCATTTTTGGAACTGCCACAGTGATCTTTCCGAAATTTCCAAAATTCATCAGTAATTTTTAATGGGACTTCCCATTGAAAAATGACTGATTGATTTTAGAACACCCTGAAAGTTGATAGTGTTAGAGGTTTGAATGACCTTAAAAAGAAACTTGGATTAAAAAATAATTTCATTAAATATTAATTTAATTAAAATAGTTCATACATACTTTCACAATAGTTAGGTCGTAGTAAGTGTATTGATTTTTGTTATTTTAAATATCTTGAATATCTGTGATATTGAACTTCATAAATATATTAAAGATCTGATATTGAATTTTAAGTATACTGAATAGCTGATATTGAATTTTAAATCTATTGAATATTGTAGAAGTATTTTAAGCCTAAATCGGTTTTCGACTGATATTCTGACAATTTCTGTAATATTTCTTACATTTATTGAGATGTATCACTACAATTTATATTAACATATTATGATTAGTTGATTCAATTGATGTTGCTGCAAATACTTACGGTTTAGCACATGTGTTTTTATGGTTTTTTTATTCGCGTTTAAATGAATATTTTATATTATTTTTCTTAATTTTATAATTTGTCTTGCGAAATTTTTCTTTTGCTGATTAAATATTTTCATTAGTAGTTAAGTATATTTCATTACATTCGTCATTTACTAAAAGAAATACATTTCAAAAGCATTGGTATATATTGGTTAATGTAATAGAATATTTAAATTTATTGAAAAGTGCAGTGAATTAGTTTAGTATTTCTAAGAAGGTTTTGAAACAGTCGCTTGCGTTTTAAATATTTTCTTAGTTTGTTTTCCGGTGTTTTAGTTTCCAGTAGTGTTGCAACTTCTGCGAATGTTGTAAATACCCAACACGTTTTAAGACGCCGCTTATCTCCGATAAGAAATACTGAAGTTTATTTTACCCTTTCATTTATGTGCGTGTGTTAAAAGAAAAGATAAAATATCAGAACACGCTACGTTTCAAGGGGATATTGAATAAACCTAAAGACCATCACTTTCTGGTTTGTGACTATTTCGCTAGGACGACTATATTTATTCAGTCTAAAAGTGGACGTTTAAATCAACTGTAGGTATTATAAGAATGAATTTGTAATGTTTGTAGGAAATAATTTAGAATATTGGTAAAGTTTGCAGTTTTGTGTGCTTCTTTTAAAAGTGGTTCAATTTGGTGCATTTTGATATTCGGGATTATAAATGGATTAACAGTTCTTTGAGGTATAATTTTTTTTAAAAAGAGGCTTCTAATGGCACCAAAAATCTGGTACTTGACATGCATAGAGCTGACTTGCATAGAGTCTTTAAATGCAAAACGTAAATAACTTAATTTCTCTAAAATTGAGTTAGACACATTTAACTTTTCATTTTATAATTGAGTTGGATTAACAAAACTTAATTTCTCTAAAATTGAGTTAAAAATATGTTTGCAAACACTTTCGATAAAAAGTTTTTTTTTGTTGACGCATACTTTTATTTAAAAGGTGAATATGCTTGAACAAACCATCTCGATGTATCTAACGGACGCTCTGGACAAAAGCACATCACAAACATTATTCTTTCCACTGACTGATTTTTACAAGTCGGATACATTAGTGAAATGGAGGTAAGGATATTTTAATTTATTAATTTTAAATTTTTTTTAAAAATTTAATATACTTAATTATTATTGATTTTATGTTTGGCATAGCAGCCTTTAAAAATTTATATTAAAATTATTCAATGAGTTTTATTCCAATAACTTAAATTTTTTTCGAATAACTTATGATCAAGCAACTTAAATTAGTTTCCATAATGGAATGAGTCATAAGCGTAGACTAATCAATTAAAGTAATATTTAAAAAAAACTTCTAACATTATGTGTGTGAATGAAGCAAATTTTTAGTAAAACCCTATTCCCTTTATGATTACGCTATTTCATAAATAACTGATTGTAGTTTTAGGCTTTACTATGCATTTAAAGTTGAAAGAAAATATTTTTTGGGTTGAGAATTATTAATACCTTAATAAACTCGGATAGCATTCGTGGTACAGAACATTTTTAAATAGAGAGACTCTCTCGAAAATCGCTTTAAATTAATTGTTCATATTTTTAACTTATCTCCTTTTTTATATTATGTATTTGGAATTTTGTAATTTTTTTAGAATTTTGGAAAAAATGGCCAGCATGAAAATAACACCTGAACAGACCATTTACAAACACAAGTTAACTGATTGTATATCACGACGCATTCAGGTAATAATTCAATGCCAATTATAAAACTATTATTATTTATTGAGAATGACAGAGGTAGACAAGTCTCTTCTCTCCATATTAATCCAATGTAAAAATTAACATAATTCTAAGCCAAATAACTTCGGCTTTATTGAATGTTTTTACAGACAGATTTTTAATACATGATCAATATAACTGACTGTAAAACCGCTTTTTGGAATTGGTCAGAATATTTTTTAAAAATTGTCAATAAATAATTTGTCAACAAAATATTCTTCAAAATATTCCATTTCAAAAAGTTAAATTATAGAACCCTGTAAGACTACAACTACATTTATAAAATAAAAAAATGTTTGTAAAAATATTCAATACAGCCTAAATAATTTGGCTTAGAAAATGATTTTTTTCCATTGGATTAACACATAGCCTTCGACTTCGGTTTGGAGACCCGGCTACTGCTCCCATTCCTCCTTAACAGTATCATTTAAGCATAGTAACGATTCCATTAAAAATAGTTGATTTTCTAATTATTTAAAGAATTTTATATTTTAACAAGTCTCTATTAATTACAGAAAATCAGTAGAGATCCTATTAATTATTATTTAATGATTTTGAAATAACGCTAATGTATTCTTAACTTCTATATCAATTTCGCACACTTCATTATAAAAATTGAGCTAATTAAACTGGAACATGCATTTTGCAGGTAGAGGCCGGTAAATGGCTGACGAAAGAGTTTCAAAAACTAAAACTCTCTGGCAAAAGCTCTGTTCTGAAAGACGCAGAAACGTTGACAAAAATTCTGAAGGACTTCGAATCTCAAATGATGGTGGCTATTGACGTCACTACAACTGCCGGCGCCGTCTTCCGGGAAGCTTATTCCTGTGGTTATTTTGACTGTTTGTCTAAGGCTATGGACGAAAAGGTATTTTTTTAATCGTTTAATTAATCACTGTCTAACAAATTATCTAAAAGGTAAAAGAAGCAATAAATAACACTCTAAGAATTGAAAAAATAAGCAAATTATGTTATATATTTTTTCTATAGTTCATACAATTTAACATTACCACCTTATGATATTTTTTTTGCGGAAATGCATTTATTTTTCAATATTTTATCTCTTATTTGAGTGATCAAAGCTTTTAATTAAAATATAAAAAGTATACATTTGAGGTAGTTTTTTTGCTTTCTTTTGCGTGGGTTGTAATAAGGTTGTTTTGTAGGAAGTTATTTAGTTGACGCAAAAATTATTAGGTTTTTGAAAATCGTTTAGTTTTTAAAGAAAAAAATGCATTAAAACAAATATTAATTTAAGTAATAAAAAAAGAATTAATAATTTTCAATTTTTTAAAAATTATTTTACTCATAGTATTATTTTAGCATCATCAGCGATTATTTAAAATTTATTTAGCTACAACTGAAGAAGATTCCAACAAACGTTTAGTTGGAATCTTCTTCAGACGTTGGGGAACGTTGGTGAATTGTCCAACGCGACTCTTATACTTGAGATATAAGTACACAAGACTTCCACTCTCAGGGGTGCTCAAAGCCTCATGCCAACGGAAGCTACTGCATCAATCTTCCAGGCCATTCCTTGGAGGCACAAATCAACAACAAGTAAACAGAGCTTAAAATATTAAAAAAATTATTGACAATTTACAACAATTGAGCATTGAAAAAAAAAATTTAGGAATATTAAAAAAAAGTTCTCTCGAAATATAAAAAAAAGTTACTTGCACCAATGCATCTGTTTAAGTTATTTTTGATGTGTACATTTCTCACTGTCTTACAGTAAAAACTATATATAATAAGAAATATAAATATTTTGCAATTGAGAAAAAAATATACTCAAGTTTTCATGACAATTATATCATCTATAAATATTTTCAGATACACCCTGTTTGTCTTCAAATAATGCAATCAATGGATACTTACCAAGAATATCACAAGAGTTTTCATGTGAATCTTAGGGACAGTTGTGCACTCTCTTACTCTCTATATATTCAAATAAAAAAATTGGTGGACCTCTTAAAGTCGAACTTTAAAAAGTAAGTAAATTGTTTTTTTAAACTGTCATAAAAAGTTTTAAATTTAACTAAAAACGCTGGAATTTTGCCTTGAACGGTTTAGTTATTATATTGACATTTATTGAATATTTTGATTTTGTGTTACACTCATTAAAAATATTTGATTGAACAAAAATAATCATTTAAATTATGATTCATTTTTCCTTATATAAGAGCTACTTATCGCCTATTGATTTAGTGGTATTTACCTAGCTGCTAATATTCTATATTTGGCCTTCGAAAATTTCGCCAATCAATATTACCGATTTTTCCTCTGTTTGACAAAAATCCCAAAATTTTATATGTTTTTTATCCGATTTTCATTCACTTTTCCCGAAAAAATACTCATAAGTGATTAAGACGAAGACTCTATCCCTTGCTCCGGTAAAATAAAAAAAAGCATGATTTTCTGTTTTTGGAAATTTTGAATGCTAGACATTCTCCAGTGAAAATAAATAAACAATTTGTTTTTCTTCAAATAATCCTTGATTATTTTTAAGGTAAATGGTTAAAACAGGTACTCTGCTTTTGACTGACTGGGTTGACCATAAATATAGTTGAAGGAGTATTTATGACTGACGAGTTAATTCTTATCACCCTGAGGTTCAATATAAACAAATATGAAATCTGAATAATGTATGAAAAATAATTATACTACCGATTTTATTTCTTACACCTGAGTTCAATATAAACAATGATGAAATTTCTGAATAATGGTCTTTTGAAACAATAATTGTATAACTACCGACTTTTATTATTCTTAACACCCTGAGGTTCAATATAAACAAATATGAAACTGAATAATGTATGAAAAATAATTGTATACTACCGACTTTTATTATTCTTATCACCCTGAGGTTCAATATAAACAAATATGAAATCTGAATAATGTATGAAAAATAATTGAATACTACCGACTTTTATTATTCTTATCACCGTGAGGTTCAATATAAACAAATATGAAATCTGAATAATGTATGAAAAATAATTGTATACTACCGACTTTTATTATTCTTATCACCCTGAGGTTTAATATAAACAAATATGAAATCTGAATAATGTATGAAAAATAATTGTATACTACCGAATTTTATTATTTTTGAAACATTTTAAGGAATCTTTTGTATTGATTGATTTTATTGTTGTAATACGTTTACTTCTTTAGTCCTCAGACATTTAAACTAGAAGAATGCAGCAGTATGTTTGTGAAGTGTTTTATGAACCTACTTCAAGTAATAAAGTTGGAATGTCATAACCGCATAAAAAGAGCAGTAGAAACTGAAGAAAAAGTAAGGCGGAGTAAATATTTTTAATAAAAACAATCTTTAATAAGGAACTGTAACATGTATGAAATGGTTTAGAAAACCGAACAAAAAATCTATAGTTTAGTTTCCAATTTATTATGTCATAACTATTGGAAGAGTCCAGTTTGAAAGCAGTATGACGCATATAGAGTTAAAACTGGACAACTGAAAGACGATTGCTAGGGCATTTAAGTTAAAAAAAAAGTCCGGTCCTCTAACCATGACGTCAAAAGTCAGAAATTACGAAATTAACTACAATATCAGATAGAAACTATATTTATAGATTCTTTAAAAATTAGTTTTGAAAGTTCTTTTATTTTGCATTTTACTTAAAACTTTCTATATTTTTAGGATTCTGTACATACTGAAGAAAAAATTCTCAGCTCATCGGTAATAGTTCTTAATTGTTTTTGTACGGTAAGTTTATTTGATTTAATCTTTGATTTTAAAGCATATACTTGATACTAAGAATAATAGCAAAGTAGCTTACTGGGAGGGTACATTAATTTTCTTTTAATCATCCTCATACTAAAACCAGATAAAGAAATAATTTTCGCATGTAGCTTGACGGATGCTTTACTTAATTCGTATTAAAAGAACTTTTATTTTTAATACAAAAAGGGATGATGTCTTAAGATTGGAAATCGGCTTTCTTTCTATTAAGTCTTATTTATTAAGTCTAGAAAGTCTAGTCTTAAGTCTAGAGGTAGAAATGTTATCCTAACCTTTTAGTAGTTTTCATATTTTTGTATCATACATTTGTATATAACAATAAATACCCAATATTTTCTCGTGTTAAGTTGAAAGTCTGCAGGACCCTTCTTCTTATTATATTTGTATAAAATTAGTTACATATTATTTGTAGCAATTAATTTTTTTTTATATCTTAACATTTTAAAAAAGTATTCGTAAAAAGGATTTTTTAAAAGATAAATCTACATTAAAATGCATGTTATGTGTTATTTTTCAGTAGGTAATAGACGAATGGAAGCACATTGAAATTGAAGATGAAGATTTAAAAACTGCATTTCTCATCAAAATATCTGATGTAAGTTGTAAATATTTCAACATTTAATTGGAAACTTTTATAACTGTGCAATTTTGCTTTTAATAAACTTTTAAAAGATTTACAAAACCAATTACGTAAAGGAGAAATGGTAGTAAATGTAGCGTAAGGTAAACAATGGAATAACGTTTTCCTTTTTAAATAGCGTTAAATTTTTTCAACTAAAGACTATAACAAAATTTAAGAATTTGAAGAAATGACTTTTAAAAAATGTAGAATTTTAAAATTTAGGCTAAAATACTTATTTACCCATTATGCAAGAGTAATATAGTCATAAGTCGCCCATAACTTGTTTGTACGCATTCTTTATCTTTATGGTTTTTATATAGTTTATTTTAATTATTTATTTTTGCAATAACTAAAAATATTGTGTTTTTATTTTGGCAGAGCATTTGTGATGGTGCAAAAATATACGCGGAGGCTTTAGATAATAGAATTCCAAAAAATAGTGATGATGTTTTAAAAGATTTTGAGTTCACAAAAAAGGTAATTTTATGAGATTTTAAAGTTTTATTTCTTTCCAAGAATTTATTAAAAGATAGTTAAACTATTCATAATAAAATTATGGAACATTAAAATACTTTTTTAGTCAAGTATTACTATTGGAGAAAGTGTTTGATTGCTTAAATTAAAGGAAGTAGAATCATCTGAAAATCTTCCGATTTGGTTCTGACCCAACCCACAAATTTTGGGTTATTTGTTGTGGCTCTTTACCCCTAACTCCATTGAGCCGGCAGTCTTATAAAATATGCCTATTTAAATGCCCTATACCCTGGATCTCCATTTAAAAAGTATCCAGTTCTGGCAGTGTAGTCCTTATATACAGTCCTGATAAAATGACAAAACACAATTGTAATTGTTTTGCCTCGATAGTAACTTAAAGACTAGGGGTGAGTGTCACACTACAGGACTTTTAATTACAACTCAAAACCTTTATAGGTATTTATTCTCTATAAGATAATTTAAATAACTTTAAAACCTAAAATATGGCAGCTACCATTTGCCATATGACATTTTCTCGAAAACCTGATTATGACTTCTGACAGATACCAACTATAAACTCGTATACCTAATGTAAAGTCCGTAGTTCTTTTAGTTCGAGCTGTAGAGTGGTTGTAGACAGACGGACGGAATAAGGTACAAAAAACCCTTTTTTAGAATCGGCACTATTCAAAATATGAAGAAAACACAAAATCTCTATTTCGATTTTCGAACTCAATCGCAATGCTTTCATTACCTTATATTTTATATTAGTTAATTGAAATTAAAAAATCTATATTCCAGATCTGCACCCTGTCCAACAGCGTTGAACACGTCCGCCGATACCTTGAGGACCTTCCTCGGCAGATGCTGTGGAAGGAATCACTCAGTAAATCATCCCAAGATGAACAGGAATTACCTGATGAAGATTCAAGTGGGTACTCGGACCAGGTTCTGAGGATATTGGACCTGGTTCACAAGTCCATGGACTCGCATCTACGAGGAATATCCTTGGCTATGATGAAGATGGTTGTGGCTAGTATACAGACGCAGTGCGAGAAGTTGCTCTCATCTTGGATTCAGAGTGTTAATCCTAATCAGGTTAGTGGCAGGTTTAACTCGTTAACGAAGATTGGCAAGTAAATTTATAAAACAAACAAGTAGGTTTGTAACAGAATCTGTCACCCGCTTCCACACAACATTTATGTTTAACAGGAAAAAACGCGCCAAACACACCATTAATTCTATATTAAATACTCGATTTACACGCTAAATTTGGCTAGTTTCATTTATTTTCTTTCGAAAACTTAATACTTATTTGTTATCTTTGCTAAAATAATTTACATTTCAAAGAATAAATATGTAATATTCCTTGCTTTTGAATAGAAGAAAAACATTTCATATCAACATACACTCAAAGATTCTCTTTGTGAAATATATTTGACGTCATTTTAAATTGATTTATGGCGCAAAAATAAATTTATTTTAATTTATTGTATAAAAGAATGAAAGTTTCTCGAGCGATTGTTGCAGATGGTAATGGTGATTTAATTCTAATAAAAATGGCCTCGTATGCTTTTTAAATGAGCATTAAATTTTGCAGTTTTTTAAATAATTGAAGTACTTCGAATTCAAATTCTTTTCTGAAATTTTCAATGTATTCTAATTTCGATGCACTGAATTTTTTTTGACGTATCAGTAACATTTGTAGTTTGGACTAAGAAAGTGGGTGACGGACAGACAGACGGACTGAACGATTATAATACCTTCCACTTTTTACGTTATAGTAAACGTAGTGTGGAAGTTAAAATGAGCTTTCTGCTTCAAGGGCATATCGCATGGACGCTCATTCATTCAACCCAACCCTCAACGCAACTCAATCTTCAACTTTAATATCAATTTTGACTTGAAATTGGACATAGTGTAGTCAGTTTTGAAAGAAATTGCTCGCATATTCTATATTTGGGTAGTCATAAGTCATCTTCAAAACTGGCGTAAATTTATAAATACCCGTCAACGTTTTGGCGTTTATTTTTAAATGCCCATCAACGTTCGCTGAATCTGCGCATATTTTAAAATAACTCACAACCTCTCACAATTACTACAAATTTCCAATAAACAACCCATTTCTTTTTGAATAATGCAAACCTTAAACAATTATCGGTAAAACTATTTTTTTTTTAAATTTCAAGAATAATAACTAGCCAGTCGGCAGGAATAAAAAATAATGAAACAAAATGAAAAGTTTTTTCAACTAAGTCAACAGATACATGATAAAATGCAAAACCCCTTTTTAATTATGTATTTTGATTTTTATAAATTAAGATTTAATTTTTTTTAAATATAAAGTTCAGCCTACATCAATCTTAAAAATTGGCTATGGAAATATGTTTTGATTACTTTATACTTAAAATAATATATTTTTATTGCAGACATTTGATAAGTTTTTTCATTGTTTCAACGAGTACTTAGAATCCATTCATGACAGTTTAAAGGAAGCTCTATTTCCACAGTTTTTATCTCAATTGTGGCTTTCAATTCTGATGTACATACAAAAAGAGTTTCAGGAAGGCGTAAGTAACTAAAAATATATTTAATAAAGAACTTTATTTTTAAAAATTTACTCTTTTACATTTTTTTTGTAGTCAATGCTAAAAACTTATTTGTTATTATTTTTGTAGTTACCCCCAGAACATGCCAAGTCTTTGAAACAAGTAAGGATAGTTTTATTAATTTACTATTTAAAGTTTTAATGTACTTTGTACGTTCAATCACTTTGCTTTGAAATGTACTTGCTTCGTTCTAGCTTCGTACGTTTTTTAGTTCAATTTTCTGATTAATTGTCTGTTATACGTGTCCAACGATACAAAAGAATTAATTAAACTTAAAAACAATCATCTTCAATGTTTGTTTCACCTTAGATGATTGATTGAGCAAATTAATGATATCAATCATTATTAGCCTACTTTTCTTTTTTTAATTCGAAAGAATTAAAAAAATGAAAAAGTAGGTATTGACATGCGGTCGATGTCCGTCTGTCTGTCCGTACCCCCCCCTCCAAAATCGGTTCTATCCATCGGATCTTAAAATTCTTTTTTTGTTAGAAAGCTATGATCTCAGATACCCAACTTTCATACTTTTTGTCCGTCTGTCTGTACGTCCGGACTGACATAAATCTACTATCTTCGGCGAATTTCCATTGAATTAGCATTGAAATTCAATTTTAGTCATTTAAATCACTGTTGCCAAATCAACAATGGCATGAGAAACTTTATTTATTTAAACATATTTGAAGCAAAATAATATTTTCATGAATCAGTTTGGAATGACGTCATAAAATGTAGCACAATTTGATTCTTTGATTATTCATTAATTATCTACCAAGAAAGCGGCAAGGCATACTTTTGCATGCAATTATGCTTAGTTTTAATTTACATTTCTTATTTTTTAATGCAGTTCGGAGTAGTTTCATTACTTTTGTTATTAATAAATATTTAATTATTCTTCGAACTACAAATAAATCACGAGCAGATGATAAATAATATTTAATTAATTTGCGAAAGAATATTAAGGAAAATAGTTGATTTTGGCTTTTAGAAGTTTAAATTATAGCTGGGTGCTGCGTTTCGATTTTTTTTCTAATGTGTATAAATCTAGTGTAGAAACGGCTGTTGATGATATTTACTTTAGGAACCTAGTTTTTTTTTTCCCGATTAGAACTTCAGTAAGTATTTAAGTAACAGGAAAGTAGGCTATTTTAGTTCTTTATGAACTTCTTGTTTAGAGTAATTTTG
Organism: Oedothorax gibbosus; assembly: GCA_019343175.1. Classification (NCBI taxonomy): domain Eukaryota; kingdom Metazoa; phylum Arthropoda; class Arachnida; order Araneae; family Linyphiidae; genus Oedothorax; species Oedothorax gibbosus. Next base: position 37,199,330 of record CM033270.1, read on the forward strand.
TTATTTATGTGTAAACAGTAGCGTCATAAATTTAACAGTATTTTTTAGGCTACTTTTCTTTTTTTCAATTCGAAAGCATTAAAAAAAGAAAAATAGGTATTGACATGCGGTCGATGTCCGTCTGTCTGTCTGTCCGTACCCCCCTTCCAAAATCGGTTCTATCCATCGGATCTTAAAAATTTTTTTTTTGTTAGAAAGCTATGACCTCAGATACCCAACTTTCATACTTTTTGTCCGTCTGTCTGTACGTCCGGACGGACATAAATTTACTATCTATCGGCCAATTTCCCATCGAATTAGCATTGGAATTCAATTTTGCGTCATTTAAATCACTGTTGCCAAATCAACAATGGCACGAGAAACTTTATTTATTTAAAAATATTTGAAGCAAAATAATTTTTTCATGAATCAGTTTGGAATGACGTCATTGATTTGATTGTTCATTAATTGTTTACCAAGGAAGCGGCAAGGCATATTTTTTGCATACAATTATGCTTAGTTTTAATTTACATTTATTTTTTAATGCAGTTTGGAGTAGTTTCATTATTTTTGTAATTAATAAATATTTAATTATTCTTCGAACTACAAATAAATCGAGCAGACGATAAATAATATTAAGTTATTTGTGAAAGAATATTAAGGAAAGTAGTTGCTTTTGGCTTTTAGAAGTTTATGTTATAGCTGGATGCTGTGTTTAGCGATTTTTTTTCGAATGTGTATAAATCTAGTGTAGAAACGGTTGTTGATGATATTTACTGTTAAGAACCTAGTTGTTTCCCGATTAGAATTTCAGTAAGTATTTAAGTAACAGGAAAGTAGGCTATTTTAGTTCTTTAAGAACTTCTTGTTAAATGTCATTTTACTATTGTAAAAAACCTACTGTAAACTTCAAGCGACATCGCACGCTAGCCGTCGGACTTCGGCTCCACAGAACTAACGAGCGTGTCTGTCCCAGTGTACTCAGGAATTACCATGATTTTTTGGGGATATAAGTTATTATATTTAACAACACGAATACGTTTCTAGTATGTCTGGGTTCAGAATTGAGAACCTTCTCAACGAGAAACCGGTCGATTATCTCTCTCAGTCCCAAATACCCCATGTCTATACTTGTTCGTCTTGGAATCTTCTCTTTTGATAGATTGCTGCAATTGACGTTCTCAATTGACGTATTCTCTTTTTATCACAGTAAAAAGTGTTGTAAACGCCGTTTACAGCAGGTGCTGTTAATTATACACAGCATCTTGAGCATGCTTTTTCTTGCCCGTTTTTTCATTGCATAAGGATAAAACAAATAAAATACAAAACCCATCGAATCTCTATTTCAATTTGGTTGATTGTTTGAGAAAGTAAATGAAATTTTAAAGAAGTTATTCTAGATATGGAATGAAATATTTTTTTATCTAGTTGAATGCGTTAAAATATTTGTTTTGCTATAATATGGGTTACTAAGACCAACGATTATGCTAAATATGTGTGTGAAATTATTTCCAAACAATATACTTATTCATACTTTCAGAACATATCGGAATTGATGGATTATTTAGTGTACATAAAGATGGAGGAATCCGAAACTCACAGACCTCTTCTACAGCAAATGGTGTCAATTTTAGATCTGAACTCGAAAACTACCGTGGATTTGCAATTGGAATATTTTTCACAAGTGGCAGAATCAATAGTACGAAAATTTTGTTCTTTTTTTAATTACTATTTCACAATTGCGCGCAAGTTTGCTGATTTGTAATCTGCGTGTCTTTTAGGTATCACCTGTTGAATACTTGGGGCACATTGCTTTTCAAGCTGGATATAAAGTAATTGATGAAGATCTTATAGATTTATACATAAATAGTAAGTTCATTTAGTTTATGTTTGAAATAACATTTCAAGATCCATTTCTTCGTTGCTTTTGAGACTAATATAAATAGCGAAAAAAAAACCTCACGGTACCGTTGTGAATGAGTAATATTGTTATTCATTAAGGTATCCATATACCTTAGACAACTTTTTCTTTAATTTTTGAGATAGACTTTTAAAACTTTGTGAGAAGATCAGGCACATAAAAACTAACATAAAAATACTTTGCTGCAATAAAAAAATATTAATTAATAAATTAATTAGCAATTAATTAATTTAAGTGTGCCAAACTGCGAGCGACTTAACGACATTTTAAATAAGTTGTTTTACATAATTTTTGCAGAAAAGAAAACAGTAAATATCCAGGCATGTGATCATACTTTATCTAAGCTCTAAGCAAAGTAGTTATTTAATTATAATAGTTTGAAATGGCTAGCTTTAAAATATGATTTTTTTTAAATAATTTAATTTTTTAAAAGTCTGTAAAAAATTTAATATTTTTTACAATTGTTATAAAAAGTATGGCCACATGCCCTGATTCATACTCTTAAAATTTTTTAAATCGAATATTAATTTGAAATATCTTGCTCCGAGTACAAGCATATTATGAAAAAATTCGTTCTTCAGAAAATGAGTTCAAGGTTTCCATTGTAAGATTGATGACAATAGAATTGCCTTTAAAAGACTGCCTATAAATTAAAAACTATTTACAGTACAAGAAATCTACTTGTACCATTTGAAAGATAAAGAACCAGATAATATTTTAATGCAAAAATATCAGAACACATATTTTGATAAATTTTTCCGTTTTCTAAGGTATATGGATACCTTAAAAGTAACCTTAAACTTAATCCTATAGGACGACAAACGGACAAATAATAAAGTGTTTCAACATTTTTGGCGATGTACAGTACATTAATATAAAAATAACTAAATATTTTGAAAGAATTAAAATTTGATTTAAAGGGTTTTTTCATTATATTCCCCTCACAATTCCAATATCTAAATACGATGGAAAAATTTCCTCTCTAAGTTACCTATTAAAATTTTAGTTTTATAATGATTTAATATGCTGCGCATTCCTTAATTATAAACTTACTAGCTGTTATAACCGACGTTGCACGGGTAGAGGTGGAAAAATAATTTAACAGTCAGTTTAACTATTTTTTTTTCTTTCATTTTAGTTACATAAGATATGAAGATTACCCAGTAATTTTCCATTTAATTACCCAACATGGGTATAGTAATGATTAATATTAATTTCAAAAATACCTTTTATAAGAAGCTCAAATTAAAAAGAATACATATTTAAGTAAAAAATAATCAGTAAGAATTAAAAATGGAAAAACAGCTAAATCTTAAAAGGGTCTCAAACATTTTTATTTTAACGAAATTCAAGGGAGTTCTTTAATAAATTAAGTAACTTTTTTTGGACACTTTGTAGATATAAATACAATATAAGCAGTGCAAATTTCTACCATAATTCAATACAAATGCTGAAAAATTAAGAATTCAATGCAAATGTATACAGTACTAAATCAATGCAGATATGTACAATAATTGAATGAAAATAAATACAATAATAATTGAATGAAAATAAATACAATAATAATTGAATGAAAATAAATACAATAATAATGCAATGCATATATGTACAATAATAATTTAATGAAAGTTAATATAATAAAAATTCAATGCATATATGTACAATGATATATCAATGAAAATAAATATAATAGAATATAAAATGCATAAAATATTCTTAATGAAAGCGAATTACATGATCTAATTGTTTAGATGTTATATAAAGCTACTCCAGCAAACAGCAAACGATTTGCATTTTTTTAATATTTATTTGTATTTTTTTAACTGTGATAAAGATACTAAATCAAACGATTTTTATTTTTAATATTAAATATTTTTCTAACTGCTAATAAGCTAGCAAACGATTTTTGTTTTAGATGTTTATTTCTTATTTTTTTTAGCTGTAATTAAAATAAATATACTTAAAAATCGTTTAAAAAAATGTGTAAAATAAAACTAAATAAACAATCTGTGAAAACGTGCTGTTGAAGGAGCAATAAACCTCTAAGGTTTTCAATGCATTGAATGGGAAACATAAAACGTTCGAAAACGATAGAAGGGATGGTCTGATTCGAAAAATTCTTAGCCTATGTTTGTTCCGGAGATGAGATGAATTTTTGTACCAAATTTCGTGACGATCTGTTGCGTGGTTCTTTAGATCTCGTGTAACAAACAAACAAACGAACGAACGAACAAACACGAACAAACACAAACAAACAAACAAACGAACGAACGAACACGAACAAACACGAACGAACAAACAAACAAACAAACAAACAAACAAACAAACAAACAAACAAACAAACAAACAAACAAACAAACAAACAACAAACAAACAACAAACAAACAAACAAACAAACAAACAAACAAACAAACAAACAAACAAACAAACAAACAAACAAACAAACAAACAAACAAACAAACAAACGAACGAACGAACGAACGAACGAACGAACGAACGAACGAACGAACGAACGAACGAACGAACGAACGAACGAACGAACGAACGAACAAACAAACAAACAAACAAACAAACAAACAAACAAACAAACAAACAAACAAACAAACATTTTGCCTTTTATATATATAAAACCGAAACCGGTTTTTGCCCTCGGTTTTGACTGAAAAACCGGTTTTTTCATGAGGCCGGTCTAAACCGGAAACCGGTTTTCTGCGGGGGAAACCGTCTAAAAACCGGAAATCGTTTTTTCTGAAAAATCGCCATCCCTAACGTGTTCTAATTTAGTTGGCGGCGAGTATAGATATCTTTAGGCTGCTAACAGAGAATAAGAAATGGATTGTTATTTTTCTCTTTAATTTGAGGCATGGTAACATTTTTCTTCATATTTGTGCCATCTTTTTGCCGTTTTATACTTTTGCTCGCTTCCTTAGTTGCTAATTTATGTGAGTTTGTCTTTGTATGTACACATAACTATGTAGAGTTCATTAATATTTAAGTAACTGAATATTTTAAAAGAATTAAAATTCAGTTAAAAAGGTTAATTCATTGTTTTTTTTCACGGTTCCAATGACAATTACATTTTGCTTGAGGAACTCGCTCTCTTAATAAAGTTATATCTTAAAATTTTAGTCTTAGAATGATTTTTGCCTATTACGTCTCCCTCAACCCTTTGAGGGATACAGACGTATAAACCCGTTACCTGACTGTCAGGTTTTCCAAAAACACAAATAAGTTTTTAAAAAAAATTTATCAATTTTAGAAATTTACTAAATTTTAAAATCTGAAGTAGGGAGGATTCATTTATAATTATCTGCTACACAAACATAATTTTAAAAGTTTGTTTTTTAAACTAAATTTGCAGTTAAAAAATTTAAAATTTAGTATCATGCAGTAAAATCAACGTAACACTACAAATATTTTTCTTATCCTTCAGAGGGTTAATTATATACTTATATCTTTCAGTTCAAAAGGGTCAAAGAATTCCTGCTCGGAAATGTGAAATGAACGAACTATACGTCAAATTGCAGTTATTCCCCGGATCCATGTTTCCCAACCAAATAGCCTTAAAATCAACTCCAGCGACAGAAGATCTAGACAATCCAATCTTCAACCAATTTTTTCAATTGTAAGTTGTATTAGATTGCAAATTTATTGTTGTAACTTCTAAATGTTTTTATGTGAAATCATGCAAGGTGAAAAATGTCCCTTCTATTCGCTTCCATTCATGATTTCGATGGTATACTCTATTTATTTGAAGAAAAGACTGTAAATTACTTTGCTTTATAATTTATTTGCTACAATTTGGCAAATTATATTTGTCTGTGGCATGTGTAGCATGAAAAAGTGTGTGATAGCACAGGGACAATGCCTTTATAAAAGCTTACGTAAAAACGTTGTAGTTAAAGGCCATTGTTACTCGGTTATTTGTATTTATTACATGACATTGATACAATTTTTGTGAGGAAAAAAATCGATGCTAAAAATATTTTTTCATAATTGAAATATTTTATCTGTGTTCAAATTTCCCTAGTATGTGTTATTTTGTTACTTGTAAATCGTAAAAATTTTGGCGCAAAATTGCACCGGAATCCTGGAACTTTCCCAGCTGCCACCACTATTTGAAGCGTTGATTTACCACTTTTGCGTTGTATCTAAGTTATACTACAAAACTTACAAAATTGGTAAATCCACCCTCTAAATAATGATAGCAGTTACAAAAAAGGGAGTCATGATTCCTGAGCAATCTTGTAACAAACTTTTTAACAGTGTACATATTCTACATCTACGTGTTTTAAATACTCGATTTTTTTTTCTTACATTAGTTTTCTGAGACGTATTATAAAAGCTAACACAAAAACTTTTATTTTCACCCAACATACAGCTCTAACCTCCCCTTGGAAGTTCTCAGCGTGAAGGGAGCTGTGATTCAAGTTCTCGTTCTCAACGAAACCAAGTCCTTCAGTGGCGAAGCCGTCCTGTTGTTGAACCAAGTACAGAACATGAGTGGATTTTCGTCTTTGGAATTCCTGCCCGTTTACCTCATGGCCCTCAGGAAGTTCGACATGAGTCAGATCTCTTATCAGGTATGGTATCGATGGTTGAAAACAAATAACAAACGGTACTTTGGGATTATCCCGTTGACCATTTTCTTCAAATAGGGGTAACGATGCAAACCCTTCTCAAATTGCCACCAGTCTGCCTCGTATGGAAGCGCCGAAGCCTAACACGGTATAAATGGCTGGGTATTGAAAACAAATATCTTCAAACCCAATATTATCACCTGGCAATAATTTATAGGTTATTATTATTTATTATTATGATTTGATAAATTTATTGTGTTAACAATGTTAAATCTCAATGTTTAGTTTTAAAACACTAGCACCAAATTATTTGGAGAGCATTGGCAGAGTGACGAGATAATTCCAAAATAATCAACAAACATATCGATTACCCTTCCTATTTTCATAACACTAAACCTAATTGCCTGTAATGCAAGGAAGTGGTGATACGAGGGGTAACGCAAACCACTTTTGCGGAAATCATTTTTATTTAAGTTTCAGCAACTACTCAGTATGATTCAGGAGGCATTTGCAGCGGGTCTTAATAAATCAAACATTTATTCAAATCATATATGAATTCATTCAATATGTACACGTAGGAACAACGCAGGCAGATTACATGAATTTTGTGGTGTAGACATCTATCGACAGTTACATATGAACTAACTTTGAAGCTGCCATCTAGTGGCTATTGGCTTCAACTAAAACTAACCCTATATAAATTTTAAAAAGTTCTTTTTTCACAAGGGGAAAAGGAGTACAAATATTACTTTCGTTCTTCTCCGTTAGAACTAGATTTTTCCAGACTTTTCACAGACAGAGAAAGAGAGGTCTTCGAAACTTTAGCTTATCAACATTAATAAAACCATTTTGATTATTTATTTGATAATACTAAATAAAAGATAGTTAAAGTTTTAACAACCCTGGGTTCTACAAGTCAATCAAGCAGCAATTCCATTTCATGGGGGGCCCGGATGGCCGAGTGGTTTAGACCATTACGCTAGCAGTCTGCGCGCTGTAACGGGTGCGGGTTCGATTCCCACCTTCGCCCTGGATGTACATTCCTTTCTCTGTGCCAGTAAAAAATTCTTTCTGTGCCTACCCCTCCATTTCATGACAATTTTCCATTTTGACATTTTATTTTAGGTTTTGGAAAATCGTAGCAAATGGGACAAGAATGCAAAGACATTCATCAACAGTCGAAAAAAATTAGTGAAAAACCAGAAGAAGTTCCTGACCTGTATTCCCGGGAAATTGTCATGTACAAGTTAAAATATGCACATAGATCATCAGGCAGTAACACAATCTTTTAAGAATCTTAAATAGTAGTTGAAATACTTGTCTTTGTAAATCAAAAGGTCAAAGTAATGGAAATAGTTGTATTAAAAAATTCATTTTCTTATAATTTAAACCAATAAAAGGGTCTATACCCAGCTGACAAATTTTACTGTAAGGCTTTCTTAAAATACATATGCCTTTTTAAAAATATAGATTAAAAAATTGTTATTTTAAGGTATTATAAACGTTGTAAATAAAATATTTTGTGGATTCTTTGGTAAACAATATTTTTTTTAAAAAAAAGGTCAGATTTTTGTTTTTGTTTTCCCACATTATCACATAAATTGCATCAGTATTTTCCCATGTATTTGTCATCCATTCTGAATATTTTGACGCCTTTCTCACAGATCTACTTTTCGTGGTTCAGGCAGAGAGATTTCAGACATACAGTCACCATAAATATTATGGATAAAGATTTTAAATAAATAAAAAAAATCAAGTACTATTGTTAAAATTGCAATCTTACATAAACTCACGTGTTTTTTGGTTATACTTAATTTTCTCTGAATTAATTAATAATTAATAGTGTTAAAATTGCAATCTTACATAAAACTCACGTGTTTTTTGGTTATACTTAATTTTCGCTGAATTAAAAAAAGAAAAAATTCTTTAAAATTACTTATTTATTTTTAAAATGTAGTTTCTCACTATTTACTGAAATTTCTTTTAAATTAAAAATTGCCATGAATGTGATTTATATGACTCTTTCATACAAAAGGAATAAGCTCCTAAAATGTGATATTTGTATATCTAAAAGTTTTGGCTGGGCGTTGATACCTTTTTAGCCTACTTTTCTTTTTTTAATTCGAAAGAATTAAAACAAGAAGTTCATAAAGAACTAAAATAGCCTACTTTCATGTTACTTAAATACTTACTGAAGTTCTAATCGGGAAAAAACTAGGTTTCTAACAGTAAATATCATCAACAGCCGTTTCTACACTAGATTTATACATATTAGAAAAAAATCGAAACACAGCATCCAGCTAATAATTTAAACTTCTAAGCCAATCCTAATTTCCTAATATTATTTCGCAAGAATCCAAACCATTTTTCGTCTCTCGCGATTTATTTGTAGTTCGAGGAATAATTAATATTCAGAAGCAATTTGAGGTAAAACAAACATTTATTAAAAATAAGAATGTAATTATCAACTTAGCATAATTGTATCGCAAGAGTTATGCTGCCGTTTTTGTTGAAATTAATGAATACAATGAACAAATTTGAGCTACATCTATGGTATTCCAAAACTGTTCAGAAAATATTATTTTAAATAGTTTAATAAATAATTTTCCATGGACATGTGTGATTAAATGTTTTTAGAATCTAAAATTGATTTCAAAGCTATTCAATGGGAAATTCGCGCGATATTAGTTTATCTCAGACTACAGACAAAGACGAAAACTAAATAAAAGTTGGGTATCTGAGGTCATAGCTTTTAACAAAAAGAATTTTAAGATCCATTAGAGGGCCGATTGGAAGGGTGGGGGCGTTACGCGACAGACAGCGAACGGGTCGGGTCGATCGCACTCAGACCCTACGAACAGACTGACTGTGCATCAAACGCATTTCAACTACCCATGACTTAAATGACCAAATTAATTTTACATTTAATTCAATGGTGGAATTCCCCGAAATGAGATTATGCGTCCGGACGTACAGCAACAGACGAAAAATAGTATGAAAGTTGGAGTACCTGAGTATCAGCGTTAAAAAAAAAGAATTTTAAAAATCCGATGATTAACCCGATTGGAAAGGTGTTACAGAAGAAAAACTGGAACAGACAGAAACACAGGCAAATCGAAAGGAACAAAACATTATGCTAACATTCAGACGAATAACAGGGTCATACAACCAATTTCAATCTACAGTGACTTAAATGACTCAAAATGAATTCAATTATTAAAAGGGAAATTCGCCGAAATAGTAGATTTATTATAACCAGTCGTAATAAAATGAGCGATCGAAAAAATTTATAAAAAAGGGTTCGATTTGTTTTCTTAACAAAAAATGAATTTTTAAAGTCCATGATTGACCGATTTTTGAAGGGGGTACAGACAGACGACAACGGACAGACAGCGGACAGACGACGGACAGCAACGATACAGACATACACGACCAGACAGATGGACAGAATAGTTGGACATCAACGCATTTCAATACTACAGTGATTTAAATGACTCAAAATTGAATTTTGCTAATTCAATTAATTCGCCGACAGTAATAGTATTTATGTCGTAGACGTACAGACAACGGACAAAAAGTATGAAGTTGGTACTGAGTTATAGCTTCTAACAAAAAAAGAATTTTAAGATCCGATGATTTTAAGATTTTGGAATTGGGGTATGGAAGACAAACGGAAGAGGAAAGGACATTCAAATACCTATTTGTCAAATTATTTTTCTATTTTTAATTCTTTGAATTAAAAATGCAAAGTAGGATTAAAATGACTTAAAGTAGGTATTGACATGCGGTCGATTCCGTCTGTCCGTCTGTCGTCGACCCCCCTTCCAAATCGGTTTAATCATCGATCTTAAATTCTTTTTTTTTTAGAAAGCTTAACCTCAGATACCACTTTCATACTTTTTGTCCGTCTGTCTATACTCCGGACGGACATAAATCTACTATCTGTCGGCGAATTTCCCATTGAATTAGCATTGAAATTCAATTTGAGTCATTTAAATCACTGTAGGTATTGAATGCGGTTGATGTCCAACTGTTGCTGTCCATCTGTCTGTCTGTTCGTATGTCTGTCCGTCTGTCTGTCCGCTGTCTGTCCGTTTGTTGTCTGTCGTCTGTACCCCCTTCCAAAATCGGTTCTATCATCGGATCTTAAAATTCTTTTTTGTTAGAAAGCTATGACCTCAGATACCCAACTTTCATACTTTTTGTCTCTGTCTGTACGTCCGGACGGACATAAATCTACTATCTGTCGGCGAATTTCCCATTGAATTAGCATTGATATTCAATTTTGAGTCATTTAAATCACTGTAGGTATTGAAATGCGGTTGATGTCATCGTCTGTCTGTTCGTATGTCGGTCTGTCTTTTCGTCTGTCCGTTGTACGCCTGTCCGCATATTAATATTTTATAACTACAATATAAATTTTAAAAAACTCTATAAATACCTTATGATTAAATATAACTTGTTTTCTTTGATTGCTGACATATAATTCAGTGATTACATATAATTCTTCTAACACAGTGAAAGGAAATCATTAAGAACTATAACAATTTATTTGATTATTATAGCAATAGGAAAGTAGGCTATTTTAGTTGTTTTAATTAGTCGGTCCGGACTTCCTCTTTTGTAGATTTACAAGATATGAATTAAAGAAAATAAGAGAAACATCAATAAAATAACTGTGTTAAAATTGCAATTACAAAAAGAAATTAAATATTTAGAATAAAATGTGTTTTCGTTTCGCAACTGCTTGTGCCCTTAAATCTAGTTTTTCTACTTGGAGAGTTTACGCACTGCGAAACAAACTACCAGATTATCCAACATAGGAACAAAAAAGAGTATCTTAAAAATGGTAATGGGCACCTTTGGCCCGAACAATAAAAATATGTACAACAAACAATAAATGACTAATAATACTAAGTGATTAATCTATTCTACTAATACCACCTTTTATTTTGCTCAACAACAATGTAGAAAAATCACATCTCATAGTACAATCACAAAATTATCCCTCATGCTGCATGCACATACACATAACCATCATATTTCAAATACACACTTTGAATGCTTCAATTATTCCAAGGACGTTATAAGTTGGATATCATCGACCAGCGTCGTTGTGAAGGACAGAACCTGCGATGTCGGAGTCAGTGGATTACCGTTTTAAGACAGATATTTGGGTTACCATACCAATTGTCATGCCATTAATGTGGTTATGCCAATGTGTGTGTTTAAAGTAATAACCTTAACAACTTGTTTCTTATACAATTCTAATATCGGGATTTTTTTACTTTTAAATCTTTCTAAATAGACGTTCTTCGTTTAGTAGTTGGCCTTTTGGTAACAATCTTCTCTTTTTTAGCGCTATAAAAAAAGTTTTGAAAGTAAATAAAAATACATGAAATATAAGGTGGCGCAAATAGAAGTGGCCCTGCTTAGAAGTAGAGATCAGACAGAAAATGCTGCCAAGTCAAAAACCAATGCAAAAACTGGTTTGCCATGTGAAGTCATTGTTTGTTCGCTTCAATAGTAAGCCCAAACAGACGCTTGGCGAATTATTTGCTGGTAACTATGCTATCTTCACCTGCGCACTGATCTGCAACGCAAGATCTGAACTCGCCAATGGTCCATTTGCAGCTCTTGTCTAGTTACAACCAAACCAGCCAATGAAAAAACAGGTTTGCCAAGTAGAGCCATTGAACGCTTGAATAATTTATGAATTCAACTTGGAGATTTTCAGGGGGGGGGGAAGGCTTCAATAGTTTTTCACGCCAAGCATCTCCCTGCATTCATAGCTCCATTCCGGGACCACTTTTATTTGCGCCACCCTGTAGAATAGAGTATTGTAATCAATACCTTTAGTAAAGAAGGCATCCTCACGGGTTTTCATGTAGCGAGTGGCGTAGTAGAACCTGAGGTATATTAAACTTAAAAACATTGGTTATAAAATGTTTGGAAATGCCAACGTCACTGTAACTTTTACTATTTAATCACTGCGTCACTAATACTTTTGCTATTTATCAGGTACAAAAGTATCTTTGAGGAGTTACCATTTGAATGCTTATATGCCTTCTTTAAAACAGTAGGTAGTATTATAATAAACAAAGTTTCACAAATACTATGTTAAAGCAAAAAGGAAAAGAGAGATTGACGGTCAGAACAATACTGGTATTAATTGTTGTTTTATTTTAAAACTTATCGTACGATGTTACTATTCAATTTGAAAAAAGAAAAACTTGTGATGACTTTTAATAGAAAAAGAAATTGTTCTTTTAACAATTTTTACAAGTTGTGTTGAAACAGTACATAATTGTTGATTGACCAAATAATAATGTATGGTTAGTAGAAAAATTGAGTTGAAGGTGCAGCACGCATGTATTCGTCAGAAATTTATTTCAGCATCTGGTATCGGATAAATAGCTATATGAAAGCTTAAAAAATATATATTATGGTATTTTAAAGTGAATGTTATAATTTTGTTATATATACATATATTTTAGAAAAAAAATATAGTTTAGAATATTTTATCAATATAATATTTTGTTATGGATATAATAATTGTCTCTTCTCGTGATCGTCAATTGTGTTAATACAACCTAAATTTGTGTTCGTATGTCATCAACACAATTCTTGTATTGAAACAACACAACATTGTAATGTTGCTATTTTTACACAATACTTGTGTTAAACTTGTGCTGTTTGAAAATAAGTTATTCTGAGTGTAAGGTTGCATTGGGAGGGTGCCAGCTCAGGTGTCTCCCTCGTCACTTGACCGCAGTTTAAAATTACGAAGCCCATCACCAATAGCCTTTGTTTAGCTACAGTGCGACGTTGATTCCACCAAATTAAATCAAATATCTAAAAATTTAGCAGTTACATAATAAAGAAACATGTGCATTAGATATTTATTGTAAATTTCAGTTAATTTTGTAAAATTTACAGAAGAAATGACAATGAGCTTACTTTTGTTCCGATTTCGTAAGACTTTTCTTTACATTTCTGTCAACCTCCGGTTTAGGAGAGACATTCTTCTTTACTGTGAAAACTGTACAGATGCAGTCCCACAAGAATTCTGCAATTTCTAAGAATGTCACAATAGTTAGTCCCATGAAAAATCCGAAATTGCCTCCAATATTAGCAACCAATGTTTCCCACTGTAAAAATATATATAGAAACTAAATGTTATATTCTAACGTTTCAGTTGTGAATGATATAAGAGGTATTAATAATCAATTTCACATTTAATCTAATTTTATTACTTAGTATGTATTTAAAAAGCACAAAATGGTAAAAAAAAATGATTTTTGCAACATCCCAATAGTATTTAATTGAGTTTAATTTGAATTTTGTTGTTTACTATTAGAAGGGCTTTGTTTTGCTACACTTTACAAGGTTTGAAATAAGCAAAATACTTACACTATACGAAGGTATTTCTATGTGACTTGACACTTGAAAAGAATTGTAATACACTTTTACGCCTACCATTGATTTACTGAAACATACAAAGAAAATTTTATGACTACATTATTTCATATTTGGTGTACAATGATTTTCTGTGATAAAATAATCCGTAAGCATTTTGAAATTTTACGTGATAGAAAAGTTTTTTAATTACCTGTCAGTGTAGTTAATATACTTCTTTTGACCATTGGAATCAAGTTTGAGGGTTCGGATTGCTTTTACAGTACTGTAAAAATTTTCGTTGAGTTCACTAGCAGTCACTGAATAGCTGTATACAGTCTCCCTATAAATATACAATAATTATCATACTGCTTTGCAGTCCTTTGTAAATTGTCGTTGAAAAGTAAATTATTTTAAAACTGCTCGAAAAAAATCGTAAGACACTCTGAAAAACTTTTTTCAAAAGTTTTTTTTCAAAAGGCTCAGAAACTAAGCGACCAAAATTCCAAAAAAAAAAAAATAGATTAACGTTTTTCGATATTTATAGAACATTTTTTAGAATTTTTCATTCGATAATTTTTTTTAACAAAATTAAAAAACATTCTTAAAAATTCTTATTTCTAAAAAGTATCTTTTGTAACAACCATTTTAATGCTTACCTGCAAGGAGGTAAGCAAACACACTCTGTTCTATGTTCAATTTCTTGTGTAACTGCATTCGAGCATTTTCCTGTAGAAAAATATTTGATGGTTTCAAATAAAGCTAATTAACAAATGTTTCGCGATCAATTTTTATTACGAAGTTATCTTGATTAAAATCTTTGTTTCAGTTAAGAGTTCTGAAATTATGTATAAATCCTTTTTTTTTACAAACAATAACCTCAAAACTCTTTTGAATGTATTGAATTTACTTAACATATGTCTCTTCAAAGGCGAAACACGGGTTATTATGCAGATAAGTGTTATCTTAAAATCAATTAAAAGCATCCGACATAGTTTAATCATTCTCATTAAATTTAGTTCTTAAAGTCGTGCATACATACATGCACTGAACGGCCACTTTATTATGACCACCTGAGAGTTTTATGCAAATTCGATATTGTGTCACAGTGATGCCCCTGAATGACGATATAGTAATAAAAAAGAATGCAGGACTGTTTTGTTTGAGAAAATATATGGGCAAAAACATGATTTAACTGAGTTTAAATTCGGAATGATTTCAGGATGAACCAGAATCAGCAAACCGGCTGTGCTTGTGAAGTGTTCGAGAACAACAGTTATTAACGTTTAGTAAGAGTATACTACAAAGCAGAAAACTGAGTCTTAACATCAGGCTTGTGTTCTTCACATGCTACTGAATGCTCGATCTGAAAGGAGACATGCGATGGGTGAGTCCCACAGATGAGCAACAGTACATCAAATAGCGGGCAATCTTAACCAATGTGCATTCATGAACACAAGAACTGTTAAACTGAACAAACTGTTCGCCACACTTCGCACCGTATAGGCTATGGAAGCGGACGACCTATTCGAAAACCTCTACTGTCTGCCTTGAACAAGAGCAGACGTCTCCATAGTTCGAAAAGGAGTACAAGTATTGGAAAAGGGTCACATGGAGTGATGTATCGCTTTTTTAATTATACCATGCAGATAGCAGGGTGAGTATATGGAGCAATAAACACCAAATCAGGGAACCCAACTGCATTGCTACAACACTTCAGGCTGGTAGAGGCAATATTATCTGTGAGATAAACTGTAGGGGGGGGGGGGGCTATCATAGTCATACCATGACTCTATAAACTACACTCATCTTTCGTCCATTTATACTGACCCCGCTATACTTTCATCAGCGACTACCTATTCTGGAATTTCTAACAAAGCCAATAGATCCTACTATAAATTTCGTATAAATAATGGTAGTATATGCCAAACTCCCCTATGTATATTAACCTTTAATTGGCGAAGCGTTAGCAGAGCGAGGGAAGTAACCCCTTAGTAAAATATATCAATTTTATGGAAAATTGTTTAGAAGTTTTGAACCTAAAAAAGTTCCTTGTATATCATTGGAAGAAAAGTACTTTTCAGCCAAGGTGCAAGGTCATTAGAAGCTTTTTTTTTAAATTTAAAGAGCAATATTTTTTAATGAGTGTAATTTTCTAAGTAGGAATGCAAGTGTGATTTTTAAGGAAAATTGTCTTTGATCTTACTCTGTGCCTCGTCGCTGAAGTTGCATAGCGGAAAAGGTTGTTGGAAAACGTTAAGCACAGAACCTCTGAGAAAGTGCCTCATGGTACAATTGCAGTGGGCCGTCATTTGTTTGTAGCTACAATACTTCTCACAGCCCTTCAAGGAACAAAGATAGGTCATGTAAATAAATATTGTAATTAAATCTTTTATTTATAAACTACTGTTAATTCAACATAAGCAAAAAATAGTGATGGGTATAACGGAAAAAAATGTCTGGAGGCATAGTTTGTACAAATTAATTTTTTATGTTATATTTTACTCTCTTCATTACGTTAACTCACTTGAATACTCCTCCTTTATATACAACAAATCTAAGAATTTGTATGGTAAAATTAACTATTTTTAACAAAATAATGCCACAAGTTTAGCTCTAGTGGGAAGTTATTTCAGCCAATCTAATCTTAATGCGTATAATAAGTTATAGAATGCTACTAAAAGATATCTTCTGAAAAAAAAATATACTAACGGCTTTTCTCTGCTACCTAAAAAATATTAGGGATAACAGGATAGGGTGACCCTATAGTCACTCAATACCAAAACGCTGCCTTTCACTGGTAGAGGCAATTTAGGACGAAATTCAACTGAAACGCTTCGAATGCGTACGATAATGCACTTTGAACGTAAATGAAATAAGCTCCGCCCTTCGATTATTTTCCAAACCGCTGTCTTATCTCTGAAAAGCTTGTTTAACCAATATGTTGGTTTTTAAAATACTGAAAAATACTAAAAAAATAAATAAAAGACTTTTGTTAGTGTGGGAGATGTATCTTACCAGTATCGTGTAGTATGGATCTCCACTGAACAATAACTTAGTATTTTCATCCTCGCAGTTGCCATAGGGTTGAGGCAGTCGCTCCACCTTGGAAAGGGCGACCTCCAGAGACGTCATGTCGCCCGGTCGCACGTTCACACCGAATTCCCCTACGAAGGGAAAGACGTGCGGATCGTGGATCACGATTCGGGCTCCGATTTCACGACGAAACAGATCCAGAGCGTAGCGATCGGTCACACGCAGCAGCAACTGAAGCCCTGTCACAAATAGTCACCCTGTCATGAATACTTAACTCAATATTATCCCCCTGTGCAAAATCCTCCACAAATATTTTTCATATAAAAATATATTTGAAGTAAATATGTATTAAAAAAATACATAATAAGCAGCCAACAGAGAATTGCGAGATTTTACATCTTTTGCGATCTCGATTCGAAACAGATCCAGAGCGTAGTGATCGGTCACATGCATCAGCAGTGTTGAAGCCCTATCATAAATACTCGACTCACTGTTATCCTTCTGAGCAAAATCATATATATTCTTAATGCAAAAATGCTTTTTAAAACAAATATGTATTAAAAGGTATGCATAATAAGAAGTTGACATAGAAATGTGAGATTTTACAACTTTTCGATCATGCGATGAAACAGACCCAGGGCGAAGCGATCGGTCACACGCAGCAGCAGGTGAAGCCCTGTCACAGATACTCAATATTATCCTTATAAAACCCCATCAAAGTTCTGCATATACATTCTTCATATAAAAATATTTTTAACCAAATGTATTAAACAGTAAATAAAATAAGAAGCCGACACAGAAATGGGAGATTTTACATCTTTTACGATCTGATCTTTTCATCTTTCTCTGTTTCTTACAGATCCAGAGCGAAGTGATCGGTCACACGCAGCATCAACTGAAGCCCTGTCACAAATAGTCATCCTATCATGAATATATACTCAACTTAATATTATCCTCCTGAGCAAAATCCTCTACATATTTGTTTAAAAAATATTTTAATATGAAAAATATATGTATTAAAAAACACATATAATAAGCAGCGGACACAGATAAATGTAAGATTTTACATCTTTCAGAATCTCGTGATGAAACAGATTCAAGGGGAGGCGATCGGTCACTTGCAGCAGCAGCTGAAGCCCTGTCACAAATAGTCACCCTACTATGAATATTCAATATTATCCTCCTAGCAGCCGACAGAAAAATGCTAAATTTTACATCTTTTGCGATCTCGCGACGAAACAGATCCAGGGCGAAGCAATTGTAACACGCAGCAACAGTTGAAGCCATGTCATAAATATTTACCCTACCATAAATATAGTCACCCCCTGTCATAAATACCCACCTTATCATGAATAATGAATATTGTTCTTCTGAAACCCCAGAAGAACCCTACACATATATTCTACAAATAAGAGATTTTACATCGTTTACAATCTCGCGACGAAACAGATCCAGAGCATAGCGATCGCTCACATGCAGCAACAGCTGATGCCCTGTCACAAATAGTCCCCCTGTCAACCTGTTATGAATACTCAATATCCTCCTAAGACCTAAGCAAAATCCTCCAGATATGTTCTTCATATAAAAATATTTTTTAAAAATATATGTAATAAAAAGTATATAAAATAAGAAGCCGACAGGAAAAAGGCGAAATTTTCCATCTTTTACGATCTAGCGACGAAACAGACCAGGGCGAAGTAATCGGTCACACGCAGCAGCAGCTGAAGCCCTGTCACAAATAGTCACTTTGTTATACACACTCAACTTAATATTATCCCCCTGTGCGAAATCCTCTCTATATATTTTTCATGTAAAATATTTTAAAAACAAATATGTATTAAAAAGTAGGTATAATAAGAAGTCGACAGAGAAATGTGAGATTTTACATCTTTTACAATCTCGCGGCGAAACAGATCCAGGGCGGAGCGATCGGTCACATGCAGAAACAACTGAAGCCCTGTCACAAGTAGTCACCCTGACATGAATACTCAATATCATCCTCCTGACATCCCAGCAAAATAATACACATATATTATTCTTATAAAAATATTTTTAAACAAATCGTATATAAAATAAAATGTATATATAATAAGAAGTCGAATAAAGAAATGCGAGCTTTTACATCTTTCATTATACGTTGACGTTGCAAGAGCCAAAGATTACTACGTTTTACTACTTTGGTAGTTAGCTGAAGAGTGAAGTAACTCATCTAGAAGGGTTTTTGTGGAGTAAGAGGGCCTAATTGACCAAAAGATGATGAGAAAGATCGCTGAGAAATGTAAAAGTCACAGAAAAATATTTGACTAATCAAGGGTTCTTGTGAGAAACTTATGTGCCTTATAAATAGTTTTAGCTCTCCATGTCAAATATTTTGCTCGAAATTAATGTCCAATAATTGTTAAGAAGTGCGTCGATTTCATGAAATTGGAAGTCTTACGACCTAAACCTGCTCATTTGTTTGGTACTATACATGCGAAAACAATAAAGTATGATTCATACCACTTTGACTGCCGTAGCTGTTAATTTCAATGGGAGCGTCTACGCTTGTGTTTCCAACTCCGGCAAAGTTAAACATAAAACACTTCCCATAAATTGGGTGGTACAGGACAGTGAAATTTCTAAAAGAGAAAATAATCAATTAATATTAATATAAGAATATTGCTGGATAATTGATAGCTATTTGCTTCGTAAAATTACCTAAAATTACATCGTCTACTGGAAAAGATTAACCCCTCTTTATGTATGTCTATGCATCCTGACTTTCACCCAAGTTAACTCTACTGCTAAGGTAAGCACCAGTGTGCCACTTTGTGATGCTTCTACCACCCACAGAGTTTACTTATGGTTTCGTTGGATACTGCAAAGCCTGAAACCCCCCAACACCCTTGGACCTATGTGACACAGATACATATTAACAAAGCATCTGTTAAGCAGTGAGTTTACTTTTAATGCAGTATTTCATATTATTTAGAAATATCAATCGGTGTTACAAGTAACGAATTAATTGAAAAATTATAATAAGGAAACGTACCCAAATAATAGGCTAATTAACATTTAACTTTTTTTTATATGTGGTATTTTACATGTAACGAGTGAAATTTAAAAAAAAAAATAATATTTAGTTTGTCTGTGTAACCGCCCTACAACCAGTGTATCTTTTTTTAAAAAAAAAAAGTATATCGTTATTTGTTTTCACATTTTGAGGCATTTTTAGTTAAAAACTTTTAAAATAAATCAGCGATTTGAGCGGCAAAAAGAAACAAGTAGGTTTGTAACAGAATCTGTCACTCAGCCAGTTTATAAAACATTTGTGTTCAAGGCGAAAAAAAGGCACCAAACACATTATTAATTCTATACTAAACATTTACACGCTAAATTTGACTAGCTTCATTTATTTTATTTCGAAAATTCAATAATTATTGCTTATCGTTTGCTAATTAATTTATATTTCAAAGAATAATTATGTAATATTCCTCGTTTTTAAATATAGAACCAAAATATGCCATATAAACATACAGACAAAGAATCTCTTTGTGAAATATATTTGACATCATTTCAAACTGATTGATGTCGCAAAAATAAATTTCTTTTAATTTATTATTTAAACGAAATAAAATTTCTCAAACGATCGTTGCGGATGGCAATGATGATTTAATTCTAATAAAATGGCTTCTTATGCTTTTTAAATAACCATTAAATTGTGAAAAAAATTTAATAATTAAAGTACATTGAATTCGAATTCGTTTCTGAGATTTTTAATGCCTTCTACTTTCGATGCGTTGACTTTTTTGACGTATCACACTTGCCTGTAGTATTTGTAGTTTGGTCGATGAAAGTGGGTGACAGACGGACGGACAGACATATAGACGGACTGAACGAATATAATACCTTCCACTTTTTACGTTTTTAACGTGTGGAAGCTAAAAACGACGAAAGTAAAAAATATAATTTTTCAAGTAATCTGGCCAGCGAAAGGTATTAAATCCTAGTTTCTATGCATAAAGAAATCTTGCAGTGACGACGAGTAAAATTCTGCTAATATCTAATACAGTTAGACACTGATTTTGGTTTTGAACTAAGATTAAGGGTTAGTATAGGTATTGCTTTTTGCTTTTTGGGGGGCTGGGGAGCCCAGTCGGTTAGGCATTCGCCCAGCATGCGGAAGGTCCCAGGTTCGGGTCCGGGCATCGCCAATATAACTGCCGACCTATAAACGGCCCCTGCAGCCAAAAAAATGTCCGACGAATAATACCCCGTGTGGAGGGAGAGCACGTTAAATATCCTTCAAAGTCTTTACTATGTCGCTCTTAACGGTTGCGTTGGGTGCCTACTATGGTGTCGGCTCGTCACATGACTGTGGTTCTAAAACACGACGCCCGTCGCCAATAGTTCTCGTGTAGCTCTAGTGCGACGATAATTCAAACTAAACTAAACTATTTCTTTTTGGCCTTCCCTCGACTTAATTGATGCGTGGTTAGTGTGTGATGCGTGGTTAGTGTTAAAGACCATGAAGAAATGTTCACCCTTTAGATCCTAACTTCTTTCACTTTTTTTCTACTACGTATGCGCAACACCAGGAATATATACTTGTTGTTCAGAAACTCAAGTATAAACAGTGCCTAAGCACGGCCGACTAAACAAATAAGGCCAGAGAAGCTCATGCTCTCTGTGACGTCATATTATCCGTCCGGTTTGTGTTGTCCGCTGTTCTGAAAGAGAGGAACAAAAAAGTTCGGAACCTGAAAAGTGCGTAGTCGTTCGTGCGCGAATAGGTTTCGTACTTTTTCTTAAAAAAGACGACAATCCGAATCGGACGGAAAGCGAGACATCACAACGAGATTCTGTGGCCTTAAAGTTGAGCAGGCCATGGTCTAAGACTAGATCACTTACTCTCTGTTACAGGCGTTATCGTCGAAGCTGCACGAACCGACAAGGCTGTCGAAAGTTTGCCCGTAGTCGTACAGCTCTTGTGTCGTGGGCATCATAGCCTCCTCCACTCCCATCAGATCGTAGGTCTTGGAGCTCTTGATGAGGCGGACCACTTCTCTAACCTGGGCATTGCTGATAGAGTCGAGAAGATCTGCATTTGTAAAATAAGAAGTAATTTTTCAGATTTTGGAAGCAAAAGCAAATTATAGTTCGCCTGTAACTTCTTAGCATCCCAAATATTTTGATTGGGGAACAGTCCACTTTGAAAACAGGTAGAGAACCTATTCTCTGGTTGAAGTGAGAAGTGTTGAGTAGAGGGCGCTGTTAATCGTAAGTTCGGTCTGTAACTCCTGTGTACTTCCAGTCGTACTGTTGTTGTTATTAGACAGCGTGCGTATCATCGGTTTCGTTTTAAGAAATTATAGCTTTTCACTATTTAAAATGAGTAATTTATACAATTCAAAAAAGAGAGGAAGTTGTTGTTCTGTTCTACAATGTTCCATGCGATCTGGAACGAATGATTTATCTAAAGTTAGGGTATTTAGATTTCCCAAAAATTCGAAGTTAAGATTAGAAGTGATTAATTTCTTAAATTAAACAAATCTTCGTGTTTTTGTGCACTTATTATTTTTGAGAAAAGTGTTGCTTTACTTTGTTGAATAAACATGCATGCAACATCCATGAAAATTTCAACCCTCCATGTAAAGTAGAAACAGAGGCTGAAACCGAAAACAGCGGCAGGTACCGAAAGGCTGAAAATATGTGTTTTGTAATAATGACTTCTGAAGCTGGTAACACAGTTATATTGGAAGTAAGTAACATCCTTGCCAACTACAGGCCCATATTCATATGTGTATTACATCAGTTTTTTGTAACTACACAGTTTAGTGATTAAAAGTTAAAATGATGCATGAAATAATGTGAAAATAATGTTTGAAAAATTATTTCTAATTTAGTTTAGTCAGATTTCATTATTGAACTATGCTTTTCGTAACTACACACAATCTATCCAAAGTGAATGTCTTAGTGAAATAAAAGTCCACCAATATTGATTGAAAATGCTTTAGATAACTTTGTACGCTAATGTAGCTTTTTGATAAAAGTATGTAAAGCTAAAGAAAAAACTAATTTGAAAAACCAAAAGTACAAAAGAGTTTTATCAGCTCGTCATCTTCGATAGTCAAACGCCAATAACATAACAACAAACCACCAAAAACAACATCGGAAGTGCTACACCGGAAGCTGAATGGAGTTATCCAATCAGGAGCGAGTTGTTATTTGTTTGCAAACTTCAACCACCGAATAAGAGGCAGAGTTGCCAAACCCATAGCGTTTGGCGAACACAAGGGGTTATTGGGTTAGTTTGGTTGGAAATTATGTGTCACACTAAAACTACACATGGGTTATTGGTGAAAGGAGGATTATAGTTAATTGCTGATGGTCGTCATCAATTGCACATGCATCTCTTTTTTATCTTGACTTACTCGCCAATATATTTGTATCTGTAGTATGTTTTATTTAACACATTCAGTATCTCTTCGAGGAACACTATAAGTTAAAACATAGCTATGTAATAATAGTGAACCCGATGTGATTTCAAACAGCTCTTCAGTTGAGAAACTGTTTCAAAACCTTAAAGAAATATGCGCCTCAAAAATGCAAGGAATCGCCAAATATATATAGTAACTCCTGCCTAAACTAAAATCTTTCTTACCCTTTTTCAAAGTGGAATCTTCCACAATCAAAATATTTGAGATGCTAAGCAGTGACAGGTGGACTATAATAAGAAGTAAAATAACAATAATAAAGCTTGTATACATCCCCCCCATTAGGTTTTCATACCAAGATTTGACATTTGCTATTTTTATGATACTATTCCAACCGCTCTTCGACAGTTTTAGACTAGTTATACACACAGGGTGGCCCAAAAGTAGCCTAACAGTTAATGTTGTACCATTGGTAAGAACTTTGGGTTATTTAGAACAGGTATTTGACATAGTCGTGCTTAGTTTTGTTGGTTGGCTAAAATAAAGTCGTACTACAGCGTATCTTATCCAAAGAGTAGCAATTCGTGGACTTCGATTGGTTTAGTTTCGAGATATCTTCGGTTTATTAGACCTTACCGACCAGGCTATCCCGGCCCCGTTTATTTGTTTGATGCTCTAGAAATATGCAAATTTCACCAGAGAACGTAACTTCGAATCCCGTCACCTGCCAAATGTCCTATAAAAGCCGACCCGGCGGCGCAACAGTTAGGGCGCTAGCCTTTGGAGCCTCTGGGTTCGGGTTCGAATCCCGGTAAGGCATGGATGTTTGTGTTTGTCGAGTATATGCGGAGTACGTGCTCGTTAAATCTGTTGGGTCCGAAAGTCCTCCAAGTCCCCATACCAAATCAATACCTCTGGGGGTGACAAGCCAATTCTGGGGATCCTCTAGTTGGCCTCTGTCTCTAAAAAATTAGATGGATCCACTTATGTGTGTGTTGTCTGTTGTGTTTGTCTTAATTGGCGAAGGTTTATAAGCGGGTCTCTGACAAAGCACACAAACCTGAATATATATGTCTACCAACCAACCAACCATCCTATAAAAGGATTTGTGCTGGTGGAAAATTTATACTTTTGTTTAGTGTAAACCATGGCTGGAAATTTGAGCGAGGAGCACCGACGGTGGATCCTTAAGACCTACTGGAAGTACGAAAATTCGGAGACTGTGCGTACGATATGGGAAAGTGAGTTTAATTTGTCTGCGCCTTCCGTCATGCGATTTACAGCATCAGAGACAAGTTTGAAACCACGAGTTCCGTCACAAATACCTCGAAGTCTGGAAGACCACGTACGACGTTGACACAGGAAAATGAGACGAATGTAGCCCTTACATTCGTAAACAGTCCAAAGAAGTCTACGCGACAAGCGTCTCGGGAGCTGATGATCCCGTAGGCATCATTACAACTCCTGGTGCACCAGCTGAACCTTGAGCCGTACCGCCCAAGACAGTTACATGGCCTTCTTGAGGACGATCCTGATCGCAGATTACAGTTCTGTGAAATAATGCGCGATCTACTGCAACCAGACCTGCTTTCAAAAATAGTGTGGACAGATGAAGCCCGCTTTAAATTGTCTGGCCACGTCAACAGACATAACTTTGTGTACTGGATGGATGAAAACCCACATGTCATTTTGACTACGCATTTAAATCAGTCAGGCGTCACAGTGTGGGATGGCATATCCTGCGATGGTGTCGTGGGTCCTGTTTTTTTCGATGGAACCGTTGATGGCCCCAGGTGTTTTGATATGTTGATACAAGTTGTAGTACCACAATTGCAAGCTCGGCCCGACTTTGTGGAGTTGTTTTTTCAACAAGACGGGGCCCCACCTCATTATTCTTTGGTGGTCCGACGATACCTGGATCTGACCTTCCCGAATCATTGGATAGGGAGACGAGGGAGCATCGAGTTTCCACCACGTTCCCCGGACTTTACTCCCATGGATTTCTTTTTCTTGGGAGTAGTAAAGGATAATGTTTATTCCAGAAAACCCGCCACAGTACGCCAGTTGAATAAATTCATCGATGACGCTTTTAAGGACATTCGTGACAACTTGAATTTGTGTCGTACTGTGTGTGAGAGTGTCGAGGCTGGTTGCAGGAATGCATCAATGTCGAAGGTAGACAATTTGAGCACCTTCGGGATTAAGAATGTAAATATATGTATGTATGTATGTAAATAAAGCTGTAACTTTTGACTATGGTTCTTAATTACGATGCCTGTCGCCAATAACTCTCCTGTAGCTCTAGTACTACGATAATTCAACCAAACTAAACTTAACCTGTATTAAAACAACTGTTTCTGTATAAATAACTGTATACCTAACTAACTGCTAGGCTACTTTTGGGATACCCTGTGTATTAAGTTAAATAGTATGATATTTAAAATAAGATCTCGTTTCTAGTTAGAATTGTGTTTGGAGAAGAATAATGGGGTTATAAAACGATGGAGCAGTAAAAAGCTGTTGAAAAAACCCGCCAAATAGCCTACACATCGCAACTGATCTGACTGGCTACAAATACTCGTGAGGAATTTTCAGCCTTATTCCAGTGCTTTCTCGCTTCATTTTTCAGAATTCATTGACTCTCCAACAAAAAAAATATATAGTGCTCCCCGATTGTTATTTTAGAATTTCAATTTCCCATCATATTATGACTAGTAGTTTCGTTTTACTAATAATTTAAAATTGTGCTTTTACAATAAATAAGCCTATTCAGATTTATTAATTCCCTAGTTACCTTTTACAACGTTTCGACGGAAGAAACCGAGGTGTTAAAAGTTCTTGCTATGTTCCCTCCTCCCACTTTCTAGCAGAAATAAAACCATCTTCCGAATTCTAAAGAAGAACTTTGTTCTTTTGAATGATTCTTACCGTTTGTAATAAACACATCAAACTCAAATTAGTCTCGGGGCTGGGCTGCCCGGTCGGTAAGGAGCTTGTCTTTGGAAAAATTCCAGGATTGAGTCAGGGCAAAATAGTTTGCAAAAATAATTGCCAACCTATAAACGGCCTGTTCCGATAAAAAGTCTGACGAATGATATTACGCGTAGAGGAAGTGCAGGTTAAATATGCTGCAAAGACCCGACGCTGGGTATAATGTCGCCCTTAAAAAATTTGCGTGGTGTGCCTATTCAGATGTCGGCTCGTCACTTAACTGTGGTTCTTAATTACGACACCCGTTGCCAATAGCCATCACTCAAGCTCGTAAACCCCAATAGCTCTAGAGCGACGATAATTCAATGTAACATAATAAATTAGTCTCACCATCGAAGTTTCCTCTTTCAGCCTTCTCGTCGTCGATCCCATGAGTAGATGTTCCTTTGCACAGGCATCTCCTCTGGTTGGACGCTTTTCTTGGTTCGTTCCTGCAAGTGACGTTTTCCTGCACGTCGTTCCTGCAGAATGTCGAAGAACAAGTGCAGTGGGTGCCGTTCTCTGCCAAGCAGAATTCGGTGAGACATGGGTCTTTGACGCAGTTGCAAAGTTCCTGAAACCACGACCATTTGCAAAGGGGCTGCACGAGGCATTGATCTCTCACTGTTGGATCGAATCTGTAGAAAAACCAAATGTTAGTCTTAATTCCTTTAAATACCAGGACTTACACTTACGCAGCTTGCGTACTCTCAATTTCATCATTAAGGACCAGGACGTGTTCTGCTTACGACTTCCACACTACAGCAACAATTTTGCTAGCCTGGTCTATAGACTCAAACTCAAAAAAGTAAGCCTGGGAGTGGAGGGGTTAATTTCGAAGGTAAGTGCCGAGTTCGCAGCATCGGCAGTAAGGCGGAGGAGCCAAGCTCCGATCTTAAGCAATGAGGCAGTGGGTCGGCACTTTGGTGAGTCTCCTGAAATTCCTCGAACTTTGCATTTATCTGTTATATATTTTTCACACATAATGGTTCTATTCTCTAGTATATAACACTGCTCAAAACAATTTGGGGAGCGCTTTGCGTACTTTTGCTTTCAGTTAATTATTTGTTTTGAGCAGTGTACATGATTGGTTGGTAGACATTTATATATATATTCAGGTTTGTGTGCTTAGTCAGAGACCCGCTTATAAACCTTCGTCAAGTAAGACAGACACAGCACACACACACGTGAATCCATCTAATTTTTAGAGACAGAGGCCAACTAGAGGATCCCCAGAATTGGCTTGTCACCCCCAGAGGTATTGATTTGGTATGGGACAGTGTACATTGTCCCTTCCACATTTAATAGGTTAATCAATGAGTTAAACACAATTTAAGTACTACTTTAAATTATCATATTTGGTTAAGTAATTAGAGGGACACACAAGTAGAAGAGCTTAGTGGAAAAACGTACCACGGGACATTTTCGCACAAAATTGAGATTATAGTGTCAACGAAGCTATTGCCCTTTAATTTAAGGGTAGGTTTTTTTTTAAAAAAAAATTTCGATTTTTTTTATCTGACATCCTGTATGACAGCAACATCCTTTATGGACCTGGCATCGATGATTCAGTGTGAGGTAAGCCGATAAAACTCACTTACGAACGTTTCATCTCAAATTTTTTAGTGTTCAAAACTTTAAAGCGTTTTTCTCCCAACTCACATTTTCAAAGTCGGTTTCCATCATAACTTCAAAACTACTGCACCGATCCTTTTGAAATTTTGCACACTATTTCTGTACATAATTTACGAGGTAACGCTGGAGAGTTTTTTCAAATTTGTTTATATTTTTCAGTTTATAACAACAAATTAACCGATTTTTTCTGCTCAAAAACGCGTTTTTCCTTTTTAAGTGTTCCTAAAAATTGAAAATTTAAATTTCGAACCCTCCCAGCTTTACATAGGGAAAGTCCTTATCTAACGATATAACTTTGATTTTTTGATTTCAGATGATTCAGCACGGAGTTATGATGGGCACCGCAATTCAACTTTTTTCGGTGACACTTGATAAAAATTGCTGCCATCACCGTATTTTTTAATATTTCTTCTTGAAAATTGGACACAATATTTTTCGAATGTTACACTTTAATGTACCATTGGTCTAAATAAATAGATTTTAACCGTTTCGTCAAAAAAAATCATAAAAATGTGCCTTTTTTTCACAAGAATTAAACCTACCCAACCCTTAAAGATAAAAAGTTTTCTCTTTTTCATGAAGTTTAAGTTTATTTTTTATCATTGAAAGTAACGTTTTTAAAAGATCTAAGTGTAAATTAAAAACTAATTTTCTCGATTCCACCTTCTAAGTTAGAATATCTCACTTCTCAGAAGTTGCTTCATCCATTAACATTTTCTTCAGGTCAATAAACCTTCGAAGTGAAGTTTTTTCTACGTAGTGGCTTGATATCGGATTTAAGGAACAAATTGTAACGGCTGGGAATATCAATTTTTGTACAATGATATCCTGTAGAGAAAATGATGAAACTGTATTAAAAGTTTGTTTGAATTAAAGAAAATGCATTTTTTTAAAAATTAAAAAATATATAAAAACTCTATTTTACATGCAGGGTGACCAAATTGAAATTGCAGAGATTTCTGTAGAGCAAAAAATTTGGTGGAATTATGTTACAGGAAATAAAAAAAAACTGTTTATAAATTACTTTTATGATGATTTTAAGTTTGGGAACACAGCAGTGGCGCCAAATTTACTTTAAAGGAAACTTTATTGGCCATTTTTTCCATGTCGTCAATTATCTTCACTCTAAAGGAATAGCCTTAGGTATCGTAAGTAAGAAATATTTAATTACCGTCATTTTAATTAATGTACATCCCTTTTAAAATACTGAAAAGTTAAAAATGCATTTTTTAATGAAAAATGACTAATTTTATGCATGTATGCAAATTTTAAACTATGCAGTGTTGTAAGAAAAGTAATTATTAAATCTTTGAAAATAAATTTTGAAATTAAAAAATTAAAGTTTAAAAATTCATTTATTAACTCTGTAAAAGACGTAGAGTAGTTGGTAATACAATAGTAACAAGAAGTTCTAAGAGTAAAAAAGTAATAATAATAAAGTAAATGTCTAAAATAGCCTACTTTCCTGATTTTTTGATGCAGAAATTCTTATAGTATGTACAGAAAAACGGACAAAAAATATAAATATACGTCTCTGATGTTATATTAAAAAAAATTGGTAAACCAGAAAGTTAGAACACGAAAGTTGAAAAAAGTTCAGAAAGGTAGATGGACCTACAAACAAAAGCAAAATCTTAAAATATACGTTTCTGATGTTTTACAAAAAATAATTAGTAAAATCGGTTGGTTAGAGTAAGAGTTTAAAGGGGTGTAGACACAGATATTCATTTCAGATTATTTTTTATGGTTTTACAAACCTGCTTTTGCTGAAGAAAAACATATATGTTTAGATTTTAGATAGAGAAAACAAGTAATATTTTTTAAAGAAAAAATAAGTTTAATGAAATGAAAAAATATGTTATGTTTATGTCAGGAAAAACCAAAAATATGTTTTTAAAGAAAAAATATGCTATTAGAACAAAGGACTCACTTCTTTTATAAGATTTTTAGGATACCTGCGATATTCTAAAATAACATTTAGTGTCATGTAACCCATAAAAAGGGTGCAACCCAGGACTCCTAGGAACCAAATGAATCGTCTTTTGGAGGACCGTGAGTCTACAATGTTGGAGACTCCTGCTACAGATATTTTGTAGACTAGGAAATCATGAACTAAACTCTGCAGCCTTTTTTCTTTGGCTGCCAGCATTTGGAGGTTGGTAGAATCTCCGTCTTTCTAAGGAAAGTAGGAATAATAGTATTATGGATATAAAATAGTGTAGTCTTATTAAATTGTTCAACTTATCCTAGATGAAACACAAAAATCTTTTTAGAGGACTGACTGAGTTAAACAAGTTAACATAAACTCAATGCATTAAAGATATATAAGTTTTTAAAATTATTTTCGATTTAATTAGGAAAATCATAGTAAATAATGTGTTTTCTAATATTAATTTTTAAAATGTTAAAAAAAATGATGTAATTACTTTAAAATCAATTAAAAATTTCTAAAAACATACTTATTAGGATTAACGCAAAAGCATCTAGATAACTAAAAAAACGATTAAACTATTTAAAATATTTAGTATAAAGTGATGGAATTACTTTAAAATCAATTAAAAATTTCTAAAAACGTATTCATTAGGATTAACGCAAAAGCATCTAGATAATTAAAAAATATGATTAAACTATTTAAAATATTTAGGATAAAGTTTAGTATAAACATAATATTACCCAATTTTTTAGTCAATCTTAAAATATCCTTTAACCGCGAACAATTGATCAAAACTATTAAGTTTAATTATGGATGTTTAATATAATAAATACACCCACTTTAAAATTCTCCATAGAGCTTTCGAAGAGTTTTGTTGCAGATCCATTTATTTTTAAGGACATAATTTCTTCAAACTTTTAGACATTAATTCTCTTCACTGTTTGAAGTTGACAAACTGTAACACGCAAGTTTCTTCTCAGCACACTTTAATACTTAGACATCGATGGAAAAACTTTCCAGAGAACATTTTCAATTAAATAAATTTAACACTTTATTATTTTTGTTGACACACAATAATACGCTTTTATTGGACCTTTTAAAAGAATTGGCCAACGTGTTGATATTGAGAGGTGTTTTGATCGTGTATTCTTGTAAATATAATTATAAGTGAAAATTTACGCGCGGTCTATTCTCAATGGATCAATAAGCTACTGTGGGGTAAAAACAACAACAAAATGACAGGTCATTCTTTCCTACTTGTTCTTTAGTGTGATAAGCTTTATCTATATTTTTAAAAAACCTTTGATCAGGGTTCGAAATTGGATACAGAAATTTAGTAGCGATCTGTGCTACTAACTTAATAAACTAGGAGCAAATGCACATCACCTTGGAGCATTTTTTTAATTATTGAAAATCAAAAATTACTTGATAAAAATTCTTTTCAAACTTTATAATCGATAGTATCCAACTGGGCTATTTTAAGGTAGCCAGAATTGCTTGTCGATAGAATTCAAGGATTTTCGCGATTTTAGGATCACCGGAGTTTTGCAATTTCAGGATAACTGGAGTTACAAAATTTAAGAAATCACAATCTACGATAGCCGGAGTTTCTGGATATTACGGTTGTTTGAGTTTTGAGTTTTTTTTTATTGCCGGAGTTACTAAATTTGATTATCTTCACAATTTTAGGAGTTAGTTCCTCAAAGTTTCACAATTTATCGAACGCCGGAGTTGTGTAATTTTAGAATTGACGATTTTTTTTTATTTCATGATGCAATGGTTTGAAAAAATTAGGATTCCTGAAGATTTGCATTTTCAAGATGATTGTTGGAAACCACGTTCAAAAAGATCGTTTGAAACCACGATAAAAAACTTGGTACTGAGACGACTTTAAAAAAAAATACTCGCGATAACTGCGACTGAATTTTTTCTGTTGCAAAATTAAATAATATTTTATTAATTTTATAGCTAAATCCACTTACAACACGCTATTGTCGATGACTATATTTAGCCAAAAAGGCCTTGTCAAGGCTAATTCTCTTCCTATTAGAACTTTACCTATACTAAACATAAATTAAAATGCATTGTTTAAATGTATAAATATATGTTTTATAAATTTTTATAGACATAAAGCTTGCATTTATCTATAAAGATATTTTTTTAAAGCTAAAAGTGAGAAATAAGGAACCTTTTAAAAAAATCAACACTTGTTTTTAGGGCATCAAAACTATTTTGTAAGAAATGATTATTACATTTAATTATATGTGTTTAATGTGGTGTTCCAGTTTCCATGTAATATTTAGGAAGAAATCCTATTTATATTATATGCCTTCATTTAGAGTTTTTTACACCAACTACATGATAAAAAAATTACATTTATTTACAATAATATATATGTTTAATTGAACAAATATAGTTACTGAATTGCGGTATAAATGTTTTGCATTGTTGTACTTTTATCTTTTAACAAACAAAATAATCTAAATTACAATATGTTCAAAAATCATTGTTGCCTTTACACAAGAATACAGATTTGCAATTTTTCTTCTTTTTTTGGTTCTGACTGCATGCGATTATCTTGCGTTTGAACTGCTCTCTTGATTTTTGATTCTATTTCGACATTTTTGGCTTTTTTAATTTGCGTTAGAGATGTGCTGGGATTTCCTAAAGTGGTGTTACCAACACTACTGGCCTCCTGAAGTAAGACGCAGGCGTCGCCATCGCAGCTTCTGGTTGTGTTATGGCGCAGCTGTAGACGCATTCAGGACGTCGCCGGAAGTGGCCGACAGAATGCTGCACCAGCAATCTGTTGATCGTTGGGCCGAACAATCTGTTGTCTGGCAAACACAGTTGGGACCCTTCGACTGCCACTATCAGCCAAAACTCATCTCTCTTCACTACCGACCTCTTGCCTTCTAAATTTGGTGGTCGCACACCTGACTACCCGGCGGCCAGAACATCTTGGCCGCCAAATGGAGACGAAGATAGGTTGGCCTCCTCGTGGCGTCTCTGGAAACGGTTCCGAAAGGAACCGGCTAACTAGACCTATCGTAAAAAATGAAGAACGGATTCTGTATTAAGTCTTCATAATCCAATCGTCGCCGAAAAATAGAAACTTTAGAATTTTAAACCGAATTTATATCGAATCAGCTTTATTTTGTTATATGGCTAAGTTTTTCTCCAATATCGGAGATTTTTTTTGGTATATTTATACCTTATAATAAGAAGAACCAACAGTTAGATGCAAAAAGTACATATTAAAAAATTTAGTTTAAAAAGGTTCTCTAACATATCCGTACCTCAGAGCCAAAAAGGTATGTCGCCAAAATTAACGATATTATAGATATTTTTTTGCTGTTTAGAAGATAAAAAAGAAGTTTTGAAAGAACTAGAATAAACGACTTTACTATGACTTTAATACTCACTGAAGTTCGTAAAGACAAAAAGACGAAAGGTAGTGTAAAAAATAGAACCGTAGGCTCCGCGTATTATTCAAGTTCGAAATTTGCCTATACTCATTTCTGAAACTGCATATACCCAAGAACGAAATATTTGGTGTTTATTTTGAAGCATGTCCATGCTTAAAAATGAGTTTAAATAGATTTTATAGGTTCATTTTTGAGTATGTCTTTGTTTCAAAATTTTGTTTTTATTAGTGGAATTCAGTAAAAGGCCGTCAGTAGGTGGAATACGAACCTCCACTCGCTAGAAAAGATTCGACATCGAGCTCAACAACCATTCGACTAACAACCATGTCGGCGCTTACTTCTTTTAACGAAATAAAATTTATTTTGTTTGAAACTTAGTAGGGTAACGAGTACAGTGATTGGCACCCTCACAGTGATTGGCCCCCTCATTCATTATTGAAAATAATAAGATGTTAAAGCCCCAAATGTTGTTGCCAACATGACAAGCGTTAATGGCGGGAATTTTAAAAACCTTTGTCACACCTATTTTGGGCTTTAACATCTTATTATTTTCAATAATGAATGAGGGGGCCAATCACTGTGAGGGTGCCAATCACTGTACTCGTTACCCTATGTCTGATACTTAGAATTGAAAGCATCGGGTTGTCATACTTGAAACAAAATGTTTATTTCAAAATGAATAAAGACATAGATTTGGAAGTGTCATTTTTTTAGTATAATTATGAAATGCGTTTTGCTCTGCAATAGTTTTGGAAAAATCTACATTTAAAATGATGCTTTATTAAAATAACATGGATGAGAATAACTGTTATATTCAAGATATCAACATACAAACATTTGGAAATATCTTATAATATCGATTACTTCGAAGGAAGTCGACCAATTTCCAGTGTGATCGCGTGACGATCGCCTCAGGAAATAAGTAACAAAATTGTGAGAGCTAAAAATGTTTAAGATCTAATATGAAACAAAGATTCGTGGTCCTTTATAAATTGGTACTTTTCTCGTATTTAATTTAAGTTTCGATTTTTTGTACAATAAGTCCGGATAAGTTGGCGAAATTAGGGCAGTTCGCAATAGAAACTAGTAATTTTCAGTAAATGCATTTTTTTTCATAAAACATTTTTATAGTGTATTTGAAGCTGATCAATATTATCTTTAACTGAAAAAGTTTCAGAAATAAAGTAAATCATAATGCAATTTCTAACCAAATATTAACTAAATAAAAAATAAGTTATGGTAAACATATTTTACTTTAGAAATAATGTTAATTAATGCGTCATTCATTGGGGCATGGAACTGAATTAAACAATGAGAAGAAAACATATTTGCTAGAACTAAAGCAAATTACTTTTTTAGTATAAGCAATAAAAAAAATATCGAAATGTACTAGGTGAAATAAAAGTTCTTATTTAGAAAGCGGCAATCATGGATGCTAACAGAAAATAAAAACTACATGAGACATACTATTTTATTAATGCAAGATTTAAAGGAAGTTTTAATTACACCATACTTATTTATGATCATACATAAGAAATAATTTAAGAATATCTCTTAAACAGAGTTTTTCTGGTCACATCAAACAGAAATTCAGCTATCTCTACAAAAGTTATCAGAGACAATCCTAGAAAAAGTCCCAAGTTTCCGCCAATGTTGGAAATAAGAAAATTACCCTGAAAGAAAAAAAAATAGAAATTCTAAACTAATTCCATAAGTGGCAAAAAAATATCAAATTTAAGTTTAAAACAATAAATAATTTGTTTAAATAGTGTTTTACTTATAATGGGGGTTGTTTCATGGAGGATCTGGCAATAGCTCTGCGGTTTTGTTTTCATGTCTCTCTAATTACTGTTGTTTTTGTATTTGGGAGTGGTTTTCGAAGAGAATATTTTAGTTGTTAATTTTTTAAAATTCCAACTTCTTTAAATGCAAGTTTTCCTTGATAAATGATTAAAACAACCAACAGCCCAGCAAAAAGTTGTAATTTTAAAAAATAACAACTAAAATAACAATCTTAGAAAACTCAATTTCGAATATCAACAAAAGTAATTCGAGAGACATGAAAACAAAACCGCAGAGCTATTGCCAGATCCTCCGTGAAACAACCCCATATACTTAGTAGTTTCGTGTTTATAGAAGCCAAAAATGAAATTATAAAAACCAATTATAAAAAAAGAAAAGACAACTTCCAAGGTAATTTTGCAAAGTAACCTTATTAAATCTATAAAAGTTGTTATAAATGCTATTATCTAACTTCATAAGCAATAGGTTAGTTTCCATATATTTTACACAGAAAATTAAATAAAAGTATTACTAACACTGTAAATGGATGTTTCCGTAATATTCCTTATGGACATGGACTGATAAAACACCAATACGCCTATCAAGTCTTCTCTATAAAAGAAATTCACTTTAGAAGTTATTAAATCTCTCATGTAGAAATTGTTCAAAAGAAATATTTACTTAATCAATTCTGTTTTGCAGTTCGATTTTTTAAATAAAATAAATAAAAAAGTAATTGTTTTGTCGTCGAAAAAAGTAATCGTTTGTAGTCGTTTTTTAAAAAAATAAAAAATATATAAATAAAAAATATAATAACATTTTTACTTTTGTGATTCAATATGTGTTCTTTTTTGTGTATGTCCACCTACATTTTTACGTTCACCAATATAGTCTTGTGACCCTTGGTTTTCTGACTACTATTATTACTATTTTATTTGTTTATTTCCTTCAAATTCTTGTCTGTATGTTTGCGTGCAATAAAAAATATTATTTAAAAAAAGACTTTAATATTAATGCAAAATTTGATAACGCAATGTAAAACTCAGTTGTATATAATAAATGTTAGACTAAAACGTTGTTTATTATTATACTAAGTAAATATAATAGATTTTTGTTCGCACTTAGTTAAAATTTTGTTTACAACCTAAAAAGTATTTCTACCTGGACTCTCTTTGAAAAGTAGACAGAGTATTTCCGACCATCTTTAAGGTTCTGATTTTCTTTATAAAACGGAAGAAATTCTTATTTATCTTTCCCACGGAGATCGACACTTTATATTTCTTCTCTCTGTTAAAAGAAAACTAGAGTAAAAATCCAATTTTCCGAACTCTGACAAATGAACAATTATCTGACTGAGGTCGGTATTGGTCCTTTCTTTCATCTACAAATTCTTTTGCAAGCATTATGAAGATTATGAATCACCGTCTCAATTTGCAGTTACATTATTGGGTTTCAGAAAAAAACAATCAATTAAACTAATTTTTGATTATCCGAACGGAGTCGAGTCAAAATTGATTCGTATAGTTGGAGTTGTATATAAATATGGACTACTGTATATAAATTATGATTTTCTACATAAAAATGTTGTACTTGCATGATGGATTCAATTATTTTCTGTTCTTTACTTGCAATAGCTGGTATTTCTAAGATTTTTTTGTAAAATTGTGTAATCTTTTTTTTAAAGTTCGTATTTCTGCCACACCTAGACAAACCATTCCTTCTTTTATTTTTTTTGTTAATTGTGAAAACTAATTTTTAAATAGATAACTGATTTTTGAGAAAACTAATTTTTAAAACTATTATCAAATCTCATAGTTAAGGCATTTCTATTAGGAAAACTTTCCCTTGGTAAATAAAATTTCGATGGCTAAGATTTCTATTTTTTTAAAAAAAATATGACCTGAGTGGAAAATTAACAATATTATAAACTTTAACATTTATTTAACCTCTTTGCTCTAGGGGTACACATACGTGGACCTTTATAAAGTTCCCTTTTCTACTTTAATTTGTTATTTTTCTTAATACTTTCTGTTCTATTATAAACTAGAATATTCAAACTTTCAAAAATATTGATACGGAAGCAGCCGATTTATTAACCGTGTAAAAAAAATGATGTAGCATAAGAGGGTCAAGCAGATTTCGGAGGAGATCCAATTATATTCATTTCGTGTAAGGAAGTACACTGCTCAAAAGAATTAGGGGAATGCATGGTTTAAACCCTTTCACCCCCAATGATTCCATTTGGAATCGTCAGCTTGCGATTTTTTTTCTCACTAAGTTGAGATCGGACTTATTTATCGTTAGATGGGAAGAATCATGTCTCTTGAAGAATTAAATAATGTTTGTTTTAATTAAATGAAAATATGAAAAATATGGTAAAATAAAATTCTCTCCCAAAAAAGTTTTATGAAATAAATTGACCCTAAATTCTTCACGCTTGCTTTCTTAGATGTTTAAAAATTGATTTAAACTTTTTTTTAACAAATAAAATTTATTTAAAATTATTGTTATTATTTATTCAAAAGTTATGCTTCCGATTTTCCCCCCTTAAATTTTAGTTAAAAAATTGGAATTTTTAAAAAAATGTTTTTTACCTTTTCAATCTGGATGCATAATGAATCTATTTTACAAATTTTAGATTTTTAGAATAAAAAATAAAACGTTGGAACTGAGAGAGTTAACAAAAGTACTCAAAGTGCTCCCCTAATTGTTTTGAGCAGTGTATTTCTTGTAAGATATCTTCTTGTAAGAATTCAGGTTTATAAGTACGAAGTTATTTACATTTAAACACTTATTTGAAATGAATTATTTTATTTATCGGATTATTTTGAACAGAAATTAATTTTTTCGTTACCTGCATGGGGCTGCACAATGGCAGTTGACTTTATTGGAGTTGATCTCTTCAAAAACATCTTTAAAACAATCCACTGAAAAGCAAAGGAATTTCAATAGTTATTCATTCAAAAAGGGCGCAAAGTAAAACTTTTTAAAACTTACACACACACACACACAGGAATAATGCCTTGAAAAGGAGCAAGTCAAATAATTTAATTTCAGATTTTTACACAACTGAAAAGTTTCCTCAAGTTTAAAAACGTTATTCTCGTGGTAGACATAATATTTTTTATTATCAAGCAAACATATTTTTTCCCTGTTTTTTGTACTACGCAAGAGTTCTACAGAGTGGCGCACATAAAAGTGGCCCCGGCGTAGAGATAGGAATGCATTGAGATGCTTGGCGAGAAAAACTATTGAAGCCCTCTGAAAGTCTTCAAGTCAAAATAATAGATTATTGAAACATGCGATGGCTTCACTTATAAACCTGTTTTTGCATTGGTTGGATTGGAATATCATCACATTAGAGCTACTCATGGATGATTGGCGAATTCATATCTTATTGCGTAACTGTGAGTAACGGTTGTGTGAGTGTTAGTTGATCAATGTACAGGTGAAGATGATATTCACAGTACAGCAGTGGGGTGTTCATTGTAGAAAGTGCTGTTAAAACAAATTCGCGGGGAAAAGTGGCAGTTGTTTGTTAAAGAATTCAAAGGTGTAAAAGTGCCAAAAGAGAGTTCTATGCAAATGTGGCGGTGTGCCTTGTGGTGACCTAGACGTGCAGCTTTTGCCACAGCAGCTAACCTAACTTCAACTAATTATATCAGGTGGCGCTGCACTTCCGGCCACAGGCTATATAAGCTATGTCGCCGACCGGAGAGAGAACACTATCTTCTTCTTAATTTTCCCATGGCACTTGTTACGACCTTTCCCCTGGTCGACATGCCAGGTATTTTCGACTTGAGTTTTATACTTTGTTAAGTTTGTACAATGGTTAGGAATTTATATTTATATTAAGTTTATTTATGGTGGTTGGAATAAAGATTGATTTTATATGGAACTTGGAATTTTCTTCAAACGCCCACTTCTGACGCCATACAACGATTACTTATGAAATGGCGTCAGACAGGACAGGACGCTGCTTTGAACAAGTACAAATACATTCCAAAACGGGTCCGAACACCAGATTTTGAACCTTGCAATCAATTTAGAATGTTTTGTATTAATAAAAACAAAAAAGTCCCATTCTCTCGAATAAATAACGGCCGAAATAATCACTAGTGGGAACGTTTTTTGCACACAGCTGTACAAACTTTCAGTTTATATTGCATTCCAACTAGTTTCTCCAAGAGTTTGTTTGTGTTTAATATTGAAGCGATCAATAGCTTTACTTAGCAAACCTGTTTTTGCATTGGTTTTTGACTTGACAGCAATCCTATCTTATTCCTATCTCCATGACGTATCCACTTTTATTTGCGCCACCCTGTAGTTTGCAAACTAACAAGCATTTAAATTGCTTGTTGCAACTCTGTGTACCAAACCAGCTTAGTTGAGAGGGCGTTGAATTGAAGATCTGACGATCCGTTGTTCGAACCCGGGTTCGGCAGATTTTTTTTAAAACTAAACTTTACTACAATGTACCTCTCCTCTGATTTAGTAATTTTACGATTCCCCCAAAAAAACATTTTAAGAAAATTAAGAAAATTGAAGTTTCCAGTCACTGTAATAGCATTTACAATAAAACAAAAGATAATGTTAAAAATTATACACTGCTCACCACAATTAAGAGAGCGCATGGTTTAAACTCTTTCACCCCCAAAGAATCCATTTGGAATCATCAGATTGCAATTTTTTTTCTGACTAAGTTAAGCTCGCGCTTATGTATTGTTAGATGGAAGAATAATTTCTTTTGAAGAATTAAATAATGTTTGTTTTAATGAAATGAAAATATGAAAAACATGGTAAAATAAAATTCAGTCTGAAACAATTTTAGCAAATAAATTGACCCTAAATTCTTTACGCATGCATTTTTTAGATGTTTAAAAATTGATTTTAATTACTTTTAACAAATAAAGTTTTGAAAAAAGCATTGTTATAATTTTTTCAAAAGTTACGATTCCAATTTTTCCCCTTAAATTTTAGTTTAAAATATTAAGATTTTCCTCCTTGTTTTTTACCATATCATTCTGGATGCATATTGAATCTATTTCACCATTTATAGATTTTTAGAATAAAAAATAAAAAGTTGTGACTGAAAGGTAACAAAAGTACGCAAAGTGCTCCCCTAATTGTTTTGAGCAGTGTATTGTATAAATGTCTTACATTCATCGTCTTTGCAAGCTCTGATTCCATTTGGAACGGTGACAGCGGACATGAACATGCGGTGGTAACAGTTGCATTTGCTGTAGACGTATTTATTCAAACATCGTCGCTCACAGTCCTTTAAAAAAAAATACAATCTACAAGTTTTCATTATTAAAAGAATAACAATAAGATTAAAGAAAGTAGAACAAGTATTGCTAAAACTCCTTTGATTAACACTTATTAAACACTAATGAATACAAGTATTGTTAGAAATCCATTATTTTTAATTTAACCCACCAAACGAATGGGTAAAAAGTTATTAATGTAACTATTCAAACATTTTAACCTAATGATTTAAAAATATTAACATATCCAATTATATTCATTGAAATGAAGTTAATATATTAAACTCACCTATAATATTAAAAACACACACACAAATTTACGTATTTTACTTATAATGAAAATGAAATCCATATTATTGCAGCAAAAACCATCTTTATCCACCCTATCCGAATTATTTGTTGTTTAAGCAAAAGGTGTTTTAAAATATTTTAAAAATAAAAATATTTAAAAGTTAAAATATAGTTGAGACAATGCCGTTTTTTATTAAATGAGGCGGATAAATAAACACTGGCTTTTACATCTGTGGCGTGCACCTTTAACTGGAACTGTAACTGGTTAACTAGATCTATAACTTTAACTTTCTCATCTCTTGCGTTTTGTATAAATACTGAAGTGCCACTGTGTTGGCGCGAACACCCCTTTTGGGTTATTTATTTTTATATCTTATGTTGTTCCGCGGTTAGTTATGTTCGTTATATTATGAGTTCACCTTGTTGTTTAAGTTAAGTTTATTATTATTATTGTTGTTATTTATAGTTATCTTTGTTGAATAAATTATATTATGTTACAACAAGTTTATTTTTACTTAACATTCGACTTGGTGAACCGCACATCGTTTTAGAATAGATATTATTTTACAGTCTTTGAATATAACAATTTTCATTCTCTCATAGTTTGATTACGTAAACTGTAAAAAATTAAAAAGCCAAGTTGCACCAAAGTTTGGTAAGATAGCGCGCTGTTTTAGCCTAATTTTTCAAATTAAAAAAAAAGGGTAGTAAGTGTTGCAATTGTGGTGATCTATACATCCGTCTGTCTTCTCGCACCCCTCTACCAAATTACGCGTGCCAACTGCTTTTGTTATAATTATATGACATCAGATCCCTATATTGTATACTTCTTTTTGTCTGTCTTTTTGTAATTTTTAAAACTACAGCTAGAACTAAAAAAAGCTTCCAACTTCAAGTTTGGTACACGAGTTCTAAGAACCTGTCGGACGTCATAATAAGGTTTTCGAGAAAATTAAGCATGTGCAAAGGGTAGCTGCCATTGACCTTTTTGGTTTTAAAGGCATTGCTTAAAGTTGAAAAGAGATACAGACTTCAAATTTGGTATAAAATTTCCAATTCAAAAGATGCTGCTAATTCGCACGAACATGCGATATCTAGAGAGAATTGGTATTTCGGAGCTGTATTCAGCAGATATAGAATAGTTATGTCGCATGTAGATGCGACATAACTATTCTATATCTGCTGAATACAGTGATGAATACATGTGTTCTGCTGAATACATGTGTTATGATACACTGTAGCAAATATCACCCAATTCTCTGCAACCATGGCTATCAAAGTTATTGAAATTACCTTATATGGGTATGTAATTTAGCATTATATGGGTATGTAATTAAGCATCGATTTATTGAGGGGAGTTTGAAAGTTGTGTGGTTTCTCTAGTACATACCTCTAGTTTTTCGCAGTACTATACTTACTATCTGATTGTAAGGCTTCTCCTGGAAGTATGACGTCTCATTATACCCGTCTCTCTTGCACCTCCCGAACGGCGGCCCCAGCCTGTGGACCTCTTGCTCTTGGATGCTGATCGAGTTCAGGTCTCGGTGCCTGAGATCGAATCCGGACTCACGAGAGAACGGCAGCGAGCGGGGATCGTGGATGGTGACCCGCGCCCCCAGCTGGCGGGAGTAGAGGGGAAGCATGTTGATGCGGCGTGTCTGGAGATAGAGCTGCAGGCCTAAGGAAATAGTGGGATTTTTGATACGAAGTTGCATATTTGATTTCAGTTGAGTTATCATTACATTAGAGCTACACGAGGTCTATTTTTCGAGTCGAAATTTAGAATATCAGTCAAATGACGAGCCGGCACCTGAGTAGGCACATAACTTGGGGCTTTTTAGAATATTTAACGTGCACTTCTTTTACACTGGGAATTTTTCGTAGGAGTTTTTGGCTGCACAAACTGTTTATGGGTTGGCAGTTATTTTGGTAATCCTCGCGTTCGACCCTGTGACCTTTGGAAGGCAGGCAAGTGTCTTACCGACTGGGCTCTCCAACCCCTGCCAAGTAGCAGAAATGGTCAGAAAATGTTGATAGATGTTTTTCCAATAATTCATGATTTTAGTTAGGTTTTGAAAAGTTAAATTTTGTAGTTGAAAATCTGAGAAATCCGCCTACCTTTCGTGTTGGTTTACACTGTTAAAATTTCGTTTTTGGATTTCACAAAAAAAAAAAT
Source organism: Oedothorax gibbosus (assembly GCA_019343175.1). NCBI lineage: Eukaryota > Metazoa > Arthropoda > Arachnida > Araneae > Linyphiidae > Oedothorax > Oedothorax gibbosus. The sequence goes on from CM033270.1 coordinate 37,242,142, forward strand.
GGTTCCTAGTAGCTGCAACGGCTGTGTTGGGAAATGTTTCACTATTTTTTTCGGTTGAACAATTTTCACATTTCAGAAACTAAAACCTCAAAAATGGTTAAACCGAAGTCCAAAAATATCCACTGAGCCGTTGCATCTAATAAGAACCTTTTTTCATGTTGGGAAACTCATACACAACCGGAATTTTCCTTCATATTAGTTTTCATGCTGAGAAACTCATACAACCGGGATTTTCATGTAGAAGTTGTTTTTCCTATATAATAGTTTTCATGCCGAGAAACTTATACAACCGTGATTTTCCTGTACACTCTTAAAACAAACGAGCGGTTTTAACTCAGTCTGAGTTAATTTCCACTCCTTTCCGTGCCGAAAATGCACTTCTCCTATAGGAGTGAATTTCACTCTTTTTCGGAGTGGTAAAAGAAATAAAGAAAACAATCTGCGTCTACACTCTTAAAACGAGCGTTTTAACTCAGTCTGAGTTAATTTCCACTCCTTTCGGTGCCGAAAATGCACTTCTCCATAGAGTGAATTTCACTCTTTTGTTTTAAGAGTGTAGAAGTTGTTTTTCCTTTATATTAGTTTTCATGCCGTGAAACTCATACAACCGTGATTTTCCTGTTGTGTGTGAAGTTGTTTTTCCTTTATATTAGTTTTCATGCCGAGAAACTTATACAACCAGGATTTTCATGTAGTTTGTTTTTCCTTCATATTAGTGTTCATGCGAGAAACTCATAAACCGTGATTTTCCTGTAGAAGTTGTTTTTTCCTTTATATTAATTTTCATGCCGAGAAACTTATACAGCCAGGATTTTCATGTAGTTGTTTTTCCTTTATATTAGTGTTCATGCCGAGAAAACTCATACAACCGGGATTTTCCTGTAGAGGTTTGTTTTTCCTTCATAATAGTGTTTATGCCGAAAAACTCATACAACCGGGATTTTCCTATAGAAGTTGTTTTAACTTTATGCTGAGAAGCTAACTTAACGTGGTTTTCTTTTTACAAGTTATTTTTCTTAGTTAATAGTTTTCATACAGGAAAACTTATATATTAAGGTTTCAATTTTTCCCAGTAGAAGTTTTACCTAACTTTAATTTTAAAGTCCAAAAGTTAATGAAACCGTTTTTTTCTCTAATTTTTTTTTATCTTATCAACCAAGCCAACTAAGAAATCCGCCTACCTTTCGTGTTGGTTTACACTGTTAAAATTTCGTTTTTGGATTTCACAAAAAAAAAATGGTTCCTAGTAGCTGCAACGGCTGTGTTGGGAAATGTTTCACTATTTTTTCGGTTGAACATTTTCACATTTCAGAAACTAACCTCAAAAATGGTTAAACCGAAGTCCAAAAATATCCACTGAGCCGTTGCATCTAATAGAACCTTTTCATGTGGGAACTCATACACAACCGGATTTCCTTATATTAGTTTCATGCTGAGAAACTCATACAACCGGATTTTCATGTAGAAGTTGTTTTTCCTAATAATCAGTTTTCATGCGAGAACTTATACAACCGGATTTTCCTGTACACTCTTAAAACAACGAGCGGTTTAACTCAGTCTGAGTTAATTTCCACTCCTTTCCGTGCCGAAAATGCACTTCTCCTATAGGATGAATTTCACTCTTTTGGAGTGGGTAAAAGAAAAAAAAAACAATGCGTCCTACACTCTTAAAACGAGCGTTTTAACTCAGTCTGAGTTAATTTCACTCTTTCCGGTGCCGAAAATGCACTTCTCCTATAGGAGTGAAACTCAAAAAGGTTTCCTAATGTCCAAAATACATAGCCTTGATTTATAAGACTTGTTTTTCATTTGTATGGAAACTCATACAACCGGATTTTCCTTTTTCTATATTAAGTTTTCATGCCGTGAAACTCATACAACCGTGATTTTCCTGTTGTGGTGAAGTTGTTTTTCCTTTATATTAGTTTTCATGCCGAGAAACTTATACAACCAAGATTTTCATGTAGTTGTTTTTCCTTCATATTAGTGTTCATGCCGAGAAACTCATACAACCGTGATTTTCCTGTAGAAGTTGTTTTTCCTTTATATTAATTTTCATGCCGAGAAACTTATACAGCCAGGATTTTCATGTAGTTGTTTTTCCTTTATATTAGTGTTCATGCCGAGAAACTCATACAACCGGGATTTTCCTGTAGAGGTTGTTTTTCCTTCATAATAGTGTTTATGCCGAAAAACTCATACAACCGGGATTTTCCTATAGAAGTTGTTGTAACTTTATGCTGAGAAGCGAACTTAACGTGGTTTTCTTTTTACAAGTTATTTTTCTTAGTTAATAGTTTTCATACAGGAAAACTTATATATTAAGGTTTCAATTTTTCCCTGTAGAAGTTTTACCTAACTTTAATTTTAAAGTCCAAAAGTTAATGAAACCGTTTTTTTCTCTAATTTTTTTTATCTTATCAACCAAGCCAACTAGTTTGACGTTTTCTGAATTATAGCATATTATTATATTAACGTTAAATCAAGTATGCGTTAAATAAAGTATGGTATTTAAATGGTAAACTATTGATATGAATAGTATTAAGTTGTTATTTTAAAAGTAAATTTTAATGGTATTTAGTTTACCATTATCTCTGCCTGCTCTTGTCACCAGTTTCGTTGCCGGCAGGTCCTTTCCATTATGAGTACCAATGTAGTTGAACATGTAACACTTTCCATAATTAGGGCTGTATAAAGTTGTGAAGTCTTTTCTAAGTTAAAAAAAGCTTTTTATATCAATTTGATTATTGGTTATAAGTAGAAAATAGCGGGGAATTTTTTGTTTATTATTTATACACTTTTTTATTTTTCCCAACATTCTCTAAAACTGAAGTCGTTAGAGAAGTTAAAAAAAATCAATTTTACACTGAAAACATTATTTTAAATTTCAATCACTAACTTTGAATCTCAAATTGTATCAAAAATATAGTAAACCTATATTTAGTACTATGATAAAGCAAGTTAAACTTTTATAACTCTTTGGCTAGTACTTAATAATTTGGCTAGTTCTTACAGAATAAGTTTTACAAAATAGAGAAGAATGGTGAATTTATTCAAACCAAATGAAATAATGTTGAAATTACAGTAGAACTCCATTATCTGAACTCCGACTATCTGTAATCGAATGGAATCCTCATACTCCATGCATTAATCCATCCGTACGCTTAACATCTATAAGTGTTGCCTTTTTATTTAAATAAAACTATTTTTCTTTAAAAATAGTTTTTATCGCATTTTAAACATACATGCAATAATTAATTTAAATATATAATTCGTTCCCTCCCCCCTGATAATCCGAATTTTTGATTGGAAACCAGTTCTAATTGATTTGAATTATTTGAGTCTTGTAATAAAATCGGCATTGCATACTTTGTATCACAGTCGACTCCATCAAAATTGCAAGAAATGATGAGGCCATCATATGATATTCCGAAATCGTCTAGGATCTTGATTTCAGGGACTAAGTGTGCATCGAGATCATTCAAGTCACTGGTAATACCGGACTTCAGTTTCTTTACAAAATTTAGAACAGGCTCGGAAATGTTTCCCAGAAGAGTTTCATTGAACTCCCTGTTGTGGTATTTGGCTTAAAGAAATATAAAAACAGAAATTATGAACATGCATTTATAAGTCTTAAAAGTAAATTGCATAATGAGTCTTAATTTATTGAAGTTAATGCTATTGAAAAACTTTAAAACCAACATTTAAATTATTATCCAATATGCAGGCGTTATTATTATAAAGAGCTTAACTAACTGTGAACCTTTGTAAAAGTGACCGAGTACGTGAACGTCCAAAATATATCTTCATCTTTTTTCTAGGTTCTTTTAAACACCTAGAGCTGCATTTAAGGATGTATTTTTTCAGTCGTTGGACAGGATAATGCATAAGTTTTGAAAACGCCACCTCTGCGAAAGTATAGCTTTGCCGTGCAATCATTTTTTCAACAGGGATGAATATCGTCATGACAGCAAAATGAAACACATTTGAACGGTTGTCGAGTTAATAACTGATAAAGTTTAAAAATAATTTCGCATTCTTAAAAATATTTTGGATGAACTAGAACTTAAAAATAATAATTAATTGGTGGATCTAAGTTAGTTTTAATCTTATTGGCTTGTGTGTTACTACTGAACACTCCAGCCCGGCAATATCACGGGAGTGAGAAGGAAGAGGTTATATATAATAAGTATTTATTACATTAACTACTCACTATTTCGTGTGAAAGGTGAGAAATCAAAATCATGCCGACAAATGCATGAATGTTGGTCGTTGTCTTGGATCATCCGACATCCGTCAGAGTTCCAGTCGCATAGTCGTTTGGAACACATGCAAATAGGTGACCCTTTCGGTGCGTAGCACAGTGGTGTATCACACGGATCTTTCTGGCAAACACAGTGCTCCGAGAATCGGTCCCAAGTGCAAAGTGGGTTCACGTGACATTTCTTCCTTACGAACGTTGGGACCCTGTTATGAATATTTAAAAAAACAGAAATTTTTGACAAGAAACCGGTCAAAGGCTTGACCTATTCAAACTTTAAGGCCACAAAAGCTCTTCGTAAGGTCACGCTATCCGCCCGTGTTGGATTAACGGCTTTCCAAAGAAAAAGTTCGAAACTTATTCGAGCAAAGCGACTATACTTTTAAGATAACGAATAAGTTTCGTCCCTCTCTTTCGGAACAGCCGATAACCCGAACTGGGCGGATAGTGTGATGTCACAGAGAGCTTATCTTGTCTTGGTTCAGTTAGCTGTACCAAAGTTTCAGTAGGTTTAATATTTTTTTTTATTTTTAAGAAAAGGCTACTAAAACCGAACAGCATATTTCATATGCCTCCTTATAAATCTCCTGCATAGTAGCGAAGTTTAATCTTTTGTTTTCGATGTATATTGATGCTTGATGCTGAGCTCTGTCGACTTATTTTAAAATTCTCATTTACTAAACTCCTAAATCTTTTATCAACTAGAATTGTCTTTAAAATTTACTCTTATTTAAAAAAATAAGGAAACTTAACAACGTTGTTTCTGAATTGCAACGTAGAACTCTGCGCTTCCAAGTTATATATATTTTTACAAGCATACTGATGACCTTCAAAATTTAAAATAAATTAACATAAATTGTCCCAATTTAACTACAAAAAATTTATTACATACATTATTAATTATAACTGGTTATGGTTAAGTTTGAAAGGTTAAAGTTCCGTAGACATTACTTTCGAACTGGAATCTTATTGAGATATCTTTTCATGTCTTCCATGTAGCTCAGTCCTGCTTCGCGGGCATTCATGCGTGGAACAAGGAAGCGACTGCAAATAGTAACAGCTGGAAATTCGAGGGATTTCACTGCGACAGTCTGTTAAGGAGGAAATCACCGAAAATAATCAAAAACAATCGAAACTATGCAAAATTTCTTAAATTTGACTCAAAGAAGGGGATATTTTCAGTGAAGTTTCAACGTTAAATCAATTTCATAACTGCATTTTTAAAGTTATTATATATTATAAATTACATATATACTTTTAAACGACAGTTAATTTTGAACTTTACATGACGAATTCTAATATTAAAAAAAACACCTTAATTTTAAAGACCATTTAGATATAGGAAACATTATTAAGAAATTACTCAGATCGTCAATTTTTCATTGGAAGAACATAATATATTAATTATTACTATCAACTTCTCCCATTTTTCATAACTAGCCTGACCAGATTTGTTCAAGTGATTAACTTTTTCGACTATGAAATTATTATTAAATTATCATAAATCTATTTATTTAGGTTTTTTTCAATCGAAAATACTACAAACAAAAAAAAATACGGACACTATTTGCACATTTTTCATAGCTATCTAATTAAGTAATGAACTAAACTATACTGCAAAATGCAGTACGTCTGGTCACCTTATTCACAACAGTTTCTAACTTACTGTTGATTGCCATGCATTCGGGTACTTAAGATACTCTTGAAGTACCCGGCCATAAATCAATTTTACACTGAAAACATTATTTTAAATTTCAATCACTAACTTGAATCTCAAATTGTATCAAAAGTATAGTTAAACAATATTAGTACTATGATAAAGCAAAATTAAACTTTTAGAACTTTTGGCTAGTACTAATATTTGGCTAGTTCCTACATCATGAAACTATACTGCAAAATGCAGTACGTCTGGTCACCTTATTCACAACAGTTTCTAACTTACTGTTGATTGCCATGCATTCGGGTACTTAAGATACTCTTGAAGTACCCCATAAATCAATTTTACACTGAAAACATTATTTTAAATTTCAATCACTAACTTTGAATCTCAAATTGTATCAAAAGTATAGTTAAACCAATATTTAGTACTATGATAAAGCAAATTAAACTTTTATAACTCTTTGGCTAGTACTTAATAATTTGGCTAGTTCCTACATCATGAAACTATACTGCAAAATGCAGTACTTCTGGTCAACTTATTCACAACAGTTTCTAACTTACTGTTGATTGCCATGCCTTCGGGTACTTAAGATACTCTTGAAGTACCCCATAAATCAATTTTACACTGAAAACATTATTTTAAATTTCAATCACTAACTTTGAATCTCAAATTGTATCAAAAGTATAGTTAAACCAATATTTAGTACTATGATAAAGCAAATTAAACTTTTATAACTCTTTGGCTAGTACTTAATAATTTGGCTAGTTCCTACATCATGAAACTATACTGCAAAATGCAGTACTTCTGGTCAACTTATTCACAACAGTTTCTAACTTACTGTTGATTGCCATGCCTTCGGGTACTTAAGATACTCTTGAAGTACCCCATAAGTCATGACCATCATCATTATGGTCGAAGTCAGAAGAGTGATGATCCAGAAGATACGACGGCAGGTCGACTTGGTCCTCATGACGTGGGAAATCCCCGCCGCAGAGATGGTGTGAGTTAGGAATTTCTTCAGCATTTTCAGTTGAATGGAACAAATGTGCTTTTTCTTCATTCTAAACACACAGGGTCAAGTTTAAAATAAAGTACTAGAATAATTGTCAATGACTTATTACTTTAATACTCACTAAGGATTGGAGTTTTTAATGTACGGAAAGACAGATGACAATAACAAGTATAAAAGATAGGATGATGTCATACTTTTCTAACAATTTTTTTTAAAAAAAAAGTTGAAGTCACTGGACAGAAAATATGACTAAGCGTCTGATAAAGGACAGACGGATGGAAAAGCATATATATAGACGAAAAAATAGTAAAAAGAAAAGTCTTTAACGTCGTACCTTTCTATAACAAAAAGGACTTTTTGAAACGGTTAGAACCGAATTAAAGTGGCTGCGTAAGAGAGCCTAAATAAAAGAACGGAATACCAGCCACTCTAGGGGTACGGACAGACAGATGAATGGAAATCTCCACGATGTCAATACTTAATTTCCATATTTAAAAAAAAACCCTTTTGAATAAGAAATCAAAGCTGCCTAATAAATGCTAAACGTTTTTTAAGCCATTAAAACACAAATTAACAAATTTTTCGGAGAAATATTGGTTTGTGTTTTTAGGTTGATACGATATCAAGTAAAAAAAATACTTTTAGTTTAATAATCAAAATTATAACTTACCTAGGAGGTTTCTTATAAGTGAAAACTCGTACTTTTTTAGTTCCGTGTAAATATTTTTTAATTACCATTATATTAGCAGTGGTATACAACCCTATGCGAAACTTTTTTAAGTACAGATACCAGTTTATTCTGACAGAAAAGTATTTAATTCAAACCCATTAAACCCACTTATCCCTAAATCTATAAATCGAATATTTCAAGGTTCGTGCAAACCTTTAGACACAAAAATGTTGAAATAATACACTAAAAAGTTTATGCCAGTGAACGTTTTTAATGCAAAAAAATAATAATGAGTCACACGGTAGTAAAAGCATGAAAAGGGACACATTTTTATTTGTTAAAATCAATGAAAATTGCCTGATGAGAACGAATAGTCGTATTGAAAAATTGATAAATTATTTCTTTACTAGAAGGTATAATAACTATTTTAAAAAAATGAGTTTTCAGAGGAGCTATGCGTACGGTTTCAATACATATTTTTTCTCATTAGAAATTCATACCTCTTTATTAAACAAGAAGTTCATAAAGAACTAAAATAGACTACTTTCCTGTTACTTAAATACTTACTGAAGTTCTAATCGGGAAAAAAAACTAGGTTCCTAAAGTAAATATCATCAACAGCCGTTTCTACACTAGATTTATACACATTAGAAAAAAAAATCGAAACACAGCACCCAGCTATAATTTAAACTTCTAAAGGCCAAAATCAACTATTTCCTTAATATTCTTTCGCAAATTAATTAAATATTATTTATCATCTGCTCGTGATTTATTTGTAGTTCGAAGAATAATTAAATATTTATTAATAACAAAAGTAATGAAACTACTCCGAACTGCATTAAAAAATAAGAAATGTAAATTAAAACTAAGCATAATTGCATGCAAAAGTATGCCTTGCCGCTTTCTTGGTAGATAATTAATGAATAATCAAAGAATCAAATTGTACATTTTATGACGTCATTCCAAACTGATTCATGAAAATATTATTTTGCTTCAAATATGTTTAAATAAATAAAGTTTCTCATGCCATTGTTGATTGGCAACAGTGATTTAAATGACTCAAAATTGAATTTCAATGCATGATGCTAATTCAATGGGAAATTCGCCGAAAGATAGTAGATTTATGTCCGTCCGGATGTACAGACAGACGGACAAAAAGTATGAAAGTAGGGTATCTGAGGTCATAGCTTTCTAACAAAAAAAGAATTTTTAAGATCCGAGGGATAGAACCGATTTTGGAAGAGGGATACGGACAGACGGAAAAACAGACAGACATACGAACAGACAGACAGATGGACATCAACCGCATTTCAATACCTACAGTGATTTAAATGACTCAAAATTGAATTTCAATGCTAATTCAATGGGAAATTCGCCGAAAGATAGTAGATTTATGTCCGTCCGGATGTACAGACAGACGGACAAAAAGTATGAAAGTAGGGTATCTGAGGTCATAGCTTTCTAACAAAAAAAGAATTTTTAAGATCCGAGGGATAGAACCGATTTTGGAAGAGGGATACGGACAGACGGAAAAACAGACAGACATACGAACAGACAGACAGATGGACATCAACCGCATTTCAATACCTACAGTGATTTAAATGACTCAAAATTGAATTTCAATGCTAATTCAATGGGAAATTCGCCGAAAGATAGTAGATTTATGTCCGTCCGGATGTACAGACAGACGGACAAAAAGTATGAAAGTAGGGTATCTGAGGTCATAGCTTTCTAACAAAAAAAGAATTTTTAAGATCCGAGGGATAGAACCGATTTTGGAAGAGGGATACGGACAGACGGAAAAACAGACAGACATACGAACAGACAGACAGATGGACATCAACCGCATTTCAATACCTACAGTGATTTAAATGACTCAAAATTGAATTTCAATGCTAATTCAATGGGAAATTCGCCGAAAGATAGTAGATTTATGTCCGTCCGGACGTACAGACAGACGGACAAAAAGTATGAAAGTTGGGTTTCTGAGGTCATAGCTTTCTAACAAAAAAGAATTTTTAAGATCCGATAGATAGAACCGATTTTGGAAGGGGAGTACGGACAGACAGACAGACATCGACCGCATGTCAATACCTACTTTTTCATTTTTTTAATTCTTTCGAATTAAAAAAAGAAAAGTAGGCTAAAAAGTATGCCCTAGGTAAAAAAAAATGAGGTATAGTATAGTTTTTAAATGATTTTATTTCTTTTAAATATTGTTTGTATCAAAAAAATCTTTCTCGTTTTTATATCAAAGTAAGTAATTATACGTTGTTGGTAATATAAAACTAAATAATCTACTTAATATCGATTGAAACTTTTCCTTTTAGAATTAGTTTAATGCGCTGAAATCTTTTATGTTGTTTTAATACCACTAAAAGTAACTATTTAAAATAAACAAATTGCAAAAAAATTAACGGAAAATAAATATTTTTTGTTATTCCTACGTATATAGACATTTATAAAATACAGATGGTTTTTAGTGTTTCAGATACTTTTTTATTGAAAATTAGCAAGTTTTAAATTTGCTCATATGACTTAACAAGCCATGAAAAATCGAGTTTATAAGTTGTAATATTTTATTTTATTAAGGGGGAAATGGGAGTGGTAGACGGGTCTCCAAACCAAAGTGCCTCGAGTGTTAATCCAATGAGGAAAAAAATATTTTCTAAGCCAAATTTTTTCACGCCAAATTTTTTTAAATTTTCAATAACTAATTTTACAAAATATGCGAAGCAATTTCAATAAATGGGTATAAGTTATCTACATTTATCATTAAAAAAAACGTTCGTAAAAATATTCAATACAGCCGGAGAAATGTGGCTTAAAAATATTTTTTCCCCATTGTATCAACAATGAAGCACTTTAGTTTGGAGACCCGCGGTCGATCGGGCTCATTCGCACTTAAGAGGGAAATGGTAGTGGTAGCCGGGTCTCCAAACAGAAGTTTCCCCTGTCTGTGTTGATCCAATGGGAAAAAATTCTCGAAACCAAATTACTCCGACTCTTTATTCAATAGATTTAGAACTCATTTTTTATATGATGCATGTAGCTGGTTTACATGGCTCTATAATTCCACTTTTTGGGTAGGATAGTTGAATAATCGCCACACAAGAGCTACACGAGGGCTATTGGCCACGTTGTGACTTCGGAGCATATTTAACTTGCACTCCTTCTATACGGGGTATTATTCGTCGGACATTTTTTGGCTGCACGGGCCGTTTATAGGTTGGCCATTATTTTGGCGATGCCCGGACCCGAACCTTCCGCATGCAAAAGGACCACCTTAACCGACTGTGCTCCCCAGCCCATTACACTTTTTGGAATTGGTTCGAATATTTTGTTGTAAATTTATATTTATTTAAAGTAAAAAAAAATTTGAACTAATTTAAAAATGTGGTATTATAAAGCCCTGTAAGCCAGCTACATTTATCATGAAAAAACCCATTTGTAAATAAATTTCCAATACAGCCGGAGTAATTTGGCTAAGTAAATTATTTTTCTCCATTGAATTAACAGAGAGAGAAGACTTCGGTTTGTAGACCCTGCTACTGCTCCCATTCCCCTTTAAGCAGGATGCATTAGAAACTTTTACAGTAAATAAAATGGTAATAAATGCTTGAAACATTAAAATACTATGTCAATAGAGCTTCAACTGTGCAAGACAATTAATTGTATTTATTTTCAGTAAAAATTATGTTTTTGAAAACATATTTTTTATAATTGCGTGAAAAAAATCCCATTTTTACACTATAATTTTAATATCAGACGCGTGCGAAAAGTTATACTTTTTAGAAACAGTGATAAAAAAATTACTTTTTTTCACCCAAATGCAGTGAAAAATAGTTATTTAAGCAACTAGTGCCGAAAATAATACTTTATTAAGCGAGTGGCTTTTATTTCACGAGACCGTAGGTCGAGTGAAATAATGACAAGAGCTTAATAAAGTATTATTTGGGACGTGCTTGCTTACAATATTTTTTATAATAACGTGCAAAAAAGTATTTCTACCAATGAGTGATTTTCATAACATCATTTAGTTTCTATGCGTATTCGAAAGTTAGCTGCACCGATTAGTTATAAAATCAAAAAATGTTCAGGTTTCCTTAGAAGGAATGCTTCCCGGACTGCTTCAAATGTAAATATTAATAACTACAACGGATCAAATGTTACTATAAATATGCATGTTAAATAAAAGTATTGTTTGGCGTGAAATTTGTGTTCTTACTTTTGTCTTATTTAATTTCCTTTAATAATTTTTGTAGTACTTGTAGTTTCCATGGAGATATTAGAAAATGCAAAAGTAATGAACCAATAGAAATAAGTGAGTTTCATGACATCATTTAGTTTCCATGGAGATATTAGAAAATGCAAAAGTAATGAACCAATAGAAATAAGTGAGTTTCATGACATCATTTAGTTTCCATGGAGATATTCATGACATCATTTTGTTTTTCTACTAATCAGATACTCTTATTTACTTTACCGCACTAGTGCCGAAAATATTACTTTCGGCACTCTCTGTGACGTAAGCACGTAAAGTGTCATTTTCGAAACGATTTATGAATGAATATGATATAAAAAAGTGAACTTTTTTGCACGTTGTTATAAAAAAGTACTTTTTTTCACTCTTTTCATAAGATGCCAACATTTCAAGTAAAATTTCTATTTCATAATATTCATAAAATCCAGAAATTTATTGATCTGCTTTATTTATAAATATTATGCGCGTGAATGTTATTATTATTTTTATTTTTGAATCAGTATCCATGTTCAAATATTTGACTAAAATAAGTTTGCCTTTTGTAGTTCTAGAGATTTATCGATGCCGATCTTCTTTAGCGAAAAAAATTAGCACGTGAATTATTTTTGGACCAATGAGATTTGATTTTTTTCACGTAATTATAAAAAATAGTGTATGAAACACGTGTGAAAAGTAAACTTTTTAAAACATGTGTCATTATTTCACTCGCTCGTGAAATAAATTCCACTAGTTTTAAAGTGTTACTTTTCACACTTGCTGCATAAATAACCATTCTAAGTTTTAAATATTATAAGCAAAGCGTCTTTTCTTTTAATTAATAAGTACAAATAAACTTTAACTAGGCCAATCTTTTTTATTAAAGTCTAACTAACAATATGTACAAGGAAATATGACTTATAAAAACACCCGATTATCACAAATACATACAACTATTCCACATTTTTATACACTCTAATAAAAGAGAAATACTATAAATATTTCTAAGAGTATTTATTACCTATAACTAAGCATCAAAAGTATATATAAGGTATGGAAGAGCGATTTCTAATTTATTACCCCTAATTACCTTTTAATACCATATTTAAGCAAGCACAGATTGGAATCATGTATTTGATTGTAATTGTAGACTATAAATTTTATGGATTAATTCTATCATATAGTTTAGGAATATTGTTGCAGAAAATACATTGGCATAGTAAACTCGCCATCTTTATAGTTGCATCATTTTATTTACTATTATTTAGTGATTATTATCACCTTGCATTTAAACTAAATTAAACTTCAAAACTATTATTGATGTTTATTTTAAATTTATGCTCTTACATTAAAATTGAAAACAATTTATATTTGAATATTCAGCTATTTAAATATTTTAAATGAATTATTAAGTTATATATTTAGAACATTCTATCTTTTGATACTTTAGGCAATTTTGAAAGTAAAATATTAATAGTTGAAAAAATAAAATACACAATTTTCCATATAATTTAAAATTATTAAATGCAACAATTAAACAATAGGAATAAATGTAAGAAATGCAAATTAACAATTTTACTAAATTGTACATAAAAATATTGCAAATAGAATAAATGTTGAACACATTTGTTTGATTTTAAAGTAGTAGGTATGCAAAAATGCCATGAACAGATTGAATATTTTTTAGATATATTCTTTTAAAAACTACTTCAACTCCCTTAATTTATTTAAATTCTAATTGATGAAACAGTAGGTATATAAAATTATTTTAGGTTGCAATAAATGTATTAACTCTTTGGAGCCGCATATTTACTTACCAGTAATTGTTTTGCTGATATTATGCTTATTTTTTAAAATCTAAACTGAAATACATATTCAGTAAAAATATATGTTTCAATTAAAGTCTGAAATGGTGCCTTTCGGCACCTAATGGTAATAGCACAAGAATTTTATGTGGTGCGATTTGGCATCACTGGGACTAAAAATTGTGGGAAGAACATATGCATATTTCAATTTAAATGCCAAAAAAGTTAAAGCAATGGTGTCAATTGGCATCAATGTTCCTCAAAGTTTTAACCAAACAACTTTTAAAATAAATGAATGTTACATTTAAAAATTCAAATAAAATGCCAATACTTCATTTTAAACCCTAAAGAAATATTAGAGGGTTCTTAGTCAATCACTTTAAAACTCAATTTAATTTACAGTCAGAAAAAATAATACTTTTTGATTCCTTACTAGTAATCACAACCAAGAAACAACATGAATTATATATTGTTAGTAAACAATAAAAGACAATAAACAGTCATACAAAAACAATTTAACAGAGTAAAATTAAAAATACAGGGGAAAAAGGAATGTGCAACGTATTTCTTAGTATAGTATGAACAATTATTATACATAACATAAGTTATTTACTCTTGGTAACTTGTAGGTGTGTAAAAAATTCTACAGATGAAGTGACTGAGAATCGACTATTGTTTTTTGTAATCTTAATATCATTTGAAAATGTTTAAGAATTGTTGTCTACAGTACAAAGAAGCACAAATAACTTAAAGCTTTTGTGTAATACCCGTAAATAATACTATTTCATTGAGAAGAAAAACTCTCTGTAAAAACTCTATGCAACTTGGTTAGAAAAGGTAAAATTTTAACTACAAATTACAATAATAAATTTAAGAAAAAGTATTTATTTTGCAATTTTCTTGTTTTAAAAACAAGCTCATTTAATAATAGTTTATGAAATAAAAACACTGTAAAATAATACACAATTTTGGTTAAAAGATCACTGTTCACAAGACATGATATTAATTTTTCTCTCTCAAATTAACACAGTTAAACTATTGATTTAAACCATATCCTTGTTTCAATAAAACTAGTCGAATTACTAGTTTAAAGCCTTTTGTATTCATAGTATGTCTAATGAAATTTTCCAAGTAGTTAATGCGCAAACACAATCATGTTTTCCCATGATTTTATGTCCAATATTCAATGTCTTGTGAGCAATGCAGTAAGATATAATAACACACTTCCCTACAAATGTAAAATAATTGCAAGAAAAGAATAGATAAAATATCACAGGTATCTACATACATATAACAGTAGTATAATTGATTAAATTAAGAGTGTTCTAATATTTTTTAAGGAATAAAAAAAACTGTGGCAATAAATAAAACCAATGTTGTAAAGAAATCTATACATGGAATTATATAGAAACGCTAGGTTGTCATTTAGAATTGTGCAAATATATTAATACTGCAATATACATGGAAATGTAATAAAATACAAAGGTTTACATAAAAGACATTAAAAATTCCCCAAACAATAATGATATTAAATATAAGGAGAAAAGTACAAATATATATTAATACACAAAATAATTAATACAAAATTCATAATTTTCAAATATACAGAAAACACTGGAATTATACATTGAACAAAGTATTATAACAAATTAGTAGCAATAAAAATACTGAAAGCTTAAAAATAGAAATGAACACTTAAACTACATAACCAATCACAGAAAGTAACCTCTAATAAGGTTAAGGAAAGTGTGAATAAAAAATATTTTCCAATGTTTATAAGGAACTATAGAAGAAAGAAAAATAAAATTGCAATCCACTCAAATTTTAAAACAACAGAAAAACTATAACATGAAAAATGTATAATAGAAAACACACAAAAGTAAAAAGCAATGCATAAACTAAAGAAAAAAAAAGAAAAGTTATCGAAAAAGAAAGAGTTAGATAAATCGATCAAAATACCGAAAGTGATATGTAACAAACATAATTTTTAAATGCAAAAAATAAACTCAACAGATAGCTTTAAAAGCAATAGCTAATCAATAAAAACATTAAAAAACCATTTCAGTTCTTTTTTTTTACAAAGTATCAAAATGTGTAGTAGCATTCAAAAAATAAAAATTATAAAAGAAACAACCGTATCACCATTATAAATAAAATATTTCTAAATAATCTTGCAATAACAAAGAAATCCAATAGGATATTAATATCATAATCAATAACTCTGTTATTAGATATGTTGCTAGTTTACTACATTTAAGTTGCTAGTTTATTACAATTAACCTTAAAATATAAAGACATTAAAATAATACGTATATATGTCTTACAATAATTAGTTATAATGAGAAAGTTGAAAAAAAACCTTTTGAAAACTTATGGAATCAAACAAAAAGTTGTGTCTTTACAATATGATAAAATATTGACCACAAACCTCAAACATTTTGATAAAAAAAAAAACTAAATACATGGTATACTGTCTATTTACTCTCAGAGTTAATGTAAATAATCACCAGTTGTTTTTTAACACAAGATCTGTCCACTTTTTTAAAGCGGGAGATAAAGCTGTAAAGTCAAACAAATCACAATATTAAGGTTATGCTGTTTATACATTTATTTAATTAGAGTGCAATTTGATCACAATAGCCTCTGAGATATTCTTTGCACAGACAGTATAATAATTATGTGCTTAAAAAAATATAAATAACAAAATTTAAAAAAACTTTAAAAGAATAAAAGACAAATAGTTCACGCTTGGGTATGTCTCTTCAAAGTTAAAATCACTAACAGTAAATATACTGGTAATACATTCAAAAATCACTTATTTTGGAGATTTGGATGACAATAGGACACTTGTTTGTCATATTTTTAAAACAGCTTTGAAATATTTTTCAAAACTAAATATAGTAAGCACTACGATAAAATCACAGTCGTGGATATCCACTGCCTTTTCTAAGGAATCTTTGGTTGAGTATTGTAAACATAGAGAATTTACATGTCTGGTATGTCATTGTTGTCTGGTGACAGATCATTGCTATTTTTGAGCCTCCATATTCCAATGGTGCAATCACTGTGTAAAAATAGAAAAATGTAAAATTCACAGTTTAAGAAATTGGTTGAAATATAATATTAAAGGATGGAAAAACTAAGCAACTAGAGACAAGGTAAAGCTACAAAAATCAGTAATGATGAATAAATCATTAATAAATCGGCCATATCTTATCCACCTTTCATTAGTAAAAAAAAGGGAAATCGGAGTGAAAGCAGGGTCTCCAAACCGAAGTCTTTTCGTCTCTGTGGTTAATAAATGGAAAAAATAAATATAAATGGAAATAATCTATTTTACAAAAGTTTTTTTTTATGACGAATGTAGCTGGCTTACATGGCTCTATAAATTGGTACAAATAATTGTAAAATTTCAATAAATAATTTTACAGCAAAATATTTGAACCAATTTCAAAAGGTGGTATTATAGAGCCTGTAAACCAGCTACATTTATCATTAAAAAACGTTTCTAAAAAATAATAAATACAGATGAAGTAATTTGGCTTCGATTTTTTTTGTTCTCCATCGGATTAAGTCACAGAGAAGACTTCAGTTGAAAAAGCTGGCATCAGCCCCCATTTCACCTTAAGTCAAATTGTATACACATGTGTACAATCTGGCCTAGAAAATGGTTGGGTCAAAGATATAATCTTGACCATCTTGTTTTGAGGTAGACTCCTTATCAACTTAGCTATTCAAGATGCTAATTTTGTTAAGGTCTGTAAGACTGATTCACAGCAATAAAAGGTTATAAAAAAGACAGATTCACAGCAAAAGTTTCAAAATAAAAAGGCTGATTCACAGCAAAAGTTTTTTTTAAAAGCCAGATTCACAGCAATAAAAGGTTTTAAAAAAGACCAATTCACAGCAATAAAAGGTTTTAAAAAAGACAAATTCACAGCAATAAAAAAGACCAATTCAGCAATAAAAGGTACAAAAAATGATACAACATCTTGTATCTGAGCTATAATTTGCATAAGTGCTCTCACCTGGAAGCTGTAAAGCTGCACACACTGTTTGTGGATATGGCATTGATGGGCGCACTGTGGGCCTTGAACTCCCCTAGCATCTGCATGGATTCCGTAGACCAGAGCTTCAAGAACCCGCCCCTGCAGCCACTCAGAAGGATGGAGTTGTTAGACAGGAAGTCCAGAGCACAGATCCAGTCCTTGTGTGCTTGGTTCACAGACTAAAATGTTTAAGAGAAGGAAAATGAGTTTTTACTAAAAAAAATGAGTTTGATTGATTTGAAAATGAGTTTTTACATAAAACCTGCACTCACTTAAAGATAAGTTGGATTGAATTATCACATCCAATAATTACCTCAGTTATATAACCCAACACAACATTTCAGGTTGATATTGTACACAGCGTCAGGACTTTGGAATTTAACGTGATTTCTCTCTACATGGGATATTACATAAGTTGTTATTCGTCAGACTTTTTGGGTGTACAGATCGTTTATAATTTTGGGAATTATTTTAGCAATACTAAATCCCGAACCTATAGGATCTTTTGCATATACAAGGCAAGCACCGTTCCAACTTGTCTTCCCAGTCCCCACTGAGAGATAAAGAATTTGATAAAAGTATAAACTTGTGTTTTACTATAGAAGTTATAAGATTAAACCAATTGAAATTTTATGTATTTTTTAATAATCATTTTTGTAGTGAAATCATTTCAAAAGTCTTCCTGAAATGTTTGTAATATTTATAATTTTTGAAAGATATATGTGTCACAGGGAAGTATAAAACATAGGGTTTAAACATTTTTCACCTTCATGTAGTTAATCGAAAAAGGCTGATATTTTATGTTCATTTTTCTGTACTTCTGTTAAAAAATTTTAAGAGAAAAGTTAATTCTACCATGTAGAAGAGAAGTAGTTATTTTGATTTGAAAATGTTTAAAATGAAGTTGTTTTCTAGTGTAGCCAAAATAGTGGTAATAGAGTCATTAAAATAATCATTTTCCAAGCAGCAAAATTTTTGCATTATCAAGAAATCGACTAGAAAACCACTGAATCTTTAGTTATTAATAAGAGTTTAAAAAGCAATGTATAAAACGTAAATGAAAAACTAAAAGATCTTAAAACGCCTACAACCATTTTGGGACTTAAAACTTCTCATTTGCGTTTTATATGTTGCTTTTTAAACTCTTAACTGCTTGGGAATAATTTAAGTTTAGATATTCATATTTTCTATCAAATAAATTCTATCAATCAATAAAAAATGAAAATAAAAGGTCTTAGTTAAGCAATGACCTACAAAAACATTCCAATTACACATCTTTATACATACAAATAACTATTGTCATGCCTTTAATATTCCAGACATTCAATACCCTTATCTCAATAATTTCTCTCCAAGATAACTATCCCCCCCCCCATTTTTTGCTTTTAACTAAAACCTAATAATCAATTACTTACATAAAAACCCAATGCTACAACATACATAAACTAATAACCTATATAAACTTTCAACCAAAGAAAAATTTACCTGAATATGGCTTCCATTTTTGAGATTCCACTTCTTGATGCAAGTGTCTCTTGAACCAGAAAACAAGAAATTTTGACTAATCGCAAGAGACTGGATGCCGTCGTAATGAGGCGGTTTCAAGTTAGTTTTGGCTGAATGGGACCCTTCTGATCCCTCTGGAACTTCAAACACCTGTAAATAGTGGGGGGAAATTAGACAGTAACTAACTAATTTTAAATTGCAGAATTATAACAAATTTATAAATAGTCGATTACAAACTTCAAGTCCGAGGCTAATTATATTTTAAAATGCTTTATCATGTTGAATAAGTGATACTACTTTTCAATGTTTACATTAGAGACACCTACTTTAATTATTAAAATATTCTCTTTCTCAGAGGCACAAAATAGATAAAAATGTACTTGTGGCTTAGATTGTGGCAGTTTTCTATTGGAGTAGATGACATAGAACAAATAGAAGTCGAAAGCAGCAAAATTTTAGATTTTTTGTTATGCATCTGCAATATTTGACTCCAGAACAAATGGACTGTGTTAAGGGTATATGTACTTCCCTGATAGTTTGGGCGGTTTTGATCACTGTGGTTTCTGTTGCTCAGGTCACTATCTGATATTATTGATGAAAGTGAGGTTATTAAGTTTCAGTAATTCTTCAGTATTTTCTCCAGGTCAGCTGCAGTGCAATGTTCTTCGACCCAAACAAAATTGTTTTTATTTTCAACTTAGAGCAGCCTTCTATAGCAAGAAGCCTAATATAGCAAGCCTTCATTTTATTTCTACTTTCGGCAAAACAAAGTCAGAAGACTTTTTTTTTATCACAGTTTCAGGCTAAAATAGCGCTAACTGTCTGGCTTTTTACTGGTTAAGAACCCCCTAACCTTCAACATCAATTAACTTATAAAATTAGTAACTTATTAGGAAAGTTGTTACAAGGACACTAAAATGAATATTGAAAGCAATATTATGCAAGGAATACCTTGATATAGTGGTCCTTTGATCCAGTAACTACAATGTTCCTATCTGACCCGTCATGATCAACAGCTAGACACATTATTGCAGCCTGATGGCTTCCACTGAGCTTACCAATGGCCCTATACCTAAATTTAAAAACAAGATCAGACTTATAAAGCAGTAATTTTTTTATGAACATTCATATCAATAAAGTAATATTTACAATAGAAAGTATGAAAAGCTAATAGTTCTTTAGCACCAGATAGAATTGAATAAAAAATTTTTTAGACACAATCTGTATCATAACATTTTAACTGTTCTAAGGCAGTCAATTAACAGTACTAAACAGTTATGATTTAAAATAATGTGGGCACAGTTAGAAACTGAATGTACTATTGTTTTTCAATTATTACACAGAAGTAAGTAATAAAACACCTGAAAAGCTTCAGTAAATTGTGTCACAAATCAAATTTAAGAAAACTAAAACATATATATAAAAGAATGGATTAAGTATTTATTAGGGGATTATATTTCAAATATGAAATTAACAATCTAAATTTATTAGGTACTTTAGATGTCAGTAAAAAAATCTCAATTATCTTCACAATAAACTTTAGACTCTTAAGTACTAACTAATAGTAAACCAGATTTCTAAAGATTCAGTACTATTAAAAACATCACTAAGACTGTAAAATAAGTACAAAAACACTGTGTGCTTACATTCACTCATTACTTTATCTAATATAAAAAAACATTCTTGAGCATTCAGTACTATTTAAAAAATTAATAAGACTGTAAAATAAGTACAAAAAGACTGTGTGCTTACATTCGCTCTAATTACATTATTATTAAAACACATATCTGAGAATCCAGTATCATTAAAAGATATCATTAAGGCTATAATTACAGATAAAAAGACTGTGTGCTTACATTCGCTCTAATTACATTATTATTAAAACACATATCTGAGAATCCAGTATCATTAAAAGATATCATTAAGGCTACAATTACAGATAAAAAGACTGTGTGCTTACATTCGCTCTAATTACATTATTATTAAAACACATATCTGAGAATCCAGTATCATTAAAAGATATCATTAAGGCTATAATTACAGATAAAAAAACTGTGTGCTTACATTCGCTCCAATTACATTATTATTAAAACACATATCTGAGAATCCAGTATCATTAAAAGATATCATTAAGGCTATAATTACAGATAAAAAAACTGTGTGCTTACATTCGTAAGTCCCAAACTCTGACAACATTACTAGCTGCTGAAAATAGCGTCGTTCCATAGCAATTCAAGGCAATATCATTGATCTGGTGCTCTCCCTGTGGCATTAACAAGGTCCTGGATGGCGTATTCATGGTCACAGTTCCTGAGTTTGTAGCACCAGATGAGCTGAAACACAGCAAATACAAATTTTATTTTAAAACACAAAGTCACGATTAAATTATTTTTCTAATTACGTTGTACAGGATAGAATATGAGCAAAGATTATAGAATCCTTATAATAAACCAAAGATTATAGAATCAATGAATTTTGAAAACTACTTTTAAAATTATTAACTCTTACTAAAAAAAAAAACTAACTTAAATGAAATAGATTGTATGAATAATTTAGATTTTAGTAAGAGTTAATAGTGAGATTTTTTTTTTTTTTAAATTTAGAATTATCATACCTTAAAAGAGGAGGCTGACTCAATCTTGCAACGAATTTATTTTTCTCTCTTAATATTTACGATTCTCTCTTAATTTATTTTCAAATTAGTTTAATAAAATAGAGATAGTATGAATAATTAAAATTTTAGTAAGAGTCAATAATTGTTAAATTTAGTAACGATTTTTTGCAATTTAGAATTGCGATACAGTAAAGAAGAAAACACATAAAATAGCCCCTAATTGCTTGAAGGAGAACAAAATAAAGGATTAAGCGAACAGTAAACTGTCAAATATTCTAATGATAATGTCCTAATCATTGGTTAAATATAAATTAGAAAGTTAAAAAAACCCCTATGCAATAAAACAAAAAGTTGTGAATATGATAGAACATTAACCACTAACCACAAATCTATTTTGAAAAATTAACAATATCACAAAATGTTTTTAAAACTTACCTAAGCGTTATAACACATTTGGCTGGGTTCTCCCTGACATCCCAGATTTTGACAAAGGCTGTTGAGACGCTGAATGCCAAGCGGGAGTATTCACTGTAGCGCACCGCACATACATTGTTTGGATGGCCACCCAGACTTTGTATTTCTTTACCAGTGACTAGATCCCAGATCTTGACAGTGCGGTCTGAAATCAAACATTTAAAATCTTACTAAGGAGATGTTTTGTAACTAATTACGTATTTTTTTGTACTACTTCTTCTGAACAGAGAAAAATTATAATAGACACCCTCTTAACTGGCCTAAATGGGACCAGGGGCAAGCCAGTAAAGAAAAAATTAAGTTAAACTGGAAAGGTGACATTAATAAAAGTTTGGATATATTTATTTGATTGCAAGTTTTTACATTGAACATATGCATTATAAATAAATACACAATTAAAATAATGTGCCATTTTATTCAATGTATTCAAACATTACAAGTTGCACACAATTAAATTAACCAGATATTTTTTTGTTGAAACATGGAATGTATAAACAAAACTTGACACAGAGAAAATTGGAAACTTGCCACATAGTTTTGTTCATTTTTTATTATCAAGCATCATATGAATGGATAATTAAACAAGTCATTTTAAGCTAAATTTTATATTTTAAGGATAAAACATTTTGGTTTGTTAAAGCGGAGATCAGATTGAGTCCTGATAAGAGCCTACTGTATTAGAAATAAAAATTAATAAGTTACAAGACACATTTTTAGCTTATGCTTACTTTATTCACCCTTTTTAGAATATTAATTAACCTAAGTAAATGAATACACAACATTCCCCAAATTTTAGATATTCGCCTCAACAAATTTAATATTTCCAAACTCACCCTTTGAACCACTAAACAAAACATCATCTGTGGCATGGATTGAAAGGATAGCTCGGCTATGACCTTCAGCAGTGTGGGAACAAATAAGGGGTGCGTTCTTAGGCTGGTTAACTTTAGATGAAAAGGGTAGTATTACACCACTGAAAAAAAATATTCATTTTTACAGGAATTAGATAAAATATTAGTAAAGTGCATTACTTAAGTGTTACCTATAATTATTACATATTTGTTATTTCAAAGGGCAAATTTCATGCAGAAATTCCTTTTCTCTAGTGTACCCTAGTAGCTTAGTTTAGTTTGAATTATCGTCGCACTAGAGCTACATGAGGGTTATTGGTGTCAGGCGTCATATTTTAGAACCGCAGTCAAGTGACGAGCCGACACCTGAGTAGGCACCCAAAGCAATCGTTAAGGGCGACATCGTACGCAGCGTTACGACTTTGAAGGATATTTAACGTGCACTCCCTCTACACGCTTATTCATTTCCATGCTCTTACATTCAAACCTAAATCAAACATACTTTTATTAAACTTACAGTTTTATCATTGTGTATAATAAAAGGTGGCTCTTCTCTCTATGTAACTATACATTCGTTTTCAAAATAATTTAAAATTCTACTCGTCAAGGTACTATTAAAGCCAAAATGTGACGACGGGGCATGTTTTCCAAAATTTCACGGGGCGAGATTTCCAACAATGCCTTGTGGAAAAGGGTGCTCCTACCTTTGTAAATTACGCTTAATATTCCAAATACCAAATTAATTTTATCGTATGAACACGTAATGAAAAAAAGTTTTGCTCTAGATTAAAAATTATCTCCATAGTAATGAAAAAAGAAGCTGAATGAACTCGTACTATTCTGAAGCATTATATGGCACTCTAAAAACTATCAGGAATGGATGTAGTAGCCGAAAAGCATCCAGAAACTGAAATATTCCTAATAGATAGTGAATAATTACATGTAAAGTAGTAATGTGTCATGTGGCACCCATTATTTTGAGTCAATTGGCTTGTTCCAAAAAAGGGAGGAAGCAATTCCACCAAACTTTAGTCAATCCTTTTTTTTTGTATTCGTTAACAATACTTAGACAACCTCTAGAAAAGAGCA
Organism: Oedothorax gibbosus; assembly: GCA_019343175.1. Lineage (NCBI taxonomy): Eukaryota > Metazoa > Arthropoda > Arachnida > Araneae > Linyphiidae > Oedothorax > Oedothorax gibbosus. The sequence continues at coordinate 37,266,373 of CM033270.1, forward strand.
CCAAAGTATAGTTACACAAAAGGGGAAGTTTTATGTAAGTTAGGGATCCACATGATAATGACCTTTAATGAAATTGGTTAAAATAGTTTGGTATAACAAACTGGCTTTTTTTTTTATAAAAAACAAACAAACTATATTCTGGGTATGTATACTCTTTTGAGCTATTTTAGTTTACAATAAATCTATGTAAAAGAATTACAAAATGTTTTTCAAACGTGTTAAACGTTTTTAAAAAATAGTTGGAAAATTTGCCCCATCACCTTTTGGCAGTCTGGGAAAATTTACCCTGCATACGGGGCATGTTTTCCAGCTCAACAAGCTTGCATTTAATCCCTTGCTGCCAAAAAGTATATTTACTTTTTGGAAAAGTACTAATGACAATTTGTAGATAAGCATGTGAGTAAGACAATGACAACTTGTTTACCTCAAAATAAATAAAGTAAAAAATGTACAATAAAATAGAAGAAAACTAGCCCTGGTCTCCCCTACATACAAATTGCGTTAAATAATTTTGAAAACTTTATTTCCGAAAAATATCATGTTCAAACTGGTAATAGTTATTTTTCATTTACTTACACACAACATTTTTAATTGCGCGCAAATATAAATATTTTTACTGTGTGATAACTTATTTCTTTTATTTACTTCAAAAATTTTTTTTTAATTTTTTTTGCCATGATTAATTTTTGAAAAACTTAACTTAAATAATAGATTTTTGAATAAATGTTATGAACCAAAAAACTTTTCAATACGTAAGTTACCAAGAGTTATTTTGAAATTCAACAGATTTCTATTAGTGTTGTTGGCTTAAATAAAGTAATATTTTAAAGGAATTTGCAACCTGCAAAAGAAAAATCCAAATTAAAATTTCTTAATCAATAACATAAAACTTCTTTAATGAACATCCTTTTGATTTCTTTAATTACATGCAAACACACTACAAGCTTCCATGGCCGGACAACTAATGCACAGCTCCTCGTTGCAAGGCAATAGTTCGGAGCCCAAGATTGATGTTTCTGTCCTGCTCCTGAAGTTCGAGATGCACCATCATATACCGATAATACCGGTCTGAATATTACCTGACCAATAAAAAAAAATAGTAGCGCCATCTCATTTAAAACTTTTGTACTAACATATCGTAAACTGTTTGGATTTTTATCGGAAAGTGTACAAAATTCAATCGAACGATGAGATTTCGAGTACTACTCATCGGATTCTTATCGATTTCTTCTTGATATATGATCGGAATTTCATCGGTAAAATTCACCGTAGGGTCTTCGCCCGTGAGGACATAACCGATGAGTTATCGACGCAACAGGCAATTTTCGATGAAAATCCGATATTCGAATTCTCATCGGCTCACCGGCGAACGATGAAAATTCGATAATCGGTCAATGAAAAATTGCTACTAGGGTAAGTTACGCGTGTTAAAAGTGATTATCACTACAACTTTTTACATCAAATGAAAAAATCTAGCAGGATAGTTGAGTTACAGTTACTGCAATGAAATAATGTAACTTGTTTGATTTAAATTTGACTTTTTTTCAAAAATAAAAGCCTTATTTAACTTGTGACTTATACGACAAAAAATTTCAATTAGATGGAATGAGGCAAAGGTGAATATAAAAAGGTAAAAAAGTAAAAGCAATATAAATTTTTTTGTTTAAATATGTTGACAAAAATTTTGGGCAGAGAAATAAACAAAAAGTGGAATTGTCCCATTGAAAGCAGGTCATCAAATACCATTTATGATCACAACAAATTACAGTGCAACCCTTCATTCATCCTTAAAGAGCCTTGCACTACTTGTGTAAAGCATCGATTAAAATAATTTGAACTTACCAACCAGGCTTGTTCAATCTAAATGAACCACTGGTTAAGCGGCTAAACACATTACTATCCTCCCTTGCTTTACGAGATGAGGAAGGAGAATTGGGAGGTGTGATCTCACTACAGGTTTCCCTGAAAGAAAAGAATTAGAATTGAAAAAACTAGGGGTGTGTAACACTACACAACTTGCTATAACCACTAAAAAAATACGTGTAAAGGTAAGGTACATAAGGTAATTTCAATAACTTTAAAACCTAAAAAGTTCTATGGCAGCTACCATTTGCGCATGCACGATTTTAACAAAAACCTTTTAATGACAATCAAAAAAAGGTTTGACGGTAACTGGGATACCGTTTACCGAATTTGAAGTCTTCTCTCTTTTGGTTTTTTAGCAATATCTTTAAAATCGAAAAAAGTTCTATGACAGCTACCCTTACAGATAATTGAAACTAAAAATACATAAACTATATAGATTTTTAAAAATATGTATTAAATAATATTAGGTTCCAAAAATAGACAGCCCTTTGACAGCCAAGACCTGTCATGTCTATTTCAGATTATTTAAGTGTAAACAAAGAGGCATTAAATGGAATAAAAACAAAAAATCATAAAGACAATAGCGCTGATAGCAGCTTGATCGTACAATATAATTTGAATGTAAATATAACAGAAATACAAAAATGAAGAACGTCAGGGGGAACGCTGAAGCTAGACCCCCTGACGAGAAGGTCAGTCGCGATCTCTGTTCTTCATTTTTGTATTTCTATTATATTCAGATTATTTAAGATCAGGGGCAATTAAGTGCATTGCAGTTTTTAAACACTATTTAAAAAAAAAATAGCTGCAATATTTATAAAAAATTCCTTTTAAAATGAAAAGGTTTGTACTTAATTAAAGGGTACTTACGTAGAGCTTTGGCGAGACAGAGTAGGAAGTGGAATAACACTTGCATTAGAAGAGAATTTACGGTGAAATGCAGGGGAAAACTCTGCCAAATGAGACTGTTTGTCTCTATTTCTTCGACTGAGCAAGGGAGATTTTTCGACTTTACGTCCATAAACCATTTCCCTGAAATGAACACTGATTATGAGTTTTTGTGGTAATAATAACAATTGGGTATGTTTTATTAACGAATTTGACAAATTGCAATGTTTTCTCACATTTAACTTGGATTTATTGAAACCTCTAAAAGGTTAAAATATGTTAGGTGGTACTTTAATGTAGTTTAAAATCTCTACACTAACGAGTTTAGTTTAGTTTAAATCATCGTCGCACTAGAGCTATACGAGGGCTATTGGCGACTAAACTAACAAGAAAAAAAGCAGTTGTTAATAGCAATAATGTTATCACTAATTTTTTTAACACAAAACTGACATTATAAATAAGAGTAATTAAAATATTTTTTCTTCCCGATTAACACCAAGATGTTTTTTTTTTATGACAGGAAATCAAGGAAACTAAACAATTTCTTTCTCTTCAAATATCACTTCCTCACTCTTTTTTTTTAATTGCAATGTTCAAATTATGGCAGTGAAGATATCTGAAAATGGAAAAAGCTCCGATATATATTGTTAAAAAAAATTCATTAAGACATCTTTTAAGTCAAAGAAAAGTTCCATGAAACTTTTTTTTTTAACTTAAACTACAATTTTTAAAGAGTTACAAACTATTAACTACTAACTTCAAATGAGCCAAAGCAAATACACCCTTATTTTGATTAATACAGTGTTTTAACATCAAGCCAGAAATCCTTTCACTAAAATCCTCAAGTTATAAAAACTCACACTGTATTGTTGATTAATTAATGTGAACGCTTAATTACTATGAATACTTTTAACTACCTATATAATTCCTGCAAACTTTTTGGAAAAATTACAAGTTGTTTTTATACTGTTTGCGTGTTTGCATTCAAATAACTTCTTTTTACAGCTAAATATAATAATCGTAAATTTTCAACTTTAAATCCGCCAAGACCTGAAATTCACACAAGTGCAAGTTGTGCATCCTTTTGACAATCTACTATCTATACGCTGAATTCTACATATTTGAAAAATTAATTGAGTAAACATATATTATTAATTGCATTATTTCAATAACAAAGGTGTCAGCAGATGCCAATATATTTTAGTATACTTTGCCTGAATTTGTTATTTTTATCTTATAGTGAAAGGTATATTAAAATATTAAAAAGGTAAATGACTGCTTCTATTACTTATTGTACTGACTGTATCCAAGCAGTAATATTTCAATCGAAAATGCTTCATCATTTTATGAATTAAGAAAACTCAACATTATAGAAGTAAAATTTTTAAATTCTAAGTGTGTGTATGTGTTTCAATGAATACGGATCTATTCATTTTTTAAAAAACAAGTTTATGTTTAAAATTGTATTTACTTGACCAGAAAGAATGACTCTCTATAAGTTGTTTTTATACATTCTAGAAAGAAGCTATTCTTAAAAAAAAATAATAAAAATCAATAAATATTGTCCATGGATTAAAAATATCTATGGAGCTGGTTATGTTTGTAAGATTTTTACAGCATAAATAAGGTCAAAACTTTTTGTTTCATTATCCAACTACCAATATCATCTAAAAATTGACCTTTATATGCTTAGACACAAGATTATTGTTTTCTAGTGCTGCTTTTATCCTCTCTTTACAATATTAATTTAACTAAACATACTTTAAACTAAGTATTTAAATTCTTCACCCTCTATTAGATACGTCGGCTATGCTTTCAGACATGTTGCGAAGAACTAGGATGACTTCGACGATGACTGAACATAACTTCTTTTATTTCAAAGAATCTAAAAATTATTTTTACTTGTGCAAATGTGATTCATAAAGCCCCTGTACACAGATTACAAATACACCATAGACCTTTATTACAAATTTTCTTAGGATAAAAATTAATATGAAATCAGTATCGAAAAAAGTTTCAGTCAATTGTCAATAACTCAAATATCTTAGATAGTAAAAATACATAAATTTCTGAGAGTTTCAAATTGGTAATATGGATTATTGAAATTTTATAGGTTTAAAATTTTTTAGAACAGTTTTGTGTCCCAGATAATAATATTTTTTTAACTCACATAAAATCTAATATTTAAATTGTTGATGGATGTGTAATTTGGATAGGTAATTGATTTTTCTAAATCTATTGAGATGACATAAAAATAAATTTTAGTATTATACACTAATAATGACATTTAAAAACTAAATTTATCGGAGTTTGTTATCATGCTACCAAAGTAATATTTTTCTCATAGATTTAAAAAAACTCTAAAGTTTTAATTATTTTGTAAATAATGTACAAACATGCATGCATAAGATTGACTAAGGGTGTTATGCTTAGCGTGCAGTGAATATAAGACTTATGAGATTAAAATTATAAATAACTACAAAAACTAAGTGCATAAAATGATGGCAAATCAACAAGACTTTGATAGCATTTATTTATAAAAATATAATTCCATAAAAAATAAACTAAAAAACTACAATGACAACAGAAGGATACATATTTTAAGTCTTACAAAACTTTGCATTTCGATGCAACAAACAATGAAGTTATTTTTCATTATAAAAATACAAACAATAAATTTTTTAAAAACTAGATATTCCATATATAGCACTAAAGCACTTTCTAAAAGCAAAAACTTTCTAAAAATCCAACACCAATAAAAAAATTCTATACAAAACAAAGTTTCTAAAAGTAAACCCCAGATACAAAATGTCTTTCTTACTGGAGAGAGGTAGGAGCACTGGTTACTCGAACAATACCACGCTGTTCAACGCTGTTGGTTTTTGAAGATGCCGCAGGATTTTTATCCAAACTGAGCTGTTGTTGTAATTCCACGGGTCCACATGATCGGGCCATTATGGAGTTTGAAGAGTTATCTGAAGATTTGTCTGCAACCGAGGGTAGGGAGCCCGCTGGTGAAATACTATCGCATTGCAGGCTCATTGCCATCAGGTCACAGGGTAGGGCTGTTTTTCGGGGACGTCTCTGTAAGTGATGATAATGGGGAATTTCAATTTCAAGAATGTAACATAATTAATAAATAAAGTATCATAGAATAAATGATCGCGTTTAAATTATGGTAAACTGGTTTGAAATGTCTGACCAAAGCAGCAGGAAATGTGTAATTAATAAATGAATGAAACATAAAAACTTAAAATTTACGTTTTTATTCGGAAATAAAAGTGTTAATGGTACTCATAAAGCCGTCGTTAATGGGTTAAAAATCAATGAATTTGAATCAGTTGAGTAATCGTTGCTTTAGAACTACATGAAGGGCTATAAGCGACAAGCATCATAATTTAGAACTACACTAAAGTGACAATACAACACCTGAGTAGGCACCCAACGCAACATTTAGAAGCAACATCAACTTTTAGCAGTGAGCATATTTAATGTGAATTCCTCTACACAGGGTATTATTTGCTGGACTTTTTGGTTGCACAGACCACTTTTAAGTCGGCAGTTATTTTGCCAACGCCCTGGCTTGAACCTGGTACCTTTGGTATGTAAGGCAAGCGCCTTACTGAATGAGCCCTCATTACTTTGAATAAAGTAATTGAAATATTGTTGTTAAGAAAGAGGGGTACAAAGCACTATGCTGCACAGCTATTTAACACTAAACACATAAAATTTAAGAACTTAAAACACATTGAAACTAATACATACCCTACTGCTCACACCAGTGGTTTCAGAAACCGGTTGAAAAGAGGAAGCTTCAGATACACTAAAAAAAATCATTTATTAAAATAAGCGAAATACATTTTTCTTTAAAAATGAATTTAAATTTGTATACATAAATTGGCACCAACATTACTGCACAAGGAAAATGTTTCCAGAGATGCATTAGTACAAGATTTTAAGAATGTGTGAAAGTAATCTAAACATTTTTATAAAGTAAAAACTTTCTGAATATTTCTGTAACTTTGTATGATTTAAGTATTGTTTGATCTAAGTAATAATTTAAACAAAAAATTTCTTGAAAAAAAAAGTTTAAATTTATCATATGCATTTCGAAATATGGTAAACTAAAAAAAAAAGATATAATTTAACAAATAACAAAATAAACAGTTTTTAAAATTGATAATACAGTAGAACTTCGATTAACCGATCTGATTGGGACCAGAGGTAGGTCGGATAATCGAAATTTCCAGATAGAGAATGTACATTAAATAGTAAACTTATTGTACAGGGAAGTGCCGAAAGTCTGCAGACCTGAAATTCACTAATGTCCGAAATCTGCACTTTTTTCGCAGTTGTAAACAATGAATTTTATTTTTTAATTATCTCTGAAACTGAGACTTCCTGGTGAAAAGAAATTGCTTAAACAATTTTTTTAAATATCTATATTTTTTTTAATATCTGAGAGGAGTTCTGGGAAACATGCTTTTTTTTTGTTTTATAGTAGATATTACTTGGAGTCTCACAATTTTAAAAGATTCTGAGAGTTTTCCAAAAATTTAGGATTGACAGAAATTTGCTGTTACTTTTTTGAGTTGCCGAAGTTTAGTAATTTCAAAATGTCCGCAGTTTATAAAAGCCGGAATCTCCCAATATTAGAAACACCAAAGAATTCCAATTTCAGAATTGCCAGAGATTCCCGATTTTTTTAATAGCGTTAGTTTGCCGATTTCAGTAGATTCTTCTTTTTAGAATGTCTGTAGATTTCTTAGACTGGTTTCTTTTGAGAACGACCAAGAATTACCTTGTTGGAATTTTTTTTATGTTGACTTACGGATGGTTGGTTAACAGAGAGTTCTAGATAATCGATGTTCTACTGTAATATAATAGATCTTGTCCCATTAAGATCAACTTGACATAACTAATTAAAATAAAAAGTTAAAATAAGTGATGATATTTAAAAAATCTCACCTGTCCACTGGAGAATTAGATCTTGAACTGTTTTCACTCCAGGAAGCTAAAAATGTATAAAAGTCAATACATTTCCATAAGTCTATACAGTCATTAATTTAATGCAGCCCATTATAACTATTAAATACCAAAGTAATAATCACAAACAGGAATAATTGCTATAATTAATAAAATGATTTTCCCGTGTCAACCACATTCAAGTGTTTTTTTAACAAAATAATGTTAAAAGTAATAGTTACAAATATAAAGGTGGATGACCTAATAATTTAACAAAAATTCCATTAATTAATAAAAATATAAAGAAACTGCTTTGTATAGCATTTTTAAACTTATTTTATAAAGTTTATACAAAAAAATATGTTAAACATCTTGCACACTGTGTGTCAAAAAAGTAAAATTATTGGTTTTTAGGTATTAGTCTCAACTAAAATTTTCTATGCTATCTATGTATGTATTGTTTAATTGGCTATGCAATATTTTGCAACACATTGCCACACTAGTATATTTAGAGAAACTTACCAGGCTCATCCCCAATACAATCAAGTATCTCTGTGTTTCCTTCATCTACAATCCTTGTAATAAGGTCTATGTATGTATTGTTACTATTTGTGGACTGCTTAAGTTTGGCTTCTAGTTCTTTTAAAGCAAGTTCTTTTTGAAAGATTTGAAATGTCTGAAAAGAAAATAATCTAACATTTTACTTCCAAATTAAAAGATACTTGCTAGAGTAAATGTTATTACTTAATTTTTTTTAAATCAAAACATAACTCTTAGAAGCTATAATACTTATATGCATTTAACATAAATATTCAAAATACACATACTTGATTTATTGCCATGTTTACTAACTTTCCAATTAGATATCTACTTTCAGTTAACCCAAGACTGCAAGCAAATTTTTCAACAGCTTCAAGCTCAATATCATCCTACAAATAACATAGTTATATATACAATATGCAAGTTGAATACTATATTTAAATTAGAAAAATTAAAAACAATATGCATTTAATGATTTTTTTTAGCTAAGACAAAAAATACTATAAAAACTAATGTTGAAAAAGCTAACAAATTCGAGAAACAAGTTTTTAAACAAAGAGGTAATCAGAGGAATGATAACTTACTGCTTTTATGAAAAAATAAAATAACCTAACAAATAACTATAATAAATATGCTGCGAATGATCTTTTAAAATAATATTTTGAGTTTATTATAGATTGAAAAACCAATAGTATAAACAAAATTTTTGGATTATTAAAAAAAAAATGACATTTTTCTTACCTCTGTAAATTGCTGGTTTAACAATTTCAGGATTTTTTTTAAACAATAGAATTTGCAAAAATTAATATTGGCTGCTATTTGAAAATTGCAATCAGTCAAGCTTAAATGCTAGTCATTCATCTAAAAACATTGAAAGAATTCTTAAAACCAATAAATTTTTATTACTTTAGTAGCTTCTTCCATTTGAAGTATTGTAGTTTGATATTCGGAAATGTTTTCTTGACAGTAGTCAATAGTTGCTTTGAGTGTTTCTATATTGTCTTCATAGTCTTGTATTATTTCCGGTTTCTAAATTTTAAACAAAAATGTATTGTCATCAATTTAATTATTTTTCTGCTTAAAAAAGGTAAAGTAACATAAATATACTAATAAAAAGGTACCCTTTTTTCTTCAACTGCTTTATTTCTTTTCAATTTCAAACTTTCCAAGTTTCTAGTTAGTTTCTCTCTTTCCTACAACAGAAAAATATTTATTTAAAATATTTTGAATAAAAAAAGCAATAAAGACAATTTAAAAAAAAAATCCCAAATTAAATAATTAAAAGTAAAAGGTTATATTCAAGACAAATATTTGGAAGCATTACTAAAATCAAAAATCTAATTTAAAAATAAAATTTTAATATACCTTAATGAACCTATCCATATCTTTTTCTTGATTGTTGATGCTTTGCCGATTTATCACAATTTGATTGATCTAGAATATATAGATTAATAAATATATTTTAACTAAAAAGAGTACGTAAATAAAGTGTTTGTTTCTTATTTAGGATTTTTATTTTCTATAAAAATGATAATTTTAAAACTAATAAGAAGTTAGTTGTGTCAAAATTAGAAATCTTAATTTAGTTTTGAGTTCTTGTATTAATTTTTTCCAATACCAGTTTTAAAAAGCATATCCTTCGATACTTAAAAAAAACAACCTATATAAACAAATAAAAATATATTAACATTTAGATAGGAGCTATAAAAAGGGTAAATTTTCAAGACATTTTTAAGCAATTAAATATGCCTACATAAATTTAACTAAATCTTTTCAATGAATACTTACACTTTTTTCAATACTTTGCCACCTTGATTTGGCTCCTTTTGGAGATGCCATATTTCTTCTTTTTATTACAAATGCTAAACACAATTTAGTAAAAAAAAATTTACAAAAGTATAAGTTACTAAATATAAAATATATTTTTTCTACATTTTACAAGTTGTTAAGTATAACAATATTTTTAATACTTGCAACTAATCAAATTTTTTTTTATTTTTATTACTTATAAAGGAAAAACAATATAAACATTTATTTACATTTTAAAGTTAAAACTTTGGTGGTGTTATCTCATTGATAAGAATATTATTTACTTGCAAAACAAGCTTACATATAATTAAACATACGACAGTAAAGCAAGCCACAGAATGGCTATAAATTAAAAAAAAAACCCAACTTACTAGTGTCTTTTGGTGGACATACTCTTCCCGCAACTTTATCAGACATAGGTTTCACATTTCTTTTCAAAACAGCTATTTCTTCTTGTTTTCGCTTTATGACATTCTCTTTCATTCGCTTTTCAGCCTCAAGATTACGGATTAGGTTCTCTTTTTGACGGCTTTGCTTTTTTAGTTGGGCTATTTCTTTCTTCTTCTGTTGTTCACTTTGAAAGTGCTTTGTGCTGTCTTCCTTCATTTTGTTCATCAATTTTACCTAACAAGATGATAAATTTTCCAAAAATAAGCTATAAAGTCAGTAAAATAATACTACAGTCGAACCCTGTTAGCATGAACTTGAAGGGAGCACCTAAACTTTCGTGTTAACCAAATTTCATGTTAGCTGTCAGGAATTTTTTTACTCTGCACCAGTGAATAGTGTCAAAAGGGAATAGTATCTAAAATTATTATAATTGTATGTAATATTCTAATAATACATGTATACATATAGTAATTCCATTGATAAAGTTCATTTGGAGAATAGTTGTACATACTTAAAATTTTTTTTGAATTTTTTTAAGGAACAGCCATTAAGAACAATTAAGAGTCAAATTCTGACAAATAAAAGCGAATTGGGTTAAGATGGTTTTCGACTAAAGTGATTTCCAGTTAAGAGATTTTTAAGCATTAGCTTAAAACTTGATTAGCCAGGGAAATTCTTTCAGTTCATCTTAAGCGAAATTTCGTGTTAAGCGTGTTACAAGGTTCGACTGTATATAAGTATTTAGAACTTGCATGGAGCCTCCATTAGACAAGTTATAGTGAACTTGAAATATAATATTTGTAATAGCTTGTTTAATTTATTTCTCTGTTTATATTAATTTTCTGGAGAAAGAATTCATATGCAATTTTTTATTGTTCCTTATAATTTTTTTAGGTATATCCTGACCAAAGCACACATATATCTAACTGGTATATATCTTAACGGTATTCACAAAATCGGTGTGAATGGGTTAGAGAACTACTGTTTCTATTGCTTTATTAACATTTGATTCTCGAAAAAAAAAAAAAGATTTTCCTGCATTAGAAGCCAACCTAATTGAAATTTCCTATGAAGCAGCAAACTGGCTAGAAAGAATGATACCTTTGTTCTCTTCATATCGGTAACTTCATTTTTCAATTGCTGCACTTGTCTTTCATACTGGGCTTGATTCCTCATCGCTTGGGTGTGCTGCTTTTTTAATGCCTGCATCTTTTTGAGTTCGGTTTGGAGAGAGGAGAGTTTTTTGCTGAAATCTTCTTTGACCCTTTTAACTTTTTCTTCAGATTTATTCTCCTTGTTGGCTGAAATGGTAGATCACACATTTAAAATGAAATTATAATAATGTTAAAGTATGCTTAGCTATTTCGAAAAAATAGAATTGCATTGGGACTTTAATAAGAAGGAAGTTTTGAAATATTTTAATTATCCATTAGACATATACTTTTGTACTTGTACTACATTGTACTATGATATATATTTATTTTATGTTTTCCTTAGAAATATTACTAACATCTTTAGCATTCTTATTAGTAATTTAAAAAATTATACTTTGATAAAATTGATTTTAGTTGATAAATTTTTATTTTACAAACTTGGACATACTTATAATTAACTTTTATAACCTTAAATTTACCTTATTTCAGCCAAAAACACTTCTTTCGTTTTTGATTCATATTACAATTTAAATCCATTAAGAAATTTATGATTTAGCAATAAATAAGCTTACTACTAAGACTGGCAAGCACACGGTCACGTTCAGTCTCTGTTTCTTTGATCTTCACATCAAGTTGCAGCAGTTTTTCTTCGTAGCGATTCTTTAGCTGCCGTAGTCTTTGTTGACTGTGCTCCAAGGCTTCAATTAGTTTTTGCTTGATGGAAATGTCCTGAGTAAGTTGTGCCAAGTCACATGAGTCTAAAATCAAGAAGTAAAAATTAGAAAGATGACAATGTTTTCAGTTACTTTTAGGAAACAAAGAGGAGATTATGACTCTTATTTATGGAATTAAATAACCATATTTTAACACCAAATCACAATAAAAGTATTGCCGATGATAAATGCAACAATGTTGTATAAAAAACTATATACTTTGATAGATGTTGAGCATGGAGGACGATCTCTGTTTAAGCTCATACTCAAATGTTTAACTTGTTAAATTTACTAACTGGGCAACACTTTAACAGTTTTTGAGTTCTTGGATGTCTAGTCACTAATAAATATGCCTCACTAAACCATGTTGTGCTTTCTTCAAGTCTGTTTGAGTAAATACCTCGAGATGTGAATGTTTTAGCTACATTTTAAAAACTTTATTAAGAATTAGTTCCAGTATGTTTTAGAATGAGACTTTGGGCAGTGTGTTATTTGATTTGGATAGTATTAACGATTAACTTTTTCACAGATAGAATTCAAACAGATAATACATCTAACGCAAGGACATAAACAAAGTTATTTATTGGCCAAATATATTTCCCATAATTATTCAGAAATGTAAATAAGCAAGCTATATACAATAAATATGTGTATAATATTACCAGCTGAATTTTTTTCTTCAGAATCAGATTCACCAGAACTTTCGTCCTCATCGCCTTCTTCATAAGGAGACATGTGATTTATATCTCCATTAACTTTATCCTAAAGAATAAAAATATAAATAATAGAACATAGTAATTAATTTGAAATATAAGTTAGGTAATACAATAGAGAAATTGACATGGACCTCAATGACATGGTTTTAAACAAGTCACAGTACATTGCAACTTTTAACTCACAATGACAATGTTCAATTTTTTTAGTACAACACACACCATTTACTTAATACAAATAAGATAAATATTATGGAAGAATTTTAACCTTCTAAGTTTATAAAGGTTTCAAGTTATAATAAGTATGTTGGGAATTACTATAAAAAAATTACCTCAGGTGTGTCTTCCTTCTCCTTTTCATCATCACTTTCTTTTGCTTCTTTACTTCCATTTTCTTCATTTCTAAAAACATAAATTTAATTAAAATTTTTAAAAGAAATATAATTTATTCAAAACAAGATAGATGGGCAATTTTAACATATTTTTAACTTGGAGGCATAGTTAACTTTTGAAAATAAATATTTGAGAGTAACTTCTAGTATACCTACCAATAAAATAAGTAGATAAAAACCTAAAACCTCACACTCTTTTGTACTACTTTTCATAATAAAATTGAACTTTTAAAATCAAAATAGATAGGTAAATAATATAATAAGGCAGTTTCAAACAAAATTTTAATTACTTTTGAAAAAAAAGTGGATTTTTTTTAATGATTTCTAGAAATATTACTAGAAACCAAATTAGATTACTAGTAATAGGTAGGTTTTTAGAGGTTGTATTAGAGGACTAGATAAAATTATATTGAAATAAATTTATTAAAATTAAAAAAAAGAATTTTATAACTCACTAAAAGCAACACAGTAATCTTTCAATTAAAATGGTTGACATTAAATATTAAAATTAAATAACACTAACTTTTCTTTTTCTAAAGCTTTTGCATGCTTAGTTAACATCTTCACATCTTCCTTTGCTTCTCGTAATATGCTATAAGCAGAAAAGGAATCATTCAAAGTGGAATGTCCAATAGATGTTCTGGCTTGATTTCTTTGAACTTGTTTCCGTAATTGGGAACACATTTCTTCAGCTTCTAATAGTTTCACCCTATAAAATGACATTATTTTTCATTTGTTTCTAGTTCAATAAAGTAATTTAGACACAGTTTGGATTGCAACAACTAAGATTAATTAGAAAGAAAAAAAATGAGTTATAATAAAAAAAAATTGGGAAATTAATATTCTAGACAATTCAATTTTGTATATAATATTTTAAAGTATAATAATTATTTTTTTAAATTTAAAATATTTTCAAATTTAATAGTTAAACTTTTAACATAATAAAATTATGTAATTAGACTTGTAGATTATCAACTTTATTCTTGTTTTCACAGTATGACTAAATGAAGATTTTCTGAATATTAAAACTTTTTTGAAGAAATAGTTAACACTTAAAATTAAATAAAATGTTTCTTAAATACAAATAAACAAGTTTAAATCATAATTTTAAACTTAATTTTTATACACTTCTAACTCTTGAACACTAAGTATTTATTCAAGTTTGACTGCATTTACCAACACCCAAAACTGTAAATAAATTAAATTATTACCTCAGTTCTTCAATTTCTTTCATATAACCTTTGATTAGTTCAGTTATATCAGACTGAGCTGCATTGTCTCCTACATGCACATAATGAATCACAAACACATGCAAGTTAGTATATATAACACACAATATTGTCTGTCTGCAATTTGAAGATCTTGAATTAAAACATAGGTAATGAAAAATATCTCCAATGTGCTTTTAGTATGCCATGAATACACACCCTTTCCAAATAGGGTTAACTTAACTCAAAAATCCTATCACAAATTTATTTTTTTAACAAAAGATATTTTGCAAACTATTTAGGAACCGTCATAACAAAAACTGGCAATAGTCTTATCATTATAATACATGCTTACCTATTATAAACAGTTAGTAATTAATATTTAAGATTATAAAGTTTAATATTTTTAAAGATATCAATTGTAAATAGATAATCATCGTTAAAAATGGAGTAGAAGTTACAAATCTCAGAAATTTTTATGTAGAATAAAACATTAAATAAATACAGCTTAAGTATTATTGGCCAAAAGTAGTTTCAATGGCTTTGTTATGAATTTCTAAAACATTTTTATAACCATTTTAAGTAGAACAAAAATCTAAAATAAAGATATAGATGCGGGATGTATAGGTATTTAAAATATTATTACATACAAATTTATTGTCAAGACACTTATATTACATGTTTTAGCTAGATTAGATTCTGCATGCAAACTTTTTAAATATTATCTAATCCCAAAAGATGGAATTAACATGTTAATATGACATAGTTATTAAGAAAAAGCAATAGAAAAAATTGCAAAATGTGTCAAACCTCGCTTCACAAGCAGAAAAATCCCCCCATGCATAACAAAATAATACAAATTATTTTCAAAACCATCAGCATTTGAATAAATATGGTCACCTGAGGTAATCCAGCTACCAGAGGCCTTCTCAGCTAGAAGTTGAGTAACTCTTTGAGTTTGATGATCGAGTGTTTCTTGCAAAGCTTTCAAACGTGAACGTAGGTTGTTGTTTTCGGATTCCAGGATCATGTTCTCATGGTACATGTCATTGACATGTTCTTCTCCATCGTCACCTATAACACGTTTGCCCTAGAAAAAATAAGAAAATGCTTTCATATTCCTTTTTTTTAATATGCTTTATTTTTAATATACAAAATCTATTGTCACATGTAACAAAACCCTATTAACAAAACTTGTGAATTATAATAGTACAGTAAAATCATTATTATCCTCAAATTGGGTCTCGCCAAAATATACACAAAATGCGTTTCCTTTTGCTGATATTAATTTTTGACAAATATTCGGAAAAGCTCACCCAAAGCTGCCATATGCACCAAAAGTTTATTAAATGATTTTTATACAGGTTGGATGTTTGGAAGTCATTACTCTATAAAGCTAATTATAGCCTTTTTCATGTCGATCTTCAATTAATTTCCAATTAGTCCTCAATCTATGCCAAATTATTGCCACATAATTGGCTAAATAGTTTTTTTTTGTACCACATAATTGAGAGTTTGACTTGGAAATAACATTATTACACAATTATAATTAAACTAGGATTTATGAGAAAAATTACAATGTCAGTAAGTTAATATTAAGGACAATTTTTGTTTTGTGATTTCGTGCACTATATAGCATATTTTGGAATTATATATTGATTATAATTTTTATTAAAGTTAATAAGTAATGGGATATAATACTGGATGGCAACAATAACATAAGCATCCTATAGCAGATGAAATGGTACATATACTTCGATTGATTTGTTAGATTGTTAATTTTGGTCCAAGCAAACAACAGTATTTATTTGCTAGTCAGAAATAAAAGATTATTATGATTATATATATATATATATTAAATTGCATACATCTTGATATAAGTCAAAGTATGTGCAAATTCATAATAGACACTGTTTACTATTGTATTTGGAAATATGTCGAATAAGTAAAATAAAACAGCATAGCAAAAACAACTAATAGTAATCAAATTATATATTGTAGAATAAACTTACTTGCTGGTACTCCATTAATTCTAATTGCAGTTGCTGAATTTCTTTTCTAAGTAAAGTTATAGTTTGGCTAGATTTATCTTGATTGATGCTAATTTTATTACGGATATTCTTGGCACGATTGGCATACTTCAATGTGTTTAACGTTTCCATAAAATCCCTATCGGATGGTGATACACAGGCAATCATCAGAGTTTGGCTGAAATAATAAACTTTTCAAATAAGTCCAAATTTTTACTATTTTTAAAAAAAAAGTAATTTGTTTAAATTTGAAGCCTGTCTAAGTCTCCTTAAGGGAGATCGGACACCCCCATACGCCGTCATAGCTCGATCGGGCTTGCTAATGATAAGTCTATGGAAAAAAAGGATTTTTATTCCCATGAAAAGCAATGAAATTAGAGGAATATTTTGATGCGTTTTTTTAAATTCATAAAACTCCAATTAAATTGTTGTTTTTTAATGCTACTTTTTAAAAAGTTATTTACTTTTAAAAAAATTGAAATTTTATTTTCAGCGAAATATTTAAGTTAGTTAAAAGGGGAAAAAACGAAAAATTTCCTTGCACAATCAAAGTTTCGACATTTCTCTACTCATATAATATCTTGAAAGTTAAATTTAATCTTTTTAAGTAAGGGTCTTATGACTTTGGAGGGGGGCTCTGTGTGAGCCAAGCACTGCGACCAGGGGTGTATTGTACCATCCCCAAGAAAAATCCCTTGTTCTTATAAGAAGAGCCCCGTTGCCAAAGCAAAATTCAGCAAGGATAAAGTAAGGGTTTTGGCGGAATTATAAAGGAAAGAAAGAAAAAAAAATGGCCAAAACCCAGCCTCCACACAGGCCACGCCTTCCAGTCCCTTATCGGGGGTCAGAGGACATAACATCGAGGTGGGTTAGCGCACTTGGGGGTCCAAATTCGACTGGAGGTGTTGTTTATGACCGTATTAGAGGTTGTTTTTCAAAAGAAGGAATCCTTGGTAGAAGGGATGTGGTTTTGCCGAGCGAGACGTTCTTTGTTAGCTTGCAGGTATTTTTTTTACTTGCTGTTAACAGATGCTTATTTTTTCTACTCTGTTATTGAGAGTTGTCGTTCCACTGAGATCATTATAATGTATAGCTAGTAGTTATGAAAGTCCGTCATGATTTGATTTTAAAGTAACCTTAGCTGATTGTACTGTGCCTTTTAATAATTTGCATTATAAAGATTATTTTAAAATAGTTCAATCTGTAAAAGATTTCAGGATTTTTGTTTTGATAAAATTCTTTTACTATTTTTTAAAGTTTTTTTTAAAATTATAAATTGCTTAATATATATTATACAAAATTTTCTCAATAAAGTGTATTTTTTAATACAAATTGACTTAAATATTTTAATACAAAGTTTGAAAAAAAAATGTAAGTAAACAAATATGAAATTTAAAAAAAAAATCACTTTTTTATATTAAATACTTGCACTACTACAAGACTATGGACTCTTTCACTTTTGATTTACCATTTGTTTACGATAGAAAAAAGTGCCAAATATGAAATAAAAATACTAGTTTGCATCCTATGTAAACAGTCGAATTTCTCGTTGATTCAGTTTGTAGTCTTTCAATTTAATTTAAATAGCTTTAACATTCTAACTTTACCATTCTTACTAGAAATATTTTTTAAAAAATGGTTGTTTTTGATTAATAAAAGAAAGTTGCCTATTGAGATGGTGAACAAATAAAGTAAATAATTGCTACAACTATTAGTGTACTCAATAATTAATGTGTACTTGAATGAGGGAGGAAAACAATGCCAAAACTAACCTCTGTGTTTTGGAAAACTATCCACAAATAGTCTAGATTTAGGAGTCAGAAAGGAGTTTCTTGAGTAAATATATACCTGTTTGGTACAAATGAGGAGATTAGCGCCAGGCCTTTGAAAGGGGGTGAAAATCTGATTTAACAATCACATAACTCGTACAGCCATGTGTTTTCAATTTGGAGGTTTTGAACGTGGAAAACTAGTATAGTTGAAATAGAGTTAGGGGTAGAACTAATTGTAACATAAACTATTCCTGTTGCAAATGGTAGGTAACATGCTTCTAATAAACATACTAAAAATTGCAACCCGTACTGTCGCGCCAAATATGTTTTTGGCCACCATCTTGAAAAAATGTCAAATTTTTTTTTCACATCACAATAAACCATAATAAATCAAGTTTGGTATCAAATTAAAGGAAATAGTATGCTGACAAAGAATATGACATTGTTTTTAAAACTAAAATATTTACAAAGATGATTTTGGAAGGAAATGATGAGAAAACGGTGCACGCGACGGAACCACCCCTTGTTATTATTGAGATGTCCAAAAAAAGTTGTTGATATAGGTTTATATAATCTTGTACACAAATTACTAGTGATTTGTTATATATAAGCCAAGCGGCTATTTAAAATATAAATCAACAGCTTAAATCTTTAAAAAGTTAATATTTATTTGTTGACACTAGAAAGCTGGTCTGATTCGAGCCATGACCAGCTATCAAAGCCACAATCAAACTAAATCTGTGACTTGGTAGTCATAAACTTTAACCACAATAAATTAATCACACTTACCTATTTCCACCCAAAGAATCTTGTAACAGTCTAGTGAGTTTGGAATCTCTATAAGGAACATGAGTGGCTTTTCTTTGCTTATCACCTAATGCAGAAATGACATTTCCTAAAGCTAACTGTAATAAATAAAAATTCAATGTTAGTCACTATCCAATGCTTTTAACTAAACAAATATGTGTTATTACTATTAGTGCATTGAAATTACATAATATTAGAGCATGTATTATTTGTTCAAAATAAAATTCATACTTTATCAACAATTTTTAAAAAAAAAATCATGTATTAGTCCTGTTTAAAACTAAAACTAGCTTATTACAGCAGGCAGCATGTTTAAGCAAATGTTTATTAATTAAATTAACCACTTAATTGGATTCAATGACAAAATAATATAAATGATACTTTTATATTGTAGCCTGTCAAATTAATTTAACTTCAGTGTTTAAATAAAACAGTTAAGAACAAATTTTTTATGAAGAATTTTCTAATTTTCAACACATTTTATTCTTTTTACCAATCAGTTTTCAATTATTATTTCTTAGTTTAAGACTTAAACCTATAGTCATTTTACAAGACATTTGGCCGGGACAGAATGCATAAAAAAGAGGACAGGTGATCCAAATATTGTAGTATAAGTTAACACAATGACTTACAAGTCCGCAATTGATTGAAATTCCTTCACGAGCCCTTTCGCCTGTTGCCCCAGTTCGTTTCAGTCGCTCTGATCCAGCCAGATCCACAAAGTGCAATTTAGAAGTTAAAGTGTCAAAATCCTCAACAGACTCCAATGCCCCATCAGGAGACTGAAAAAAAAATGGTATCTTGGCATTCCAAAAGTCACAGTACTGTAAATTTGATTGAGCACACAGTCACAAACAAATTTTGATTGAGCTTAAAACATTAAAAATCTATAATCCCAGTAAAATTCTTTTTAAAAAAAAGTTATTAGATTTGAACAAAAAGTGCTAAATTGTAGGTGACTAGGTGAAAACTTTATCCATCACATATTTTATTACAACTTAAGTCCTTTCAAATTATTAAAATAAGAATGATAATTAACAAGTTTACTAACAAAAAAGTAATCCACAGAGAAATGTAAATAAATGTTTATTTTCTGTTTACCTTATATATTGAATTTGGTCATTTTCATTTTATTAATGTTTTACTGTATACTATTTCACAAATTACAGATTTCTTACCTCGATTTGAAGAAGCCTTTGTTGTTTTATATGCAAAGTGAAGATTGCATGTGACCGAGATGATTGTACATTCATTTTGGTGCTGGCTGTCGTTCGGGCCAATGCTCCAATTTTTAGACACTGAAGAGCCTATTTAAAATTCCAATTTGATTAATTTCTCACTTATTAACAAGTCCTGTATTGTATGGTCAAAGTCCACATTGAATAGTAAAAAGAACTGAAAGGGAACCATATTTTATAATTAACTCAACTGCAACAGAAATAAACAGCTTTTCCACCTACAACAGTTAAGATGTCATAAAGCTGCAACTATATGGACAAAGAAAAGTAACAGTTCGCCCATTGATTAACATAACAGGTGTCACTTTTCACATGGCGAGTAATGGCTCATGCACCTAACAGGGCGCACACAAACTGATTACCAGGAGTAATAACATCAATGGAAACAGCATTTTTAGTTAAAAATAACCATAAGATCTGTGCGATATGAACCTAAAAAACACTTGAAGTTCCAGCTTTTCTGAACACAGAACGACCCTGCTAAACTTTTCCTCACAATTAAAGTAACTCATTTCAACATGTAAAATTTTTAGAATAAAAATAAATTCTTTGTCAAAACTACCAATTTAATATAAATTATTAAAACCATGTTTCAAAAGTCTTCTTACCTCAGATGCTGAAGATATGGATCGTGAAGTTAAACCACTAGTAATAATTTGGCCATTGGTATCTTCATGAATTTTTACACAAGATTTTTTACCCTATAGTAAAAAAAATTAAATCTTGAATACATACTACAAAACTATGAAATTAAAGGCAGAAAATAAAAGAGATTGGCATATTACCTTATCTTCACAATCTTGTAATGTATCTAATAAATCAATAACTTCTTCATTATAAAGCTATAAAATATATATAATATTAAATAACTTTAAGAATAACAGTTAAAAGTTGATTACTCAAAATTTTATTTAAAACCATTTTTTTGTTGTAAACTTTATCACGCTAGGTAGTTGTCGTCAGTGTTATTAGTTTTTAAATGTTATAAAAAATAATGGACATTTAAAAACATTTTAATGAGCAAAAATTTCAATTATTTAAACCCAAACACAGAGGTAGGAAGTTTTTTTATTCCACCTTTTATAAATTTCCGCTTTAAAATATCGTTATAAAAAAACAAATTAAAGACATAAAAACAGAGATCAAGATTATTTTGGTTATGTGGAGTTGCACTTGGGTAGAGTTAGTCAGGTTTAAGTTAGAGTTATACTGTAAAAAATTATTCTCAGGTAAAGGCACAAAGGTCCGGAAGTTTCCGTTTTGAATTAATGATGTTCTTTTCCTTAGATTTTTCTAACAAAACTTTACACTCAGAACAAAGAGCTCTAAAAAAATTACCTCCATAAATTGTGCAACAACTTTGAATTCAGGCGGTGCGAGCTTTTGATCTTGGGCTTCATTTTGAAGTTTTGTAATCCCTTCGAATAGCTGCTCCACTGCTCTAGGAATGATGCCAGTTTCTTCTGCACTGACAGACATGTCAAAGCCAGTGCCCATGGAATATGTTTTGCCAGAGCCTGTCTACTCAAATAAAAATGTGTATTTTGTTGAAATGCATTTTAAAAATAAAAGTAATCAATTAAATTAAAAGAAAAACAGCACATTTTTTAATATAATCAACTTCAATTTTATAATTATCAGTTGTAATTATAATAAAATAGGATACAAGTACAAATAAACATTAGTTACTTTCTAGAATGTTTATATTTGGTGAAAAATGGGAAGAGGGATATTTCATGCAAATCAAAATTTTTTATGTGCATTAGTCAATTATGTGAAAAGTATAACCATTTAGTTTAGTTAAATAAAATAATTAATCAAAACAACACAAAAGCTCAAGGTATATAGGAGAAATGCAGAAAAACTGATAATTACCTGACCATAAGCCAGAATAGTAGCGTTATAACCTTTAAAACACCTGTTAAAATAATTAAAAAACATTATTCTTTCATAGACTTGACAGTACAAATATAAGTATATAACAAACTTTTGTTTGTTGTTAAAACAAATATACTTTTACGAGGAGGAGAGGGGAAATAAGGGTCAATAACACTAAATGTAATTTGATCTATTTCAGTTTTTATAACTAAAAAACTTTTAACACAGTTTACATTACCGTAATAACAGATACATGGAAACGGTATAAAATACTCTTCATTATCATCAAGAAGGACTTCAAAAGCTTACAAAGTAACAGTTATCAAATATACAACAGTATTTGTATAACATATTATGATGCATGAATAAAAGTATAATACCCTTCTAGGAGATCTTGAATGCATGAAGAATACACAGTCTCTTGGGCTGTGTTCATGTTGAAGACATGGTCGAAGGTGAAGGTTTTGTCTTTGCCCAGCCATACTTGTGGCTCTCCTGGTGTCACAGACGTACAGACATGACAGTTGTCAAACACTTCACGAGGAACCTGAGGACGGATCCTGTGAAAGCAATTTTCAAGGTCAAGAGTTTTTTTTTTTTAGAAGATCCCATCCCAAAATGAATAAAATCCACAATTTAAACATTCATGAAGAAGCGAAACAATGTTTATGAACTATCTAAACTTTAGAAAATATCTTTAACTTCACACTTAATACATGAGAGGACCCATGAGGTAACAACATAGATTATTGGCGTAAATAGTTTATTTGTTGGTACAAATTTTTATATGTTTCGGCGAGACTAAAAAAAGTTCCTCTTATTTAAACCTCATTCATCAACTATCCAAATATCATTCACAAAATATCTGAACATCTTTCCTATGTAAAATCAATAGGATCATCTAAACTAAGTGGAAGGTTATCATCAGAGATTGTTTAATTAAATTTTATTACAGTTTATTCTGCAAGATATTGTTTAACATCAAATGGGGCATAATTACTTAATCTTTATAGTGCAATGGTATAGTGCCCAGTACAGTTAAACCGAATTCATTTATTATCACCTGTTTGACTGCAATTTTTTTTCCAAGTGCAATAAGAGGTCAATTTGGAAAGCCTAGTCATGAGCATTTGTTTTATTGTTGAAAATTCAAATTGCGTTAGAGCTATGTTTGTTGCTGGGGCAATTTAATGATAGTTTTAACTCAAAATCCTTTAAACAATAATTTACTGAATGAGTTGTTGATATTTATAAAATTGTTTTGATAAAACATTAAATTTTCTCTTTCTTCAGAAACCGTATCGATTTGGTCTACAACTTTCCATGGTTTTAAATTCATAACAAAAAACTTCTTCCAAGCTTTCATTTTTTCTTAGATCTAGCAATGTAAACAAAACGTTATTATACAAAAATATAGTATGGTGTATGTAACAGCATCATACGTATATAAACACTTAAGAAAAATAGCAGAAAAGCAAGACTTCCTTAAAATAATTATTCGTCCTCATTTTAAAAAAAGTGGTAAATAAAAAAAAAATAGTTCGTTAGAATTAATGTACGGTAATAAATGTTTTGTAAAAAAAATTCAAAGTGTTTTTTTATATCTTTTTAAACAAATGCCAAGTAATAAATTCCTTTTATTAAGTCTGTTTACATGGTTTCGTTTTTCTTATAGCTACAACACTGTATCCAAAATCTGTTTAAAGGGTAAAGGAATTTTTTTATTTCATAAAAATACTACCTCACAGCAACTCTGACCGATGATTCACTTGTCATAACTAAAAAATGAAGTTTAAAATAATATTTTTATAATATTTGGGCTCAAAGACTTATTCATTTTCACAAACTGTATACAAATTCATTTGACGTTTATAAGCAAATCCGTTAAAACTGTTGTTGCCATTAAATATTTTTATCTATAAAACTAATCAATTTTATATATTATATTTGTTAACTTAACTCATCCAAAATATTTATGTAATCCTAAATAGATATTTAGATTAAAGAAAATAAAAATTTTCAAGTCAATGTCTGGTCTATCATGATTGTAACACATAAGCACATCCCGCACGATTTGGTAACTTGTGAACAACTCCCGTGTTATTAGCTTTTTCCAATAACAACTGCTGCGCTCGTGTGCATTAATGATGTCGTAAGTTGAAAGAAAAACAACATAAAATGGGAATATTTCTTATGATTTCACGCTCTTCATACTGCGATTTCATTGATAGTTTTGTTTTCTTTCCTTACTACTTGAAACAAACTCATTGGTTTCTTATGATGTCACGCGCTCCGAACTGCGATTTCATTGGTTGTTTTGTTTTCTTTAAGTACTACGTGAAACAAGCCCATTGCGCGCGCGCTCCCGACAACTGTAAAATGGCATATTCTATGTAAAAGTAAAGTTTTAATCATTCAAAGATACTAAAATACTGTTATAGTCATGCAAATCTCCCATTCACTACCTGATACTCACCGTTCTCCACCAGTCACGTGCTTTAGGGCTGTGATATTTGGCGCTGATCCCCAAGGTCAACCACAAGATGGGATTGCCGTTCTTGTTAAATTTCTCCCTTTTTGGCGCTCCTGGTAAAAACCATAGTTCTTTTACGCGGTCTGTGACGTTTTTTTTTTTTTAAAATTGCAATTCACTTGTTTGTAACGATTGTTTTTCTTTTTTCTTCTACATTCATATTGAAATAGGTAGTTATGAAACATGTGATTTCACAAAATTTAAAAAAAGAATGGGAATATTTCTTATGGCGTCAAGCTTCTAAACTGCGATTTCATTGGTTGTTTAGTTTTCTTTCCCTACTACTTGAAACAAGCTCATTAGTTTTTTTTATCACGTCACGCGCTCCTAACTGCGATTTCATTGGTTGTTTTGTTTTCTTTGACAAAGTGTTGAAACAAGCCCATTGAGGGAACTATGATTATTTTTAATGGGTTTGTCTCGTGCAAGTAAAAAACAATATTAGTACTTTAGTTTAAAACAAATTTAAATTTACACAGTTTTTATGCTTTAATTTTAACTATTATTTTTCTTTATTTTTATTCGAAATTTTGTGTTTAAAAAGTATGACATGAGATACCTAGCTGGGTTTTTTTATACAAACAAAAGGAATAAAAAATAATTAATTGATCCAAAACAAAATATTACATTCAAACTGCAAAACGAGTTCCCAGTAGTTTTAGTTTTGTTAGTAATACAAATTCATTAGTTTTACAAATGTAAATAATAGCTTTGCATCGGTAACAAAAATTAAATATTAAATAACAAGCTTAATAAGAGCATTAGATACAAGATTTTTATTCAAATAAATTAACCTTGTCAGTTCATATTATTAAAAAGTAATTAACACGCACTGTTTTGAAACAATAAGGCTAATCATTTTAAGCAATTTTATTTTTATAAGTCATGTAGGAAATCTTTATTATAAATTAAAAAAAAACTTTAAGCAAAAAAAAAAGTAGACTTTATTAAAATAACTGTTGCTCTTTTAGATATCTTTTAATTTAACGTTAAACACCGATGTCAGAAGACTACTGAATTAAAAATCAAAATTTTTATATCATAAATTTCGAAATTCAAAAATAAAAAATTACATAAAAATCAAGAAAGTATACCTGTAATATTGAAATGAAAAATAGATATTCTACTCATTACTATATATGATACTCTCTATAATTTTAAAGAGATTTTTTTTAAAGTTGAAAATAAAGTAAAAGGAATAAAAATATCGTTTTACTCAAATAACTTTTAAATTCCAAAAATAGCATTAAATACTGATTTTGTAAATCGAAACTACCAAATAGATAAAACAAATAAATAAAAAGACATAAGTAATCCATGATTCAAATTTCAAAAATTTAATTTCACAAAAAAATAAACGTAAAATATATAAGGAAACGTAAAAACTGCAATTTAAACTAGGTAAACTTATTATAAAATATTTATTTTTAATGCAACACACACTTTATTTCCAAGATCTATTTATTATAAGTTTCGATTTCAAAATAACGCCAATGGCCAATTAATCAAAAAGATATTTAATAAAATACCTAAATATTACTTGGGAAATTTTAATTATATTAATTACTGTGATTTTAACTTTTTTGAAAATTTGAATTGAACATTTTAATTAAAAGTAATATGATGGTTTTGATTCTCTAAGTTAAATCCCATAATTCCATAGAATGTTCATTAAAAATAGATTTCTCAATGAGTAGGTCATTTATTAATTACTTAATGAAATATGTGCAGTCATATGTGCGATAGTTTATAACCAAGGTTTTTAAATTTTACTACTTTTTTTTAATCAAATAAAGCTCAACAAGTATAGTTAGTCAATTTTTTTTATTTGTTATTTAGTAGTCATTGAGTTACATTTATATTGGAAGACCATATTCCGGAAACGAGTTAATCAAATTTAATTTATTTTATTATTTTGCTCCTTTTGTTTTTCATTGTTATTATTATATTTGAGTCCTGTAATTTTGACCCACCTCTGTCAAATTCTATATCAGGATAAAGCTTATGATGCATTCAAACTCACCGGTGAATTACTTTTTTCATTATGATAAAATTTAAATAAAACCTATGATAAATGACTTCAGCGTTTGTTCCGTTTTATTTTGACTTCCTTCCTTTCCAGACAATGGGATTTCCTTGCTTTTGCAGATGTTCTCAGTAGTTTTTAATGATAAAAATGACACAATCATGCAGTACTAGGAACTGATTCACCTTAGTATCAAAGAGAGAGAGAAAAAAAAGTCGAATAAGAGATCAATTTCTAGCAAAACTTCTGAAAAAGCATGAGACGCAACATTAGGATCAAGGGAAAAAGTTAAGGGTGTGGGCGCGGTGGACCGCGAACTCCAAACTCAAGTGCTTCATTGTTAATCCAATGGCGAAAATACTTTTTTCTCTGCCACATTTCTCCGGCTGTATTGAATATTTTTACAAAGGTTTTTTTATATGATACATGTAGATAAGTTACAGGTCTCTATCTTCCCACTTTTTGAAAATGCTTCGAATATTTTGTGTAAAATTATTTATTGAAAATTTAAAAAAAAATATTCTAACCAATTTAAAAAAGTGGGAAGGTCGGGACCTGTAAGTCAGCTACATTTATCACATAAAAATTCCGCTTGTAAAAATATTCAATACAGCCGGAGAAATGTGGCAGAGAAAATATTTTTTTCGCCGTAGGATTTCCATAGGATTAACACTGCCATAGGATTTCCTTTGCCATAGGATTAACACTGATGCACTTTGCTTTGGAGACCCCGGGTCTAGCGCGCCCATTCCCCGCCTCAATTCTGAAGAAAACAGCGTGATTTGCAGCATCGCGTATTTTTATAAATGGGATTTTTTGTTATGTTCAGCGGCTTATATGGCCTTTATTAATTATACTAACAACAAGCAGTTTTTGAGCGAAAAGTTGAATTCTGTATAAAAATGGTAAAGGCCATTTCTGAAAACCCTTCTGAAACGTTGCGGATAGGCTAAAAAGGTTCACACACAAAAGTTTATTTTAGATATATTTTTAAAACAATCTTTGAATAATATTTTTTAATCTATTGAAGAATATTCTACCAGATTTGAACCTTAATATAATTTTTTTTGCCAAGTGAAAGCATTTTGAACACACACTTTTTGCATTTTATACGATCATGCACAGACAATTCATAATTTAACATTTTTAAAAATAAATTTTGGGTAAATATTTTTTTAACTGTTAAATATTTTCTTGCAGATTTAAATCTTAAAATTATACGATTAAATTTATACGATCAGATCGGAAACTGACAAGAAATTTCCGCTTCCCTTTTCCAATCTTTCTATGATTGGTAACTGAAACTTTCTTATCAAAAGGAATAGTAGAAAAACAGTAGCTGAAGAAGATACATAATCGCAACGAATATCGTAAATTTGTAATTACTAAATTCCTTTTTCTGCCGTAAAATCTATGCTTGCTGAACTATTAGTAGTTGGAATCAGCTGTAAGTAACAATAATCTTATTGTAAGTAATCTTTTTTTTTAATATTTATAATTTAATACCTTGAGAACAGTTATAAGTCTTATATTATGTTAGAGAATTGTATGACTCTTTTTTAATATATAGGTACTTTAAAAAAAATTTATTAGTTATTTTTCTAGGTTTTGACCGGCCACGAATTTTTTTTGCGTTCTATTTGGTTAAATGCGAAAAGACAATGCACACATTTCTAATGCGTTCGACTTGAAATGATGCGTTTGACTAAAAAACGCTGTTGTAAAAATGTTAAAGTAATCGGAGAACTGTTTTCAGAGATTGAATATTTTGAAAAACGAACAATTACATTCATATTTATTTCGATTATATTTCATATTTGAAAGAGTTAAAAATTCTCTAAAACCTTTTACTGCAGTATAATAAATTTAATAGAAAATTCTCTAAAAAACACTGTGTATTTAATGTAAGGTGTCTGAATATTAATTTATATTTTAATTGAACTAACTTGAGGTTAAAAGATAGAAAAGTTTTATATTTATGATCTTATTTTAGTTTTTATCTATTGGAAAGATGTATTTATCATTAAATTAAATTATGTTTTATGAAGTGGCTGGTTTTAGGTAACGTAGTTCTTTCTACCCATTATTCACACACTTCCTACGATCGGTTCGTGCCATAGATATCATAGTTAAAGTATTAGATTGGCAGATCACGTGACCTCCAATGCTAACGACGGGACGTGCATGGAGGCCAAATAAGAGGGCAAAATGGTCTGTGTTGCTGCCACTTTAAGGAGAAAAATACTACGAAAAAATACCATTTAATTCTAAAATTACAAAAAAAAATACTAGAAAAGGATTTAAAGTCACTAAAAAGATTCCAAAATGCAGCTCGTATTTTTACGATATTTTTTTGTAATTTTAGAATTAAATGAAAAATTACAAAAAAATATCGTAAAAATACGAGCTGCATTTTGGAATCTTTTTAGTGACTTTAAATCCTTTTCTAGTATTTTTTTTTGTAATTTTAGAATTAAATGGTATTTTTTCGTAGTATTTTCTCCTTAAAGTGGCAGCAACACTGGCCATTTTGCCCTCTTATTTGGCCTCCATGCACGTCCCGTCGTTAGCATAGGAGGTCACGTGATCTGTCAATCTAATACTTTAACTATGATATCTATGGTTCGTGCTCTATTCCCACCTGACATTGATTTACCAATCGAGGCGAGATAAATAATTTATTTTCTATAGAAACTGAAAATATGAAACATGCATATAAAATAATAAACCATAAAATAAGTGAAACACGGAAATAGTGGGCGGGTAAAATTTCAATATAAGAAGTGTTAGATAGTTGTTCTAGCTGGATTATAGTATCATTTTACTAATATGAGTATCACGAATGATTCTTGTAAAATTTATGAGAATTGACGGCAATGATATATCTTGCTGGTTTCTATACATAAAACATGTATCCGTATATTTCGGTGGCTTTCCTGTCAGGTAAGGCTATAACAGAAATGTATACAATTATGATAAATCTTTATATTTATAGAAGTTACACTTAAGTACTGTAATCGAATTGAAGTTTAAAGTTTTCTAATTAAGTTGTACTGTTATTATTAAATTAATATTTTTTTCTCCATAAACTAAATAAAGCATGTTTCTATAGTTTATCTATTTATATTATATCTATAGTTTATCTATTAAACTAAACTAAACTCCTCGGCGCAACATCCTGTTAGTGGGCCAAGGCCTGCCGCGCCCATTTCAGCTTGCTTGACCAGGGGCTCTACTGGGGTGCTAGGCATATGTCCAGGTTAGGTGGGCAACCTCACGTGGAACCTCAAGTGTTTAGTTCCCAGGCATGCTTGATCCTCATTTTATCGACCCACTTAAGAGATGAAAGGATGAGTCAACCTCGCCCAATCCGGGATTGTAGTTTATCTATTATAACAATCTAATTATATATTTTAAAATTTTAATCAATATCAGTTTTCTAATAAAAATATTATTTTTACAGGAAAACTTAACTAGCTCGAAGAAGTAATGCCTATCTTCAAGACACAAATTCTTCTCTTTCTGTATGTTTCTGCCTGTTTTATCGAAGCTAAGCCTACATCTGGAATTGAACCCAGAGAATATTACGATGGCGACTATGAAAATGAAATTGACGATGAAAATACTGATAAAAAGCCAATTTTTCCCAGAGAAGGTCAGCAAAAACTTTATTAAATTATAATAGTTTTTTTTGTTAGAAAAAAATGTATGTACAACAAATAATTTAAGTAAAACTATGATAACTCCATGGAAATTTTCGATACCCAAATCCGTTATTTCATAGACTACGTGTTTATTTTCCGTAAGTAAAGTCAAGTTGATTATTTAAAAATTAAATAAATGAAGTGAAACTCAATTTAAAATGTGTAGATCAAGTTTTAGTTTGTAAATAAGAAAACATTACCTTTTCAATATTTTAGAGACCGTGGCTAGTTTTTCAATGGGGCAGGTTTTCCACCAACTTACATTTTAAAGAAAAGGACCGCTAAGTGACGCAAGAAATTATAAAGGCCGAAATAAAAAACGCATGCATACATCATCTTACGAGAGAATTAATTTAAGGTCGATACACCTGATTTCCTGTTTTTTTTTTAAACTATGAGTACATTTTAGATCCTTATTTGAAACAAAAACACTAATGGTCCCAGTATTGTATATATTAAAATTTGGAGTAATCTTAATGTAGCTATGTATTATTTTGCAAATAAATTACACAGCTACTTGGTGAGGTAGTATCAAAGTTGCTACACATACGAACAGCGGCAAGTTTTTAGAAATGCGTTTGGGGCACGTATTCCAACTCTATTTCTAGTTCAAATTTTTTTTTGGCTAAAATCAGGTAGACTTATAGTATTCAGTTAGTTCAAATGGAAAATTTCATGATGTGCTGTTACTGATTTGATATAGTCATCAATTAAAGAGCTTAGTTTGGAAGAGCGTGCTATGTGAATTTTTTTATATTGAGGTTTTTGTCTTAATAAACTTGTTATTTTGTAACTTGTAACTTTTGTAAACTTGTATGTGTTTTTTTAGCGTTTTCAAGTATCTTTTCAAAAGTGCATATTGATCAAAATAACATACAAACTGAAAAGCTCATTTTCTCGTTTTCACAATTTTCCCCCATAGCGCGTTTTTCCTTTAAGCTCATTGACTTGTACTCTCATGGAGAAATAAATGCCTTATTAGTTATTTGTTTATTAGTCACCGAGTTTCGTGATGGCAGAAAAGCCCAATGGAATCGAAACGATGCCTGAGTATACTTTTGATAGTTTGGAAAACTTGCCCTTGCATACAGGATCCATTTTCCAACTCAAATGCTTAGACTTAATCTTTTATTGTCAAAAAGAGTATATTTACTTTTTAGGAAAATAATGTTACTATTTTGCAGATTTGTTGATAAAAATATATGAAATGCCTTGGTACAATGTGTATATATTTGGAATATTTTAATCTGTTCAATTTAAAATAAACTTTTTTTATATACATAGATGATATCGATCGATTGATCGATCGATGAATCGATTCTAAAATAAAATATGTTATTCCAGACGTAGATAAGAAGATAGAAGAGGAAGCCAAGAAAGACATAGAAGACGAAGTCAAAGAGGATGAAGTCAAGAAAGACATCGAAGATGAAGTAAGAGAAGATGAACTAAAGAAAACAGTCGAAGAAGAAATCAAAAAAGAGATTGAAGAAGAAATCAAAGATAAAGAAGCAGAAATCAAAGATGAAGAAGCAGAAAACAAAGACGAGGAAGAAGAAATTAAAGAAGAAAAGAAGGATGAGGATGATAAGAAAGTTGAAGAAGAAATAAAAGATGAAGATGATGATAAGAAAGTTGAAGATGAAGAAGAGGAATTCGAGGAAGATGATAACAAGATACTTGAGGGAGGAGAGATTGTGAATGACGGGAAAAAGCCCTTTTGGGAAGAAGAAGATGAAGAAGAAGAAGAGGGTTCAAAAGAGGAAGATGAGGGTCCAAAAGAAGAAAATCCGGAACAAGGCAAAAAAAGAAACTTTTTCTCTCAGTGGTTTAATAAATTTAAAAATTACATGAAGAAAAAGTTTGAATGATAATATAGAGTGTTGAAAGGATGCTTTTATCTGTAAAGTGATCGAAATATATTTCGAATGTGATAAAAAATGCATATAAGTCTTTAATAGTTTGAAAACTTAACTGGGATACTGTTTGTTTAGTTACAAAATACTAATTGACATGTTGCATTAAATATAATTTTAGATTCTGCTCTAAAAGTAAACTTAAAGTGCTATTATTTCAATTTTATCATTTATTAATATTTTTTTAAAATAAAACTAGATGTGGTATCTTTTTCTGTATTTTTGTAGTTAAGAACACTAGGATACATAATGTTTTACAAAGCCAAATCAGTTTTGAGCGTAGTATGCATTTTTATGAGTTCAATTTTTTTTCTGAACAAACCTAAACTATCTTTTAAGTATAGTGTATTGTTGTAAAAAAGTATTTTGTTTCTTAAGAAGGAAAATTGTATAGATAACTCTGAAATTTTCGATTCAAAAGAGGCATTTGTGCTTAATTTTTACCTTCTCATTTCTTAAAAATTTACCAGTATGGTCGGATGTTGATAAATATTTCCGTTTCCGCTCTTCGTTCATGTTTTTTGGTTTTAAGACATAGTGGACAGAGAAGCAATTGTCCAAGCAAAATGATACTTCCTTAAAAAATCTTTTTTAGACAATCGTATTGTCTAAGAATAAAAACGTTTAGTTTAAAGCTTTGATATAATTGGTAAGTATAAATATTTTTTTTATTTAAGCAAATATTAATTTAAAAGCAATTTCGTATTTTCTTTTCGTTATGGGTCGAAGTTTCGAATTTTGACAAGTTTAGATCTAATACTGAGTAAATACTCTGGGATACATTGAATTAAAATCAGACATTGAAATAAAAAGGCCTTGAAATGTTAAAATATTGCATTGTGAATTTTTATTTATAAGTATACATTTTTATTTATTACATTTCAAAATTAAAATTGAGAAAATATCTATTAAGTTGTCATGAATAGGTTTTTTCATTGTTTTTATGTTCAAAAAAGAATATAATATTATAGAAAAGATTACATAGAAATCTACAACCAACGTCTTTATCTTCATTAATTTTTAAAAAAACTTTCATTGAATAATGTAAATCTCCCAGGTGACCTAAAGGCCGTCCGCGTTAAGAATGAGACAATTCGATTGGCTAAGCTAATGCGAGAAATTTGTAACATGCAAATTTGTACACTACTAGCAGAAAGTAGATTACTCACACTTTAAAATAAGATATGATTTTGATTGTTGCTGCTGCAAGGTTCGCCATGCTAGTTCATTTATCGAATGCTATTTGAAAATAAATTGTACAATTCGATAATTTCGATGCCAGAAGATGCAAGATTAGTCTTTAAACATTTTAAAAAGCGAAATATTTCAAAAACAACCGTATATCGTTTTTTAGAACTGTACGATAAACAAGGAAACATCAAAATTTCCTACAATTTCGAAAAAGGAGCCTGGAAAAGAACCCAACTCTTGTAACGATAAGTTTAAGAAAGTCGTTGAAAAGAAACCTGATATTTCAGTGCGCCAAATCGTCCTGAAACCGAAGTTATCTAAATCTAATGTCTACAAAATCATTAAAAAAGATTTAAATTAAAAGCTTTTAAGGAAAAACCGATTCCGAAACAAATAAAGGACCAAAAAATAACGAACGAAGAATAACTGTTTAAACATTTATCGAAAATTGATTCCATCTGGATCAGGACTCAAACTCGTCATTGATGACGAGTCTTATTTCATGTAAGATCCCAATGGTGCTAGAGGCAGTGATAATACCATTCGGCTTCATCTGATTATGTTCCCGTAGAATATAGAATCAAACTTAAAGAGAAACTCGCCAGAAAAGTGATGGTGTATTTCACGCTAAAAATGAGGATGGGAATGTGTTCAAACCGTGTTCTTTGAGGGAACTGTGGATGGTAAAATTTACTTGCAACTATGTATAAAGCGACTACTAATACCCTTCATCCTTCAACATCATTGGAAGGAAAATCTCTTGTTCTAATCAGATATGGTTATCAGTCATTACACGAAAGAAGTGAACGAGTATCTGAGGAACCAGAATATTGATTTCATACCCAAGAAGGACAATGCCCCTAACGTCCGCCAAGCAAGAGGGATAAAAAATTTATTTGGAATTATGAAATGTAAATATTTCGACGACTAAGAGTAGCCCAAAAACTTTGCGCAATTCAAGTGGGTATATCATCGTCTCCGTAAATCAGTATAGGAAGAAACTGTACAAAATGTCATGGCGACGGCTGGAAAAAATCTTCGCAAAATGGGACTTAAAAGTGTATATTTGTCGATTCAATATATCAAAAGTAATTAAAAATGTTTGTTTGATGCATTCATATAAGTAATATTTTGTTGAATTAAAAAAAAATCAAGTTGTCTCATTCTTATCGCGGAAGTGCTTTATAAATGAAGTATTCTTCCAGAATTACTTATATTACTTTTTATGCGTACTTTATTCTGAACTTAATAACATTAAAAGTATCAATACATTCCTGAATTATTTGAAAAGAAACATCTTTTTTTTTGTCGTAAAAGTAAAACAAAAATTTAAAGCGTAAATTATAGAGACTACACTGGTCACATAATAATATCACTTTAAAAAAACTTTTAATAATTATTTTCGGGCAACTTTGGTCAAACATATTACGACACAGTTTTTGTAATAAAAATCTATCCAAATAATTCTTTATTTATAATATTCTAATAATTCCAATAAATCTATAATTTATAATTTCTTCATTATTATATTCGACAAAATGTTTATCTTTCTATTATTATTCATAACTAGTCGCAAAACGCAGACGTATCTGTATAGGGACAGCCAGTTTCTCCCATTATTATACATCAATTCCATAATACTTATTTAAAATTAAAATTTTAAAGTATTGCGGAGTCTCTTTAACCATTCAGTATAAGAATGAAATTTAAAATGTATAGAAAAGAAATTAAACACAAAAAAGTTAAAATCATGTAGTGAAAATAAGTTAGCACTTTGACAAATTATCATATTCCTTTAAGGTATTAATATAAAACACATAAAATTCATATCTTGAATTAGAGGAGTATAATTGAAAATATATATCATGTGTTCATAGATACATTTTATATTGGTCCCTAGCTATACTTCAAATATTTTCGCTTAAACTTAAAACATATAAACTCCCTTAAAAAATAGTTTTTTTAATTAGTATTGTGATGGAAATTTAAATACTTATAACATCAAAAAGAAAATAATTTTAAACATTTAGAAGTGGTAAAATTGAGAATCTTTATCCAAAATTTAGTATTGAACTAATTAGCGAAATGTGTATATAAAAAGTCTAGAAAATAATCAAAATTTAAAACTTAAACTTAATGTTACCAATAAAAAAATTAAACAGACAATATTTTTTTAATGAACTGCATCAATTATTACGCGTGTTATAAGTTTAAATATTCAGTTTCAGTATCTCAAGAACATCATTTGGTACAAAATGCTTATTTTCAAGATTGCTGTTTTCGTGTTGAGTGCAATATTAGTTTGCTTTTCTTGCTTTATACAAGCAAGACCACAAGTTGACTCAACTGTTGTTGATCGGGAAATAGGTCAAGAGCCTTTGTTTAATAATAACGGTAAGTTGAATTTTATTAAAAAATTGTAAAACACTTCATTCGTTTATTTTCTGTTAATATAGCATAAAGTTAACTTTTATTACACCTACATGCAACTGTATTAAAAGCTTTAATTTACATTTATTACCAAAATATGCAATAAAATAAATTATTGAATCTGTAGTCATTAAGATATAAATCGTACATTTTTATGTTTTTCTAATTCACAGTTATAATACTATTTAAATGTAAGTTTAAATATTTATTTCACTAATGGAGCTGCTTACTGTAACTGAGAGCCATATTTTGTATTAGAGGCTTTCTTTAATAGTTTTGACGCTCGTATTACAGTTAATTTATTTGATTTGTCTGTGAATGTAAAGTATGCTGAAATTTTATTTTTTGTGGAGCACCCAATCCAAATGAGTATACTAAGAAATATTTTATATGCCACAATGATGTCAATTTTAGCATTCAATTAGGTATTTAGTCGTTAGTCGTTCGAAAAGACACACATTGAACCTATTTTAAATAGTAAGAGTGCTATTCAAAGTGTATACATTGTAAAAATAATCAAGCCCCACAATTTACAATTAAAAACTTTTTGGAAAGAAAACAACTTTACACTATAACAATTTCCTAGGCTATAACGGCTTAAGATAGAACATTTCTATATAAACATAATTTCCATATCTTCCTACTATGTGTTCTTTTTATTAATTAACAATATTTATTTTTTCCTTAAAAACATAAGATACTATAACTAACATAAGATAACAAAATATTCTTTGAAAATTCAGTTTTAAAATTGAAATTTTAAATTCATTTTATAGGATCCTGTAGACTTATGTAGGCCTCCATTGTAGATCCAAATTGTTATGGAGTATTTGCACAAGTTCCCCGCTAGTAGCAAATGAATTTTAAACTTTATCAAAGTGTTCACAATTTTTTCTAAGAAACAATGAAATATAAAGATAGTAAAAAATAAAACTTCTTAATCGTTTTTTTAATATAAAATGGTTTTTGCTTTGCTCAACAGAAGGAAGCGGTGAAAAATTTGTGTTCGGAGAAGAAGGAAACTCCTTTGCGACAGGACAACCCGACATTGATCTACTTATCGAAGAGGAAAAAATCGATGGAAACTTCACGAACCCTATGATTCAAGAAGAAAAGGCAGATGTCAAAGAAGAAATTTTTGAAGATGAAACTAACGAAGACGAAGAAGGCCTTAATGAGATAACAGCAGAGATTTTTGAAGATGAAGCGAAGAAAGGTGGGAATTCGATTGAAAAGATTCTAATAGCCGAAATAGAAGAAGACAAAGGTGGAGAAGTAAAGGCATATGTTGATGAAGATCTAGAAAAAGAAGGGTCAGATGTCCAACAACAAGAAGTAAAAGATGGTGGTAAAAAGTACAGAAAAGGGAAAAAGAAGTTTGGCGAAGGGTATCTTAGACATGCAGTGGATTTGATAGGTGAACTAAGGAAGGATCTTAGAGATATGATTCCTATTAAGAAATTTCCTTTGCTTCCCTTCAGATAAGTATTCAGTTGTAATAAATTAACGCTTGGTGGAGATGTGTGTATCAAAAGCCACCTTGTACATTGGTTTACCGCCGATAAATTAAAGAGATATTTGGTTTTAAGCGTTGTTATATGGGTAAATGCTAACTCAAATTACCTTTATTCAAACTACTTGTAAGTCTTGGAGAAGAACCCAGTGCCAAGTTAAATGTGAAAAAAAAAACTTTTGATGGGAAAAAGTAAAATTTCCCTCCCTTCTTCTTTTTAGCTTTCATACTATGTTTATAACGTTAATAAGTAAGTTTTTGTAATAGCAAATGTTACTTAAGACTTAGAACCACTTTCATAAGTTATTTATACACCTTAGAGAGAAAATCCCCAAACACGGCTTTTAACTAATTCTAAACTTTTAAAGACAAAAATTTACTATTTTTATTAATTTTCTTTCGCAAACCGAATCAATGGTTTTTATTGTTTGCATTTTTTAAAGAATAATAACGTAATATTTTTAAGCTCTAAAAATGTAAGCAAAACTTATCTTAACATCATTTAACTTAATATTATTTTGAAAATTAAAAAAAATCTGATTTTAGGCAAAACGAACATTTTCTGTCGCTTTTTTAATAAACAACTTTTAGTCACCATAATTGCTCATTTTCATTAACACTTACATTCATCGAATAATTTCAATTGTATGTAAGTTTAAATTTTAAATTAATTATACTCTAATTTTTTGTTAATTTCCTTTTCATAATTATTTCAATTTATATCGAACATGATCAAGCAGTTATAATTGGTGTTTGTAGTTAAATCTGACGGAGTTTTGAAGAAATAAACACAAAGTTTGCTCAAAACTGGCTCCCACGTATATAAGCAAAATTCCAACCGGTGGTTTATATTTTATTTATTAACTTTTATATATTTCAAAGATTCATGGATCCTAGAAAAATGTAACTATGTGAAATGTTAATTACCAAAACACAAATACATATTTATGGATATGTGGTAATGAAGATTATTATTGTTAAATTGTGATCAGTTTTACATTTGAAAAGATCATTGTAAAAATTTACCATGCACATCTTATTTTTACTTTATTTTACATGCACCATTAACAAACAGTAAATGTTATGAAGTTATTTTACACTGAAATAAAAATGATAACAAAAGTTCAAATACAAAGGACAAGTTAATGTGTGTGAGTTGAAGTAATTCATGATCGTTAATTTTGAATTTAATAAATACCACTAAATGCCTTTCATTTTAATTTTACAATTAAATTTTTTTTGTTTATGGCATGAAATTAGAAATATAAATGCCTGAATAGTCCATGCCATGAATACTTCAAACTTGTCATGAAAAAAAATAAAATACGCAGT
This sequence comes from Oedothorax gibbosus, assembly GCA_019343175.1. NCBI lineage: Eukaryota > Metazoa > Arthropoda > Arachnida > Araneae > Linyphiidae > Oedothorax > Oedothorax gibbosus. The sequence continues at coordinate 37,305,381 of CM033270.1, forward strand.
ATTTTATACATGAACCCATAACAAATCAAGTCTACAGACTATCTTTGTCAGGATTCTAAGTCAGTTAAACATAACAAATTACAAGCACCTTTTAAAAAATGGCTAGTTAAAATACTTTAAACTGCACAAATAAGTTCACATTATTTGTTCATAATTCTTAAGGTATATGAAGTATTTCTTCCAGAAACCTTTAAAATGTTGTCAGGCAACAAAAAGATTGTGAACGTGCTGGTATAAATAAAGATTATATAAAACAGAATAAAATAGTTTCAGCTAAAAAAAAATAAAAGGTTATACTTTTTAAGGTGGCAAGACGGCCACCTATAATGCCTAAATATTCTTTTAAACAAGTTTATCTTAGGTAGTTATAAAAACGTTCAAACTTAGAATTGTCTTCGAACACGTCCATTTGTAGTCAACTTGTATTCTATAAGCCACTCTGCAAATTGAACTTTTCTGTATGTATATTCACTCTAGCTTAAGTTCTCCTGACTTTAGAAAAGTCCCTCGTAATTTTCATGGTTGAACATTTCAAACTTGTACTCTGACTTTCAATTGGCCAACTAACCATTCCTTAACAACTCCATTCCTTTAGACCAGGGGTTCCCAACCTTTTTGCACCTGCGTACCACTTGACTTTTTTAGAAATTTCGGCGTACCACCAGATCTAGGTATTTTAATAAACGTATAATATTTACTCTTCTAAAAGTGTTGAAAGGCTTTTTGAATTAAATTCCTGAGAATACTTCATATTTAATGGTTAGATATTTGTTTATTTATAAAATGCTTATAAAAACGAGATTAAAATGGTATTAATTTACAGTTTTATTTATTATCCATAGGTCTAAATTCATACAAATAAAAAAATTGTACAAACTCAGTAAAAAATTAATCATCATACAAAATATGCTCTTATAGATTTTAGTGCAAAACTTGTTGTTGTTTGCCTGTGATTAAAATGTCAACATTAGGAGTAATGGAACTTATCTTCACTTTTAAGTCTTCTTTAACACTTATTCTGCTTCTATGTTTATTCTTTGTACAAGAGTTCAGAAAATCCACTCTCCGCACAAGTAACTCGTAACAAATGGCATAAAAAATAGCAGATCTTGCCGGAAGATCAAAGGGTACAAGTTTTACATTCCATCCAGTAGTTAATTTAAGATTTCTCTTTAAAATAATGTTAATGTTTAAAATAATGCGTAACATGTTTGCGTGCTTACTGCTCGCGTACCACCTGAAATTTTCCCGCGTACCACCAATGGTACGCTTACCACCGGTTGGGAACCTCTGCTTTAGACATTATAAGACAATAAGGCCTAAATCTTGAATTTGAGGGTCAAGAAATTCAATGTTTATCAACCATTTTGACATCATAGGCACCTATGCGATGATTGGAAGATCCTTGGATAAACAATTAAATACAAACTTTCAAATAATGCCAACCACTGTCCAAAAGCTGGGTCAACGATAGTTCATCCACAATACATTTCACATCTACAAGTCAATCTACAATTTGTATACAACAGCATTGTTATCTACACCTAAAGATTCATCCGATCCATTAGGAACTATGACGGCAATGTCTCCATTCTTTTCCGTGTACAAAGTTCCGTTCAGAATGCCGTTTTTCTTGCCTATTGCAGCAGTGTCGTTGTTCGGCTTGTCCCCTCGCTTGTTGAACATGATCTTCTCAAGCGCCATCAAGGGAGATTCCACCAGCATGCTGCCAGCGAAAGCTGTGGCGTATGTTACGCAAAGGTTGCCCAAGAATATCCAAACCTGAAACGGTTTTCGTTATTAGTTCGTATCCAGGGTGGTTTATATTCCTCTGAGGGATACAGACGTATAAACCCGTCACCTGACACTTAGGTTTACCAGCAACACACATAATTTAATTTTTCTTAATAAATTCCGTAACTTTATAAAATTTTAAAATTTGAAGAATGGATGAATCATTTTTATAAGTATGTGCTACGAAAATCTAATTAAACAAATTCAAGAATTTAAAATTTCAATTAACAATTCTAATTTACATAGGATTCAGTTTAAGGAATTGTATTTTTTTTACCAGAAGGAATTCTGAAATTGATAAATTTTCCTATTTATAGTATTACTCTTTTAACTATCTTATAGATGTTATTTTAATTCAGAAATAAAAAATAAATTAATTATTTTATAATTATCAAAATACTGATAGAACTAATAATTAAGATAGCTTCATTAACCTGTAGAGGTTTACCGCACACACAAGTACATAAGTCGAAGCAACTTGGTCTTAACCTTAAGCTACCTTTTGATTAACCCGAGTTTTGATATCTTCGGCAAAACTACATTGGTGCCTCGGACGTGATCCGTCCCCCACACTTATACCAACCTCCCCGCAACGTACAGTGAAGTTTCTTGAACACGGTTTCATATACGTATAGGAGTAGAATGGTGTAGCGGTCTGCCCCCCACACAACCTCAAATAATATTTAATACTAGATGGTGCTGATTTACTATTGCGTTACTACCAGTCGTCTACATTATAATAAATAGTGTAGTATATAAGTCGAAGCAACATGGTACACAACTTGAAGACAACCCGTGTCCACCAAGAGGTGGACACGGGGTGTCTATTATTGTAATATTTTCAACAACACTACAAATCCATTAATGACTACTTTGTAATGGCATTATCAACAGTCATTTCCAAATAAAAAGAGACTATCTTTTTAATTGTTTTAGTGTAACTTAATTTGTCCTACATAAATTGTTCAGCACTATGGTCTGTATTTGTTTTATATTTTGTTTATTTAGATACCAATCGCAATCGCAACTAACCAATAGCAGTAAATGGATTAATCGATCACACAATATTGATAATTTATTAAGTATGAGAGGTTAACATAAAAATAAAATATTTGCTTATTAATAAGTAAACAGTTATGAAAAATCTTTTATATAAGTTTAGACAAATGTTTAACGAAATTGATACAAGAAAAGAATATACTTACTGCGAACCAATGATCTGGTTGAATTTGTGTTCTGATGTTACCCACAATTGCAATTTGCACAATAGGATGGATTAGATAAACAATGAAGGTTAGACGGCCTAAGGGCACGAAGGCTTTCCAGGAGAGGATGTAGTTTATAACACCTTAAAACATATACGTTTAATGTTCATTCATAAATTTAATTGAAAAAAATATTTTTATATTAATCATTTATAATAATCAGTTTTAATTGACAGACGTATTTTATATATCTAAACCCACGTTTCAAAGATTGTTAAATTTATTTGATTTTTCATATCAGTTATTAATACGTGTTAATTTAATATAAAATGTCATTTTCTAAGCCACATTTCTCCGGCTGTATTGAATATTTTTACAAGCGTTTTTTTATGTCATAAATGTAGCTGACTTGCATGTCTCTAAGATCCCACTTTTTAAAATTGGTTCAAATGTTTTGCGTAAAATTATTTATTAAAAATTAAAAAAAAATTCTAAATAATTTCAAAAAGTAGGATTATAGAGACCTGTAAGTCAGCTACATTTTTCATAGAAAAAAAACTTTTGTAAAATATTCAATACAGCCAGAGAAATGTGGCTCCGAAAATGATTTTCCATTGGATTAACACAGAAGCACTTTTATTTGGAGACCCGCTGCCATTCAGGCTCATTCGCCCTTAATGTCGTATGCTGAGAGCTGCGTTTGGTCAAATACCATCAAAATGCCAAACAATTTGTGCTCAGATTTTGTAATAATTATAAGGTTTTCAATGACCAGTTTTATCATCTTCTATTATGCTGATCATGAAGTATTGAAAAAAAAACATGATTAAAGTCATCAAGTAAATAATGCTGTTGACTTGACGCATGCAATACTATTGTACTATTTAAAATCTTTATAATGACGTTGTATATCGAAAAGAATAAGAATGGAGTTTCACTATTAAAATAAATGCTGAAATCAAACTTTTACATCTTTAATAAAATGTAAGTTTTTCTGAGTATTTACTATGTACTTCTTATAATTAAAGCTAGTTCTTAAAAATTAACACAATACCTTTAAGTAATTATTTATAATAAAATAGAATTATTTATAAAAAGGAACTAATGATAATCTAGTTAAATTACTTACAGAATACTTGATTTTACAATTTTGACATTTTTGGAATTTACAATTATGTGTTGACTTTTAATACAAAAAATTGTGCTTTTCCCAGTTGTTACAAATTTGAAGCAATATAAAAAAATTTATGATTAAAAAAGAATTCATGGTTAGCACAAAACCTCTGTTGAAGGCACAAAACGCATGTGTTCTTCTGAAATGTACTTCAGCATCTGCTCTTTAATGTAAAGGATAATAAAAGGGTATACTAAAACCTGAAAAATATATGTTAATCTACTTTTAATTAAAAATTGTAATTTTGTCATACAAGTATATTTAGAAAACAATATAGTTTAAAGTTTTTCGTCAATCGAGCATAGATATAATAATCATTTCGTTTATCAGTTGTGTTGGAACCACGCAAGTTAGTGTTCGTATGTCATCAACGCAATTCTTGTATTGAAACAGCATAATATTGTAATGTTGCAATTTTTACACAGTGATTCACTTGTGCTGTATGAACATAAGTGTTTCTCTGAGGGCATGTCCTTACCTCCATGTCCTGTGCTACAACACACAATCATCCACGCCACCCCAATGGCCCACGCTGTCCTGTTAAGACTGGCATAAATCAGACCGCCCCAGAAAGTAGGGTCCACTCCCCGGTTCCACTCCACAACACCATACAGCACGGCGAAGTTAGAAATAAAAGCTAAGCTCCAGCCGATCCACTGGAAGACCTGTTGAAGATAAACGTGGTATAAATGTTCTGTTTTTGGTTGAGTATTGGTGGTTTGTAAAGTAAGGTATATAGCGTACGACGGGCACAAATTCGTTCAAAAGGGTAACTCGAAACTCGGTTAATCTTTCCTGGTCCAATAATTTTAAAGGTTTAAGAATGATTCCAAGAGATTTTAGAGAAATAATGTTCTAACATTTGCATAAATATTTTAATTGTCAAGTCCAATAATCTATTTCAAAGATTAAAGAAAATATAGAAAGAAGAGGAAATTATTTTTAGAACATAAAGTCGTTTCAAAATGTAGGAGGTACTGTCTTTGGAAAATTCTCGAATATAAAATGGATTTTAAGTGTCCTTGACCTCAATATTCATAGTTATGTTTTTTAAAGCCATGGGCCACCAGAGATCAACTAAAGAGAAAGCTCATATAGGCTTTCACCAGAGACATGGACTGCGCATTTGCGCATCAAAAAGCGTTCGCATCTAAAATAACAAAAGAAAGCGCCTGTCTGTGTGTCTGTGGATGGTAAAAGACCTACTTATACTGCCCTCAGAAATTCGAAATTTTTAAAAGATAGATTCCCTTTAATACCAACGTGTGCACCTGAGGCTTAGTTTTTTCATACTTGTTCCATTTTTAGAGAAAATTTGAATTTTCTGAAAAAAATACACCACTTTCGCTCAAATCCGATCATTTTTCCCCTTTCGCGTTGCCATTCGACAGAAGAAATTAAAATGAAAACAAAAATTAATTAAAATTGAAATGGCTTTTGTTTTCAAGGCCATCGCACTAGAGCTGCATATTAGTGAACTGCATTAAAAATGAAGACATAAATGTCTTCACTTTTTCGCCAAATACTTCGTAAATTATTAACTAAAAACACGCAAAATGGGAAAATGTATTTTTTAAAAAAATAATTTAGTTGGTTTTAGGAGGTCATCGCGATAGAGCTGTATAATGTCAGTGTTTGTAACAGTATTTATTTTCTCACCAAATGATTACCAAAAACTTGCCAATGAGCTAAATGTTTTTTTTTTAAACCCAGAATGGAGGTTTAGACGTGAAATAACATTGTTATACAATTATGGTTAATTTTGAATTTATCAGGAAAATTGCGATGACAGTAAGTTCATATTGAGGAAGATTTTTGTGATATGAGGGTGTGCATTTTATAGTCATGTATTTTTATTTCGGAATCTCTTAAAGCAATATAAGTAACGGGATATTATTCTTTATAATGAACGGGAACAAAGGCAAAGCTTATTATCCTATAGCAAATTAAATGACACATACACTTGGATCGATTTTGATATTCTTTTAGTCCGTGCGAAGAACGGGTACTTATTTTCTAGTAATCACATGACTATTAATACTAAGTGGAGTGGTTTTACCCATTTGGCGATTTTTCAACAACGTAAAAGACCGATAAATCTATTAACGTTAAATTAATAGGAAAGGAGCAAAGATAAACCGCTATTCCAAAGTTTTTAGAGGCTGCATTAAAAGTCAAGTCTATTTTCTAGCTGGTTGTCACAGGAATGTAAAAAATATTGTGCAAAAATAGCGTGCATTAAATAGAAATGATATCGAATTTGTAAAGTATAAAAATATGAAAAATAGATAGGTACATACTCGGGGAATTTGTAAGGTATAAAAAATATGAAAAATAGATAGGTACTTACTCGGGGAATTTTTAAGTCTGGTTTCACCGCTAATAGGTAACCGGCCAGCATTCCAACACAGTATGGACCCGCATGGACAAATGGTCTGAAGTAAAGTTTTGCCCAATATTCTATCCTTTGACTGTAGAAATTAAATTTTACATAAATATGAATAAAAAAATTATAAATTTACAAAGAGTTTCCTTTATTTATGTCTAAAACAAAGGTAAAGAATAATATATATTACGTCGGTAAAATAATTTATAATTGAGTATACGACTGGAGGATGGCTAAATGACCCTGCATTTTTCCTTTAAAAGTGTACGATGTTTTTTTTTAAATATCCATTAAAATCTGTCATTGAAATATTATTTAAGAAAAACTCTTCACTTGGTGCACTTAATCTAGACAAATTCTTTTACCTAAAACTGTTAAATAAAGCTTTGTTTCCTTTCATTCTATTGTTCTTAAAAGTAAATAAAACAATGAAATACTTGGGCAGGTAAAGTTAAGCAAAATAAATTTTGAAATCCTGTGAAAAATATCTTTAAGTGAAAAATAAAGCAATTAAAAGAAGTTAGATTACAAATATTTTTGTTTTCAATTCTAGAACTTTTTATTCCCTTCAGGGGGAAATAAAAGCTGTAGCTGGGTCTCCAAAGCAAAGTTTTATCTCTGTATTAATTTAATGATAACAAAATAATTTTCTAAGCCTAATTACTCCGTCTGTATTGAATATTTTTACAAAATGTTTTTTATACGATAAATGTAGCTAGCTTACAAAACTCTATCATTCCACTTTTTGAAATTGGTTCGAATATTTTGTTGTAAAATTATTCATTGAAAATTAAAAAAAATATTAGAGCAAATAAAAAAAGTGGAATGATAGAACCCTGTAAGCCAGCTACGGTTATTATACACAAAAAAAAACTTTATAAAAATATTTATTACAGCCGGAGCAATTTGGATCAAAAAACTATTTTTCCCGTTGGAATAACATAGAGAAAAATTCGCTTTGGAGACCCGGCTACCACTCCTATTCCGCCTTAATAAAAACAATTACTTTCCATTGTATTTTTTACTACACATCACTTAAAAAAGATATCAGAGCAAGTGCCCGGGGCAGTGCAATATTTAGAAGCGTGGCCATGTTCTGAAACCTGCTCGTCGAGCAGAATACAAATTAGAACAAACCAATCTTGTTTAACCTTCAAGCCATCAATATTACCTTCAAATATGACTTGGGTGTAATTGGTGATTTAAAGGGTAAGCACTTTGTTCTGTTTCTGATAAGATGTCGCAGTTGTAAATAGAAAACAAGGTTCATTCATTCAAAAGGTGATGTAAAAATGCAAAAACTAGTCCTTTTTGCATAATTTAGACGTAAATATTGCGATTTATCTATGTAACAGTTTCCTAGTGAATATCGTAATTCTAAGTGATGGATTCACAAGCTAAAATAATAAAACTATTTTGCAAATGAATGATCAGCCGAATAGTCAAAATCATGACTAAATATTTTACTAAGAGTATTGGTGTACTCTTCTTGATTTCGTTTTAATTCATCGAGAAAGAGTAAGAGAAACAAGTTAAGTTTAACTGAATCGTAATCAGTAAAAAAAATGTTATATTAGATAAAGTTTCAGGCAGCAAATTTTTCAGAAAATAACCTATTAATGCTTCATAAAAATATGTTGAAAGTTTATTCCCGTTACTTAGCAATACAGACAAAAATCATGCATAACAGATATTTTCTGTATTGCTGCAAGTAAGTTCTATTAAAAAAAAGTTAACCCTTCTGACCCGTATATGAAACCTTGTCGTCGGCATAAAAGCCACAGTCTCTAACCACTACACCTTCGCTACAGCGGGTGCACTTTGTATATTGAAACTATTCTTTCAATTAAAACAGAAATAATATGTTCTCACACGAGACAATATGCATCGGTGGAACATATTTTGTCTTTTGACAAATTGAGATGTAGTTTTACAGAAAATTTCAGGAGTTAAAAAAAAAGCAAAATTTTTCTGTGGAAAACTTAACAGAAGTATTCTGGTTTTCTAACAGAATATTTTCACAGTGCACCTTCTGAGCATTTTAAGCAGAAAATGTTGAAACTTACTCAGGGTCTGGATGTGCGAACAGCATGGTGGGAGGGAAGTTATGAATATATGTTCCGACTCCAGCACAAAGAATAGACGCTATTATGGTCATTACAGTTAACCCTAGTCCAATTCTGGGCCACCTAAATCGAGAAGAAGTTATATTTAAATTCAATTGAATGCATATTTTGTCAGAATTAAGTATAATATAATGAAAAAGCGAATTGTTTTTAAAATAAAAAGTTTAAGTAAGATTTATGAGAACGTTTTATGAGACGGAATGTCTTCTTTGTTAGTACAAATACATACTAATGAGCAAAAAAATATACAGTGTGTCCGTAAAAGAATGTCCGAGTTCTGTTACCCTGGCCGCCTCGTTCACCTGACATCACGCCTTGTGATTTCTTCCTTTGGGGCTTCGTAAAAGATCGGGTCTACGTTCCACCCCTACCCCACGATTTACCAACCTTAAAAGGTAGAATTGCACAGGCTGTTGCTTCCATTACTCCGGACTTGCTGCAGACAGTATGAGAAGAATTGCATTTTCGTTTGGATGTGTGCCGCATCACGAAAGGCGCACACATTGAGCACTTATAGGAAAAACTAGGTTAGTTTTCCTTCAATGTCATGTATGATTTGTTTTATATTTAGTATAAAATAAACTTCTGTAATATACCATTAAAACTCTGATATTCTTTTATGGTTACCCTGCATAATGTAATTTTCTAAAACGACTTTCTAAAAATGATTCTTTTTAAGTTAAAAATTTACACTAAATTTTCAAACCATTATAATCATTTGCTGTTTTTCTCTTGTAAAATTTTAATAAAAGTTAGTTATCGTTCAATTATTTATGATTTATTAAATAAAAACTTGTATGAAACTTATCATACCTCAAAAGTGGTAGGAGAATAAGAATCACTGCAATGTAGAGTTGCATATCACAGGCAATATACCAACTTTGAGGTATGCACTGTAAATAAAATTTTAGTTTCATTCAGTGTACTTTATTTTATATTATAGACTTACACTTTTGGAACCGAAATTTTATTTTAATGATCTATTTATTATATCTAAGTTTAAACCAATTAAATCTTAAAAATATTATTTTAAAAAATTACCAATCAATAAAGCCCCATAAAAAAATCCATATAAGATACGAAACTCAATACATTATGCATTAAAATTACTTTGAATATCAATGATTTATATTAAGTGAAAATTCCGTATTTATTATAAAGATAAACGTTACCGGAAAAAGAATTAAAATCGATTCCAGACATTGTGCAGAAACATAGTACTAGACAATAGTCAACAGTAAGGTAATACTTAACGTTTGCTTAAGAAACTTACTGTAAAGTCAATAGCTATTAATCTGCTGGAAACTTGTAAAAAGCATCATGCATATTGTACAATATATCGATATTCTTATGAAATCGCACTGATACACATTCAGTTTTTGTAATGTAGAATTTAATAAGTTGTTTTATATTTTGCTATGTGTACAATTAATAAGCTTTCACAAAACTTTTTTTACCATATTATCTGCATTATAGAAATTGTTGATAAATATAAGGTTTGTCCACCAATTATCCCGGCATGCCTGAAGATACTTCTCCGTGGAATCGTACCAAATAGGACCAGACCCCATCATGCCCCCGATGAACATGAAGAGTATCACGTACAAGTACACAGGAATGATTCTAAGCAAGTAAAATAACCGAAAATTTTAACTATATAATAGGAATTAAGTATGTTTATAAAGTTTAACAAGTAAGTAAATGTATAGGGGAGAGTGGGGGCTATTGGGACAAATTTTTATTAACCTTTGTCTTTCAGCAAAAATCAAGAATTTTAATTTCTTTTTTTACAAGCTCATAAACTAAACTTTCGTTTACTTAAAAAGTCATTCGACAGATGTTAAAACATTACCATATTTTAGTTGCTGAGCATTTTAAACAAACATGTAAATGTCCCATTAGCCCCGTGGGGTCTAATGGGACAGGGTGCAGGGCTAAATGTTGTCTTAATTAAAATTTCAAAATAAGAAAAAGAAATCAGAAAATGACCAGAAAATAAAATTTTAAAGCAAACACTATTTACATAATGTATACATAATGAAATTTTATTTTTTTAAACACTTCATTGAAAGGTGAAATATCAAAGTTAAAACTCAAAATCGAAGATGCTCCCATAATTTTTGTTGAATCACTGGAAGGGATAGTTTTGTAACTAAATCTTCTAAAATTTATCCCAAATTTGTCCTCTTTTTCAGGGTACGTGAATTTAAAATGACCATCTTTATCTTCAAATAGCTTACCCGAAGTGCATCGCTTTCTACTTCAGAAATCAATCCAACGAATAAAGAATAGTTTGCTTTCTAGCAAATTTTACCAACAACAAATTATTTATCTTCACCAAGCTCTGTTCAGATGTAATTAATGAAATTGCAGATGGAAAAGTGTCACCAATAAAGCTACTTGAACTTTCACTTATTATACGATGCAAAAATATTCAAAAAGTTTAAAATTAAAGTTTTAAGAAGTTTTTGGCCACTTGACTGAATAATATATTAGAGATTTATATGTATTCTCAAAGAGGAGTATACAAACCTAGGTTTATTCGTTTTCCATTTGACCCCACAGTTTCTGTCCCATTAGACCCCCCACAGTGTTGTTTTTTATAAATGACCCAACACAGAAGCACGTGTATTTCACCACAGTATTTGATATATAATATCTTTATATATGATATGCCATCTACCTAAAACTATAGTTTAATTCATAGGAAGTTTTATTTAATACTTCAAAAGTGAAAAAATATACACTTTTAACCAACTTTGGATTCTCCAAAACAACAATTCTTCTCTCCACTTCAACACATGCTTTTAATAGCTGATCTTCGGTTGTTAAAATGTGAAATCTATAACTAATGCTGTAGTATAGAAATATTTGTAAAAAAGTAAATTTTCCCCCGCTTTAAGCCCCTCGTCTCATTAGCCCCTTGTCCCATTAGCCCTGCGTCCCATCAGCCCCCACTCTCCCCTATAGCAATATCCTAGTAGTAAATAATAAGGCCAGATTTTTAAAAAAATGTTTTTCGAATTAAAAAAAATATTAAAAAATGTGTGTGTAATTTTGATCTCAAACGTTATACATGCTTATTTTCAAGACACTTTCATGTGCAAATTATTACGTTCCATTGCATTTGAATTTAGATTATTTAAATCTTAAAAAAATGATTTATAAAGTTTGTCACATACTTTTGAAATCGAATATAAATATGTTAGTTAAGATACTCACCTCCAAATTCTGTGGAATAAGTAAAGTCCTATGTTGAATTCATGACCTCCTTTTTTTACTAGCTTTACTGTCAAGTATACAACGAGAAGGCCGCTGAAAAATTTATGAGGCATAAGTACAGTTGCAATAGTGTAATTTTCTCCTCAGGAGGTGCTGGCTATATTTTGAAAGGCTAATCAAAGTTTTAAATTATGAAATAGAGTATTTAGTTAATATAATTTATGTAAATTATCATTTAAATACAACTGCAACAAGCAGTCAGAGGGAATAAATAGAGCAAAACAGCACTAAATTTTTTTTAAACTTTAGTTTGAGCTAAAACGATTCGAGATTCTTTTACGGACTCTTTGGTGCATGCAATAACTCCGATTTGTTTTGCTACCTTCAGCCATATTTTAGGAGACCTTTAAAAACGAGCAGTAAATTAAGGTTCCACAAAAGGGGAAATTACACTATTTGTTTAAGTTTATAGTGATCCAAATGATGAAAGGACTTTTAATTGATAATTGATAAAGTTTTTTTTATAGTGGTATTTGGCATTTTTTTACAAAATGTATCAAATTTCTGGAATACTCTTCTTAGTTATTTTAGTTTAATATGAAATGTGCATAAAGAATAGAAATGGAAAATGGAAATAGTTGGAAAATTTATGGAGGGCACATTTTCGAGATTTACATGCTTGCATTTGATCCCTTGCTGCCAAAACTAATTTACATCTTAGAAAAGTACACTCTTAAAACAGAAGAATGAAATCCACTCCTATAGGGGGGGGAGTGCATTTTCGGCACGGAAAGGAGTGGAAATTAACTCAGACTGAGTTAAAACCGCTCGTTTGTTTTAAGAGTGTAGTAATACTAGTTTGCAGATAAAGGTGTAAGGAAGGCAATTGTACCATATTTTCATGAAAGTTAATAAACGTATAAAAAACACTCACAGAGGAAAAAAAAATCATGGAATACTAACCCCGATCTCCCCTACCATTATTTTTAGTATTATGAGCATAGTGGGGCTTATTGAATTACTGAAAAGCTTTTATATACTTTTTAGATCTGCTTGAGTTCCGCAATTAATAATAATAATAGTAATAATAATTTATAAATAAAACAAAAACGTTATTTTAATACATATTTTAAAAATAATATCCTTACCCCATGCAGAAGAATGTATCGACAGCTACTGTTGCATTTATCACAGCTTGGAAAGCAAAGTCTCTTGCATAAGATCTGACCTTTTCGAGACCCACTTTAAAGAAGAAAATTTTCAAATTTGAAGATTTAATATTTTTTTTTCAAAAATATCAAGAGTTAATTTTTCTTATGTTAAAAATAAAAATGCTGTTTTCTTTCCTCGAGTGGCATTTTTCATTTGTTACTCCATTTTAATTTTTTGAATAAACGAGCTATTGATTATAATAATATTGTGTGTGACAGTGCATTGCATTTATGTTAGCAATTCTTTTCAATATACTTGTTTAGGATAGATATCAGTACTAGATTTGTTTGAATTTTTTTACTTTTAAAAAATATTCTGCTTTGGAATAAAAAAAAATAGGGGCTATATTTTGAATGATTTGTTTTGCTGTTTAAATTTTTAAGTAAAGAAATAATTAAAGACCAGATTGCTGTATATTTCATACTTGTTTATCGTAAAAATGTACACTTATTTTTGTTTGACAATGCAAAAAAGTTTCATTAATGTTTTAAATTTATACACTATACAATGTTCTACAATAAACTAAATTGAAGGAACCAATACATGGAAATGCATATTTCAATTATACGTATTTTTTAGTGATACGTATCTTATGGGTTTTACGAAATAACTTTATAGAAAAAAAATATTAAGTAAGTCATAACGCAGTAGAAAAGTGGTAAAACTAAATTTGTTTTAGAAAATGTCTAAAACTTTAATATAAAAAACAATATTAAATATTTAAAAATAACAAATTAAATGCTTACAAAATATTTGAAAGTTAACGTTTATGTAGGTGTGTCCTAGCACTATCCAGGACATACAGAGAAATCGGATTCCATTCAGACAGCTCAGTGTGTCAGATGAAGTCTTGGTGTTAGTAAACTTTCGGAAATTCGTTATCATTGAAAAGCATAGCAGGACTTGAGCTGTGGTACCTAAAAGTCATTTTCACTTATTTATAAATTACATAGTTCAAATAAAATAATTAACTAATTATGTGAGCATGATTATCATTCAATTGACATTTAGTTCCTTTTAAATTGTTTAATGTTGAACTTACTGAGAAACTTTTTGTTGAAGTAATATGCATAGAAGTCAATGGAAGATCCAATAACTAATAATAACCCAGCAAAGCATAACACGCATCTAATAATAAGAAAAAATAGTTAAAATATGGTTTGAGATTGCACAAATATCTTTGACGTACTATTTAAAATTTACATTTAATTCTATGTAAATAGTTCTCAAATAAATATAATCACTCAATTGAAGACTGTTCTTACCATCATTGCATTTTAAATTAATAGAGTAAAAAAATATTTTAAAGCAATATTTACTGCTCGAAACAAGAAAATTGAAAAGTATATGCAAAGTGATTTCTTGACTTGTTTAAATTATAGCTAAATATTAAACTAAATTCAAAACTTATTAACTTACATTACGAAAATACGAAGAGGTGTAAAGTCATCGAGCTGCTTGAGTTCACATCTTGATACTTTTGGACTTATGGCAATCCTGCTAGTTACTACAAAGAAGAACTTTATTTTGATATATAGAGAGTGGTTAATTAATTAAATGGATACAAATTATATTAATTTATCTTTTAATAAAAATTGCCAAACTTTTGCATTTAAAGAATGTCTAACGATAAAACTTCAGGGTTCAATTTAAATTCACCAGAATTTAACTTCTAATAATGTTATAGTCTGCAATCTTCGTATTGTTTGTTCAACTTTTTTTCTTCTTTATCTACAAGAAACTAATAGTTAATATTTATTGTATTCTGCTGTGTTAACTCGTTAATGAGAACTTTGAAATACCATATTAACACATTCATTTACGAATAAAAACGTTAACGTTTACAAATTATTGTCTGAGTAACTTAATATGTCCTACATGATTTGTTCAGGACTATGGTCATCATTTGTCTTTTATTTTGTTCATTTATATGAAATTAAGCAGAAAACTCATCTTTGTGTGGACAATATCTTTTTCCAATCGTCGTTAATGGGTTAATATAAAATGGAAAAATAATTTTTTTCTTTCCAAATGTACTGAAATTTTTTTATTCGTTTAATTTAATTTTTGTTAAATTTTTAAGAACATTTTATTTTTCAAGATACAATTAGAAAGATACACTGAAATTTTTCATACCTGTTTGTATAACTTGGTTAATATCGTCCACAGAGCAGCCAGAAGGAACACAAATTCCCAACCTTAAGGTTAGGAAGTGAAAGAAGTGTGCATATTTGGCAGCTTCATTCACGACCTAGGACACATTTTTTAAAATGAATTAATGTTACTGTGTGTAATAAACATCTCTAAAAACCTATTTTCCTTTGATTGTCATGTTTTGCAATGTTATTTGTCTTTTTCTTTTATTTTAAAACCATTTTACAAGCAATTTCTCACATAGGCATTAACTCGTATTCCCTCTTTGCGAGAAGTTTTGGAGTTTAAGTACTATTTTTTTCAGCTTGTGGATACGGTGTAAAGAAGGCAACGAGAGGAAACACATGTTTTATTAATCCAGATATGAAGGGTCCAGTTGCTAAAACTCACATCCTATAAAGTATAACTAAGATGGGTCAGTTTTCAGAAAATATCTTCAACTTTGCGCAAGAAACATGAGAGTGAAGGAAACATCGTAATTATTGGCACAAATAGTTTATTTGGTGTTTCCTTTTCTCTCAAGATGGGTCAGGTCCCTTCATTGGCGACTTCGTCCGATTGAATTGACAACCTTCAAAAGTCGCCAATGAATGCATAGGACCTTATATCGTAGATTATACAAATACAAAAATTGTCGACCAACAACAGGCCAGAGGCCCAGCAAGGTTGGTCCATAATTTTTACCAGTTTCCAATGACTATCAAGATTCTTCTTAAAATCTTCTACTCTCTTCGAATACACAACATAATCTGGTAAAACATTCCACTAACTGACGACACTATTGTAAAAACAATGTTTTCTTACCTCCCTTCTAAAGCATGATTTATTCAATTTCAGATCATGTCCTCTGGTCCGGCTATTTAGGGTAAAACATAAGCCCTCCATGTCTCCCTTGTTTTATGAACTTGAATAACTGAATTAAATCACCCCTAGCTCTCCTATTTTCTAGGGAAAACATGTTTAAATATCTTAATCTGTTATCATAATCAATACCAGATATACCCCTAATCATTTTCGTAGCCTTATGCTAAACTTTTTCAAGCAACTCTATATCTTTTCTGAGGAAGGGAGACCAAAACTGAACAGCATATTCCAGATGTGGCCTTACCAGTCCCCTATACAATGACAAAATAATCTCTTTAGATTTAGAAGTGATACTTTTTATAATATATCCTAACATTCGATTGGCTTTCTTACTTGCTTCAACACACTGTTTACTCATTTTGAAATAATCGCTCACCAAAACTCCTAAATCTCTAACAAACTCACTATCTTGGATACTTTCTCCCAGTAAAACATAATAATGTTTAACATTGTTCTTACCCAAATGCAAGGTGTAACGTTTGTTAACACTGAACGACATGCCCCACCTTGAAGCCCATTCAGTAATTTTCGTAAGATCATTTTGTAACTGCTCGATTTGCTCAACAGAATTTACTGTACTCGTCACTTTTAAGTCATCTGCAAAAATACTTAACTTGCTATTCAACCCCCAGCTGATATCATCAATAAACATAATAAATAAAATTGGCCCTAGTACAGAGACCTGAGGCACTCCACTCACTACTTCATTCCAATCGGAGTATTTACCATTAATGTGAACCCTTTGTTTTTTATTGGTCAACCAATTTTTAATCCAACTGACCACGGCAGTCCCTAACCCAAATCTTTTCAACTTAAATAACAAAGCTCCATGAGGAACTTTATCAAAAGCCTTTTGGAGAACGTGATTTTTGAAACTAGACCCTTCATATTAAAACTCATACAGTTTAAGGAGTTTACATGTGTCTTGAACAAAGCCTTGGCCATTAAACACGGCATTTTTTCCATTGGTGCCGTATAAGCTGAAATTTATTGTTTTTAGCAACCGAACTTTCAGTGGTTATTTCCGAAAAACACGTTATAACATTAGACAGTATCATATTTTTAAGTTATATGTCTATATACAAAAAAGTATAGGTCGACTTGCGGAATCAAAAACTCGATTTTTTGCATGGTATCAAAATACTAAATCATCTGCCCTGAAGTAACTATTTTACGCGATGATAGAATTGGGTATTTATGCTGACCGCCCACAATTTTATTAAGGCTTAAGGTAATGTTCCCTAAGGCAGAGTACGTTACCGACCATCACACTCTTGTTACGTATTCATAAACGTACTCCACATGATTCCACAGCAAAATTTTCTAATCAGCAGGTTCATCGTGATCAACGTTACGATAGCGATTCTTCGAAACTAAGGCTTACGATTTACTCACGTTCCCTCCTTGCGAGAAGTTCTTGAGCTCCGGCACCACCTCGTCCAGCTTGTAGAACTTGGGCTTGTCCGGCAGCGGGGGCGTGACGTCGATGCTGCAGTACTGTCCCTGGAACAGGAGCTTACCCTTGTCACGTGACTTTTCGCTTAGCACCATGGTGTCCACGCACTCGTCATAGGAACCAAACGACGACATGGACCCCGTCAGGATGCCATCCATGATCTTGGCGCTGGCGTCGATGACTAGAAGGAAAGATATGGAAGGTTTGTCCGGGTTACAGTAAAACTCCCATTATCCGAATTCCAGTTATCAGTAGCAATGCTGATTATCCGTATTTTAGGTCTGTCACGGTTCGTCTTTGTTGGATGTCATGCCTAGATATTTTTTTGGGGGGTATGACATACAACAGAGACGAACAGCAACAGATAAGCCGGGAATTAAAAGTTTATAATTAGCATATAAACTTTTGTACTAACTGTACCAGCTTTTATATTATAGGTACTCATCTGTAATATAAACAGGTAATTGATTAACTCTAACTATCCTAATTCCAATTATCCGTTGCGTTGCTGATTGTCCGAATTTCAGGTCTGTCACTGTTCGTCTTTGTTGGATGTCATGACTCGTATTTTTTTTGGCACGACACCCAACAGAAACGAACAGCTAACAGATAAGCCGGGAATAAAAGTTGATAATTAACATATAAACTTTTATACTACTGTGCTTGCTTTTATAGTAAGTACTCATCTGCCATATAAAAAGGTAATAGATTGATTATACCTTTTCTTCCGATTAAGTCCAATTATCCGAATGAGGTTAGGTCCCAATTACTTCGGATAATTGGAGTTTTACTGTAGTTTGAATGATCTTTAGGAGCTACACGAGGGCTATTGACGACGGGCTTAGAACAATGATTTAGTCAAGTAAAGAGCCGACACCTGAGTAAACACCCAACGAAACTTTTAGGAGCGACAAAGTACGCAGCGTTGCCATGGGCAGGTAAACTGCACTATTTAGACACATGACTTAGATCATTGATGTAAGAAGTCAATAACTTTAGCCTACCAGAAGCATAATAAATCCCTGATTATTTCAGGACGAAAATGGTCCAATTCATTGTTGTGGTTACAGCATTTTACCTGCACACGACAGACTAGAGCTACACGAGATATATTGGCGACGAGCGACAAAATTTAGAACAATAATTTAGTCAAGTAAAGAGCCGACACCTGAGTAAACACCCAACGAAACTTTTAGGAGCGACAAAGTACGCAGCGTTGCCATGGGCAGGTAAACTGCACTATTTAGACACATGACTTAGATCATTGATGTAAGAAGTCAATAACTTTAGCCTACCAGAAGCATAATAAATCCCTGATTATTTCAGGACGAAAATGGTCCAATTCATTGTTGTGGTTACAGCATTTTACCTGCACACGACAGACTAGAGCTACACGAGATATATTGGCGACGAGCGTCAAAATTTAGAACAATAATTTAGTCAAGTGACGAGCCGACACCTGAATAAGCACTCAACGCAACTTTTCAGGACGACATCGTATGCAGCGTCTGACTTTGGAGGATATTTAAAGTGCACTTCAACTACACGGAATATTATTAGTTGGACATTTTTCGGCTGCACGGGCCGTTTATAGGTTGGCAGTTATTTTGGCAATGCTCATACCCGAACCTGGGACCTTCCGAATGCAAGGAAAACGCCTTAACAGACTGGGCTTCTCAGTCCCTTGGAAGGTATTCGAATACCAAAATTTATGAAGTAGAGTTGACTGTAAAAAACACACATTAAATTTAATTGGTTTTGGCGCTAAGAAAAAGAGAGTCTCCCATACTTCTGATACTCATAATTCTGATTCCCCATAATTCTAATCAATACGTCATTAGAGCATATATTGTATACCCACTGGGACACGTGTATAAAAACTCATAGACAAGAAAGGTCGAAAAATCAGGGAGTGTCAATGGCAAACTTGTTTACGAATAGTTTAAGGGCAAGGAATTGTTAAATTGTGTTGTTTTATTAAGGATTTAGACTTAAACAATAATTATTTTTTGAACATCGAAAATATGTGTTAAGAAAGTAACAACATTGAATAACGTTAGTAGCGACCTTCGTCAATTATTATGTACAAGTGCACAAAAAAACGTTACCGCCAGTGATTATTTCGAAAGTTATTCACCCTAGAGAATCAAAACTTTTTGTTTTTGTTGATGTGCAACATTCTGAGTTGATTGCATGACACAAAATCTGCAAAATTTGGTTGTCTTCATATAAAAAAAATAGTACTAGCTGTAAAATTTCCTATGTTAGCACCCAATATTTATACTTTAAATATGTTAAGAATCCTCGAAAACTCCTAAATCTAAATTTCTGTAACTTTTTTATAAATGTTTGAAGAGTTACTTAATCGAATCACTTGATGAACTTTATTTAATAAAAGCAAAGTTTTAAAGTTTAGAGTTTATTTAATAAAAATAAAGTTTTTAAATTGTGTATGTCACGAATTCGTAAACTGTGCTGCACTGAATATCGGGGCCCGATAAGCATTCATTTTAGTTCGAAAATTAAATAATTATTTCTTATCGTTTTTTAAACTAATTTATATTAAAAAAAATAAATATGTAATATTCCTCGCTTTTAAATAGAAACAAAACATTTCATTTCATCATAAAATTTCTTTGTGAAATATATTTGACGTCATTTCAATTTTGAATTGATTGTTGAAAATTTGTTTTCTTTTAATTGATTATAAGCATATCATAAATTCTATATTAAACATTTACATGCTAAAGTTGGCTAGTTACATTTATTTCATTTCGAAAATTCAATAATTATTACTTATCGTTTGCAAAAATTAATTTATATTTCAGAGAATAAATATGTAATATTCCTCGCTTTTAAATAGAATGAAAATATTTCATAGAAACATACAAAGAATCTCGTAGTGAAATATATTTGACGTCATTTCAAACTGATCGATGTCTCAAAAATAAATTTATTTTAATTTATTGTCTAAAAGAATTAAAGTTTCTCGAGCGACTGTTGTGAATGACAATGGTGATTTAATTCCAATTATGCTTATGCTTTCTAAATAAGCATGAAATTGCGCAGTTTTTTTAATAATTGAAGTACTTCAAATTCTAATTTTTTCTGAGATTTTCAAAGTCTTTTAATTTCGATGCGCTGAATTTTTTGACACACTGTTTGTAGTATTTGTAGTTTGGGCTATTAAAGTGGGTGAGGGACGGACAGACGGTGTGAATGATTATAATACCTTCCACTTTTTACGTTATATAAACGTAGTGTGTAAGTTAAAATTGTTTCTCTATTCTTATCTCTTTTTATGAAATTTGTTCTGAACTGTATCGACACACGTGAACAATAATTTTGCAAATCGAAAAGTTATAGTTTACTTATCGTATTGGTTTTATAGAAGAGTGGTACAACTAAAAAATTATTTTTGGATTACATCCACAATAATAGCTTGTGAATCAATTAATGCAACTTCCTTTGGTGAATGATTTATAAATTTTGTAAATTCGAACGGGAAACGGTTGTTTTGTTTAAAATTAAAGGGAACCAAACAAACGCACAGAAATCAATGTGATTCATTTTTAGAGACAAGAAGAATGTAAGAATGAGTATATTAGACTTATATAGTTCATAGTTTCCTAATGAATAAATGAGAAGTTTGACCTTACAAAGATAGAAAAGCCCATTTGATTTTAAAAAGTCATTGGTGAAGAATATGTGAAAGCGCATTTGTGTTGAAATTGAGTGCATTGTACTGAAAGTGAAACTTTACAGTCTTTGGGAATTTCCACAATAACTGCCGACCTGTAAAGAGTAAACGGCATTTGCAGCAAAAATGACAGACCGAATAATACCCCGTGTAGAGGGAGTATACGTTAATTATGCTACAAAAAAGTATGATACGCCGCGTCCGATGTGGCCCTTAAAAGTTGTGTTGGGTGCTTACTCAGGTGTCGGCCCGGTACTTGACTGCGGCTCTAAATTATGACGCCCGTTAGTCCGTATTGCCCGTGACAATAGCCTTCGTGTAGCTTTAGTGTAACGATAATTGAACCTAACCCTAACCTTTTATGGCAATTTCTCAATTATTTTTTATGACTTAGTAAATACTTTCTTTTTACCTTTTTGATTCTGTATTCATATAAAGACCATTAAATGCGTATACCGAAAAACATTCTATGACACGTATCAATTTTCTCACTTAAGAATTCAAGATTTACTTACATCTGATTGCCCAAGGCTTAATCGACTTGATGCCCCCAATCAACTGCATGGCTTCTCTCATACACTGCGACGAAATATTCATCTTTCCAGAATGTTCCATCAAGTTCGGAAGGAGGGCTTTGATGGCCCCACTGGCTATTCTCTTCGCCCCCCTTTCAAAAGATTCCCACTTTTCAAGAACAGTCATGTTCTCAGGGCTTTTTTCTTCATCGCCGAACAGGAAAGATAAAGGTTCCTCCTTGGCTTTTGCGCAAAGGATCAGCGATGCAGTTATTAATGCTGTGACGAAGATCAACTTCATTTTGGATGACACTAAGTTTCGATTGGCATGAATCAAAATTGTTTATGGTAAAAATAAAATTAGATAAAGTTTGTAGTGTTATTTATAGATATTAGTGTGTTTCATGGTTGGACAGTAGTTTTGATTCTGTCTGGTACACTGTTGTTTTCTGTAAAAAAAGAAAGCAAATTTTAAATGTATACTTCAAATTTCTAACGCAAATGTTATATTGTTTAGCTTTGTCAATACAAAGTAAAACTATTTGTGGGTTGTTATAGTTATTTTAATATTTTTTCTATGACACAATTCAAAAGTAACTTAATTTTTTTTTAAACTTTGATCTTACAAAATGTAAAATTAAATGCTTTATTCCACAGTATTCTCAACAATAATCATTAATTTATTCTAATTTTTTTTTTAAAATAAACATTTTAAATATAACATGTATTAATAATCAATTTAAAATGAGTAAATTTAAATTTATATCTTTCCTGATGAATTTATGTCTAAATAAACCTACAATATTTCATGATAAAATTTTCGAAATACAATTTTTTCTTAAGAAAAAAGACCATTTAAATCCCTAAAAAATTAACAGCATTTTGACTTTTAAATATTGAAAAAAAAACACACATTTTAATTTAATAATGCATTGCATTATTTTAGGTATGGATATGTAAATGTATTTACCGTTCCTAAAGGATACTTTGTTCAAGGATATGTCTCCATCTATATATTCGCGAAGTGTAAAAACTGTCATCCTTGTCATGATACAGCGACAAATGCATCATTCAAATGCGTGTATTATACTCATAAAAATGCATATAAGATGATGTCAAGGAAGCTTTAGGTTAATAATTCAAGGCACGTTTGCATTAATAAACTCAGGCAGTTTCAGCTTTATTTGGAAACGGTAGCAAATCTGTGATTTAGAATCTGAAGGTGAATGTCTGCATGAAATTGCAATGGGCCAGGTTTATGAACAGATGAAAAGTCCGTTTCATTCTTATTTTTGGATAGGTATAATACAATAAAAGATTTTAAGTAGTGCTTTATATTAGAAAGGAGTATATTGTAGAAGCTTAAATTTCTAGAATATCTTATAACTTAATAACTTTGAATTAAACCGGTAAGACTAGAATAGATAAATGTCAAACCATTTAATCCATTAAAAATTTGTTTTGCTGGCCATTTGGATTATCATTGCTATCTATATTTTTCTCTATACGTTATCCAATAACCCTGTGATTGATATCTCGTCATCTGAATGTCAGAATTTTCAGCAACAAAAAGAAGCTAAAAAAATAAATTTAATAATTTTATTGAATTTTAAAATTTAAGGTATGGAGGTGGAATTCATGACCACCTACTTTAGAAATATATATGTTACCGTTAAAGTATGAAATACGTTATTTTAATGAATATTAGACATTTCTAAATAAATCGTGTCCGTTAAGTGTCAAACTCTCTTGTATTTGATCGTGCAGTATATATAGATTATTTACACTTAAGTGAGATCTATATCTATGAAATAACTAGTTAAAATGAATACTAGAGATTTTAACTTTAGTCCACGATCATATTATTCATAATATCTATATTCTATAAATAATATTATCATACTTAACTATATATATATATTTATATATATGTCATATATCACTATACTTAAATTATATAATATATTATATAATATATTATTAAATTAATTTATTATAGCTTATTTTTTGCTAAAAATATATGATATAATAATATATATATACTATTATATGATAACTTTAAAAAGAATAATATATATAATAGCAATATAATAAATGCAGAATAAAAATATTTTATATGATTAAATGTTTGACATATATCTATTTATCTTATTTAATTAATTATTAAGTTATAAATATTCTAGAAATTTAACTTCTAAATATACTTTTCTAATATAATACTACTTAAAATTTTTATTGTATATAACCTATCCAAAAAAAATCATATAAACTATCAATAAATTCATCATTTTTGATTACTGATTTTAAAAAATGAAATTATAGATATAGAAAAAATTACTAAAACAGAATAAAAGTATTATTTAAATATCGAAAAATTAACGAAATAGCTTTTATATTACCATAAATTAAAATATTTTATTGTCTTACTTAAAAATTCCATCTTTGTTCATAAATTTAAAATCAAATTTTAGATATAGATAAATGCAATTTTTATTGATTTAAATGTAAATATCATGTTAAGAATATTTAATGCACATTTTTTTACTGAATTTAAAGAAATAGCATTGAAATATCTATGTAGACAATTAAAATATGTATTATTATATGAAATTAAGTTTTATTTCGTTAATAAACTTTTAGTTAACGTTGTGTTTTTAAAAATAATTAAATTAACACAATATACATCAACTTATTTCTAAATCTGGAGGTAATACCGTTTGTATTTAAGAAATACTAAAAAGAATTCAAAATGAATTTATCAATGTCTCACTGATAGAATAATTTTTATGTATTCTAGTTTAGTAGATTTTTGTCTATGACAAATTTAGATTTAAAAAGTAACGAAATAAAAAATTTAACAATTTGTTAATTTTGAGGAAAATACTAATTAAAAAAACAATGATTTTGGTAAAAAAACAAAATGATTTTTGTACAAAAATGGAACGATTTCGCAAAAAAAAAAACAGCAAATATTTTGTCTAAAAAACTTGTTAATAATAATAATAATAATAATTACATTTTTAATGAAAAGCATTAACTTTTCAAATTACTATATACATTTATATATTCCAATAGACAAGAAATTTAACATATATTTCAATAAAGAAATGAATGTCACTATAATGACAGAATAAATAAATGACCAGTAAATTACCTAAAACGAATCAAATCAAGTAAATCTTAAATAATTTAAATTTTAATAAAAATAATTTGTCTAAGAACATTAAAAAAACAGAAACTTTAAATTTCAAAATCTAAAGTTATACATACCTTATACTCGGCCAACTCCACGTTATCCCCAGATACCAACAAAAGTAACTGCCGTGGACTTCTACGAAACAAGTCTAACCATCAAATATCCCGGTACCCCATGATTTTAGAAAGTGTTTGAAAAGATAAAGAAGTAAAAAAAAGATGGATATAAACAACCTGCCGGTGGGCTTGTATGTGAAAACCGGAAGGCTAGTGGGTTGGACTTCTACGCCAACTGTGACGTAGACTGGGAACCAGTAGCAATTAATGCATCATTTTTTTTGTATATAGTGTATTTATGATGTGAAAAATAAGCTGTATTTCTAGAAGATCGTATCTTATTAGATCGTGTGTTGTTAAAGGTAAACACCCTGGTTTGTTGTGTTTGTCAGGTGTTGTTATTGTAAACGTTAATAAGTCAGCAAACGTGAAAGAAAAATAGTTTTAAAGGATTTTACGATTTATAAAAAAATTAATGTATGCATAATAATTTATAACCAGCTTACAAGTTAACATTACATTCATTCATGCAAGAGTTGAATGTTAATCTTATCTGTGATTTCAGAGATTCAGAAAACAACGAGTAGAGCTTTAGGTAATGAATTATCAGTAGTTTAATATTTTTTAAATAATCAAAACATACCTAAATAAATCCAAATTTTTAAATTGGTATTCTTTTAATACAATACCAAAACATTTAAAAAATAAGGAAAATTCATTGATTGGAAATTACTAATTTTT
This sequence comes from Oedothorax gibbosus, assembly GCA_019343175.1. Lineage (NCBI taxonomy): Eukaryota > Metazoa > Arthropoda > Arachnida > Araneae > Linyphiidae > Oedothorax > Oedothorax gibbosus. The sequence continues at coordinate 37,331,182 of CM033270.1, forward strand.
ATACTTGCAATTAATTTCAAAACCCTAAAGTAGGTTAAAATATTTTAATATCATCGTATAAACGCTATTACTCAAGTTTCCCGTGTGACTCAAGTTTCAGAACGAGAACTTTTTTTCTGAAATGTTTTCCCAAAAATACTAACCCACTATTATGAGTAATTATGAGACACGTTTTTTATTCAATTCAAGCTTTAATTAATTAAAATAAATAAACCTTAAGAGGCCCAGTGGCTTAGTGGTAGTGCTTCGCATTGCCACGCCTCAGGTCCGGGGATCGAATCCCGGATTGGGCGAGGTTGACCCATCATTTCATCCCTTGAGTGGGTCGTTAAAAAAATGGGTACCAAGCATGCTTGGGAACTAAACACTGGGAGTTCCGCGTGAGGCTGACCACCTTACTGGGACATATGCCTAGCACCCCAGAGCCCTAGGTCACGAAAGCTGAAATGGGGGCACGACAGGCCTTGGCCCATTAATGGGCTTTTGTGCCGAGGAAAAGAAAATAAAACTTATACTAGTTAAACAAGTGTGTTAGTCTAAAAAAATTCAACACATATTGTGGTTTGATCTGTGGAAAGCTTAGATTTTGTCTCGACAATACTTCAACCAACACTATATAAGCAGATATTTAAAATTCACTCTGAAAATTTAGAAAAAAAGTTTTAATGTTTCTGTACCATATAACAGGTAGTTAGGGTAGATGTTCACTTATAATATAAGATAACGGTCTTTTTCTTCTGTAGTTTACAATATAAGATGAAATATGAATTCATAATCTCAAGGTTAGTTATTTTAAATAGGCAATTAAACTGGAGCGTTGTGTTCTGTCGCCTTATACTAACTTATAGAAATGCTCAGTGAATGTTAATCCTAAATTGTTATAGTATAACTTATTATATTTCTGTATATTTCTTTTTGAAGCCCGAGATAAACATTTTCCGGAGCTGTTCATTCGTTTATAGCGTAGTGTTGACTAAAGAAAATATAATTTAACTTCGTGTTAGCGCACATTTTATGTATATAATGTTATCGGACTACAACCTTATTAACTCAATCAGTTTACATTACGTTATTAGCAATAAATAAGTGAGCGGTACAATTAAGCTGAAGAGTCCGAGATAGACGTTTTACGGTAGCCTTTCAAACCATCGTTATTAGCAATTATCTAGATCTATAAGAGAATGGCACATTTGAGTTGAAGGCACTGTTGAGCATCGCAAATGTAGCCTTTGGAAACTCATCCTCCGAGGGATACAGACGTATAAACTCATCACCTGATTATCAGCCTTTCCAGAAACATACATGATCTTTAAAAATTTATAAATTTTATGATTTTACTAAATTTTAAAATTTAATGCGTGAAGCCTTCATTTATAATCATCTGCTACAGAAATAAAATTTGTAATAATTTATAGAAATTAAATTTTTAATCTCATACAATGAAACCAAGATTACATTTCAACCAAATTGCGAGAGTTAAAATGAATTTGCCATGCAACAGTTTAATAGTCTTTAAAAATAAATTCCTAAATTATAACAGTTTGAAAAATACTGCTTCTAATTCTAACAAGATTTTCACAACCAAAGTACCCCCACACCTAACTTCATCTTTCCTACTATACATTTACCTCATGTATTGTGTAATATTACCAATTTTCTAAATCATTTGCATAGAGGCTTCATGATTTTAAAATAATTTTTTTAGAAATATCAATAATAACTTAGAACTGAGTTAATTAGTATCTTTAAATACATATATAGAAAAATAAAACTAAACTTCCTGAAATGAGCCTTTTTAAACTTATACATACTTATTTATTAACGTTGATTTTTTGAGAGTTCTATAAGTTGTGTAAAGTTACTTACATAATATCCAGTTCATATTAGCAATTTATAAAATTTTAAAGGAATTTTGTTTTGTAAATAGCTATTAAGGTCAACTGCTTAAGGTAACAGGTAACAAAACTACGGTTCCAAATATCGCTTTTTTTTCCTTTGAACTTCACTGAGTTATACTTTTACAAAAAAAAAATTATGTAAGATATATTTGAATATAGGATTGGAGTTGGGGCCAGTACTTTAGTTAATTTAATATAACTTTGTAAATAATATCCAGCATTAAATAGCATTATTTCAAAACACCAATTTTCATTCTGGTTCACTTTTATCTTTCTCTATTTTACTTGTAGGGTTGAAATTTTCTGTCTGTTGTATGATAGTCGATTCAACACAGTGAACAACCATCTTTCTGAAGAAATATAATTGAAAAAAATATAAAAGATTTTTAAAATTTTAAATATGATCAAAAATTCTTTTTAAGTCAATAACTTAAAAAATGTATGGTAAATTTATCGTCAAATTAAGGTTCCTTTTTTTTAAATATATATATAATTATTTTCAAATGCACACAAAAGTTGTCCTGGAAAGTGAACCTAAAAGCTGAATATCGGTGTTTGAAAATAAAGACGTTTGAAGCTGACAGCAAAGTCATATTTAAATTAAACATCATCCTTGTTAACTACAGCCACATATTCCGATGTGTATCAGATTAATATTTTCGTAAATCAACAATTAAGTGATAAAAATAAATATTTTTAAGCCTTGCTGTTTTCCCAGTCCCTTTAAAAAAGTTACCACCCAGTGCAATTTTGGTCGCTATTCATCCTAGTTGAATAATTATAATTGTTCATCTATATTTATCAACAACCAAATAAGTAGAGATCATATTGAAAATAAAATAACCATAAGGGGTTGGTCCCAAATTGAATATGGCAATAAATTTCATTCTAATCTAATTTTGTCTCTAAATTCAAAGGTTATAACACAATTTAATGACAAATACGTATTTTCATACCTTTACCAAAAACGATACAGAACTACAAACAAATCAAAATTAAAATTGTGTTAATCCTTGCCCATAACTTGATAGTTCAATCTAATATCTTTCTAACTATTTTAGGAAAAAATATTTTAATGAGTTTTATGATTATAAACCACTAACTTTTTTCGAAAATTGATTATAGACAAAAAAATTCAAACGAAATAAAAAAAAAATATTTTACTCCTCGAACCCTAACCATAACTTGCTGCAAAGGTCAGTTGAGTCAATTCTTTCAACAGTTTTTTGCGTATCTATGATTTGATAAATATTCTAAGTACATTGGACAACAAACGAATATGTCTCAGACTATATAATTAATTATTCAAACACAAAGTTCAAGAATGTAACAGATTATTCAAGGTGGGATGGACACAATTCTTCAACTCTCTCTGTTCAAGGTATCTTAAAGGAATTGGAGCATACACGTTTTGTGTAAGGCATGATTATGTTCGACAGATCTTGACCCGATTAGCCTAAATTTGTATTCCGCCCATGTCCAAATTTACAAGTGTAAAATCCTGTCATTGATGACCAATCGAATAGAATCGCTTACGAGTTATGGTTTGTCCAACTGGCCTTGAAGGGCATGTCAAACAGAAATGGAAGAGCCTACAAGAAATATCTGTTTGTAATTCTTGATGTTATACTTGTCCGCAGTGGGCAGGTAAACTGCAGTGACTAGACTAATGACTTGGACCTTTGTTGTAAGCACTTAATAACTATAAACTATAAGAAATTTGAGTAAAAGACTTATTTGTTTCAGGGAAAAACAGGCCAATTCATTGTTGTGGTTACTGCAGTTTACCTGTCGAGGTAGTTAAGACGCGGTTAAGTCACCTACGTTTTCTTTTAAAGTCATTGTCTAAATTTATTTTTTATTTTGGGAAGAAAATGCTCTACGAATAGAAATACAGGGGGAAAAAATCATTGACACATTTTGCAAATTTTACATATTTTCACATTTGCATAATCTACTATACAATTTCTATCAGGATAATTAAATGTATCGTGTTTGGTTAAATAATGTTATGATATTAGCTTACAAAGTTTTAAATTTCTAAGCCAGGTGTTTTAATAAACTTCAATTCAGGTCATTATATAATACATGGTTTGCTTATTCCTCAACACCAATTCTTCAAGTCATTATTTCAGGAATACTCTTGTTAAATTTTAAATATTAATCATTTTCCGTGTTTACAAAATAACTTAAGAAACATTGAAGTTTGTGCCGTCTTTAAATAAGTTGTTTAAAATTCAAAAATACATCCCACGTCAACGAAGACAAATTATATTTTACATAATAAGTGTTTCTTTTATGTTTTATTTGATTGGGATTATATTTATTTTGTGTAAGTCACAAAAAAATAATTAGTCTTGTGAGATATTTTCACAAATAAGTAGGTATGGCAACCATTAAATTTCACTTTCACAAGAACAATGTTCCAATGAGGAATCCTTGGAAACATTGACAGATTTAATGTTATAGATATGTATCGAAATTTCTAAAATTTTATTACTGTGTTGTTCTGTAACTTTACTAACAAATTTGGTGAGCACAAACACTTACAATGATGTTTCGACAGCAGAAAATGATTATTCATCTGTATATAAGTACACCAATTTACATTTCATTGGGATCAATTTCGCAGAACTGTTATGACCAAAAAATTTATCTTTTTGAAACAGTATTATTTACCTTTTTTATTTCATAGAGAATCTCGGTAAACTAGTCGGTCTCCTTGTAGCCCTTATTGTAACCCTTATTTTTATAACAACAAGGCCAAGATACAACGGAGACGGATACAGATACCTAACCCACAACAACAACTAAAAAAATCTAAATTAGACAGCTAATGTCATGTCGGTTAAGCGAACAGTCGTTCCCAGCCGTTCCCAGTTTAATTTCTTTTATAAGAAAATGGAAGAAATTAATTACGCAGCAATGTCAGTGACGAAAGATGACAGGTTTACATCAAATATTAAATTAATGAGTTCTTTTTATTTTTTTTATAAATACAAGGATACTGGTTTGAATACGTTAAAAATCTACATTGATACAAAGTCCTTGAATTTCTTGGAAGTGCTTTGTTAGAGACGCAGTGATTAAAACTATTTCACTGTAATAACCTAGCTAATGTATGTAATTCTTGTTGATAGTTTGTTATTGTATAAAAGTAGGTTTTTATTAGTTGGATAAGTTATTTAATACGATGCTAAATGTGTTATGTAAAATAAATAAGATAAATATATCTCATATGGTATAATTCATTTAGGAAAATCGATAAAACTACCGTGCAAAATAAAATAGTCGCCATTTTACGCAAAATGCCCATACATTTAGCAGTTTAAACTCGTAACGCGGAGATTTCAGTTTAAAACCATAGATTAGTGAGTTTTGATTCTTATCTGAAAATTAATGAAACGTCAAAAATTGATTTGATTTTTGACATAATCGTCATTTCATATCTCAGTTCTTTTTATTATTAACGCTTTTTTTGCATTTTGCGCATTTTGGTGTACGGAAAATTGTGTCGTATTTTCATATTTTATCTAATTTTTCATTAATTTTTTTAATGCTTATATTTTAAAACATTTTGGGTTTTCTTAAAATTGTGTTTTATTTTCATAGTTTTTTTAAAAACTAATGCTAAATACAAAAGCACTTTTATATTTAATTTGTGATAAAAAAATAACGGTACGTTCTACACTTAAAAATAATTGGTCAGTTAAAAAAAATATTTAAGTAGTTATCTAAAAATATATGTGAAATTCCATACCGTTAATAATTTCTTTTAACTCTTAAACATAAAAAGGATACACATGTTTATTGAAATAAAAATAAAAATCAATAAAGAAACGTAAATCACGAAAATTCTTAGTATTTTAAATTTATTTTAATAAGGCTAAAATAACTTGCTAAGTTACTAAAATAACTTGCTAAGTTACTACTTGCTTACTTAATATGTTACTCATTTAAAACAAAGGCGATTTTATGTTGATAGTATAAAATATAACGAGATGGGATACTTCTAACATTAAGCCACAAATTATTATTATTTAGGTTTTCTTAAACTATTAAAAAAAAGCTATATGGATTTTTGTTGTGTGAAGATTGTTAGTAATACTTGTAATTTTTTAAACTAACAAAATTCAAATAAATTAGAATTTTTTTAATCGAACTCCTAAGAAAAGGGCTTTTTATAATTTCACTTTAATATTGCGTTACAATTATAAAATGTCAAAAATATGGGCAACTTTCGTAAATAAAAATTTCTTGTTACTATTTCAGCAAAAGGAAGATTTTCTACAGATTCCGATTTATTTTAGACTGCAATTTGTAAAGTTTTGTTCTTATTTTTATTCTTTCGTACTGATATTTAATCTTTTGGTTTTCATGTTTCTTTTAGGTGTTCATCGTAAAAGTCATGTATTGACTCTCTATTTTATTTAGAGAATAACAAAAGTAAAATCTTGGGGTTTCATCTTGACCATGAACTACAAAGAGTGCTTATTGATGGTTATCGATCCCATTAAAATCTCAAACACATTATTTTCCTTGCGGCACAAAAAATAAATACATAAAAGTTAAATATATTTAGTCCTGTTTTTCAGTAAAACAAAATAGGTGTCGATGTTCTAAAGTGACAAAAAATTTTGTCTTGTACAAACGGTAACTATGAAAGCAATAATTCTTAATACAATATTAAAGGAATAGTTTTAATGTTATCAATGTCTAGATGAAATATTTTTCTTCCCTATCTTTAATTTTATTCCTTTATGTTGTTAAGAATTCTTTCGAAAGAGAGGGTATTTTGTACCATTTCTTAACAATTCTTTTTTGGAAATTTTTTTTGGGTCTCCTCCACCTTAATACCCCCAGAAAAGATTTTTGAACTGCCGACTTCTTTAAAAAATTAACCTGGTTTAGTATTTTTACCTTTCTGTTTTTAAAAATTCATAAATTTCAGGCACAAGAATTTCATATTCTAATATTAGGATAAGCTGTCCAATTGAAAAATATAGTGTAAAATTTTAGATTTGTCCAGGCAACTATCATAAATTTTTACAGACAATTCTTTAATCCACATAGTTCATTTGGTTTTGATCTTTCTGAAATAGGCACCGCATTAGAAAAAGAGAAGGACGTACCTACCTCTCTCTTTCCCATCCTTAACTATACTATACTTCATTTTTTACCCCTAGAGCCTTTTTGTCAATACTTGCCATTTGAAATCTTATCGAAAAAGAAAAAAATCTTATTGTTCTAGATGTTAAAACTCTGAACAAATACTGTTTTCTCCTCAACAACATAATTATAAACCAATAATCTTAAGTAGTTTTATAATTACATCTGTATTGTTTTTACCAACTCTCCGAGTGAAAGCCTAAGAATGTTTCCAACCTTTACTTGACCATTAAATGGCATTATCATCCTGTTCATCTTCTTTTCATTGTGAAGTTCAGCGAACTTGGAAGCATTGAAGGGACCACTTTCTTCATTCGTCAGCGCTCTCGGGTATATTGGTGACCAGGGTCAGGGTTGGGTTGCGAAAGTAGTTTGGGAACTACTTTTTATAGCAATAGATAAACTTGCCCCGATTATAAGCCTTTCACTTTTTACTTTTGAGCAAACTATTTTTTTTGTAAAAAAATTCCGACCTCAAGGTTATTTTACCGAATATCTGACCACAATTTCGGCAATGTATAAGGTGGGTAACGTCGAAGTTCATTGGCAAGTAATTGGGCGTTTAATTAATATTTATTTAAATTGAAATTTTATTATGTATAATTGAAATTAATATGACATTTTTCTTAATGAAATTTACCGGTGAAAGATAAATTAGTGTGTGAAACTATGGATTCATGCTAAAAAAAGCCATCCCATTCGGAGTGATTAGTCCGTACAGATTCGACTACTTTTAGTACGTAATTATCAACCACAAGCATTAAAATGTTTTCAATATTTATGGGAACAATAATACATATTTTTGAAAAGTTTATTTTGAAATATTTTGCATTTTATATATCCTTACGATCATCACAAAACAGCATTATTCACCCTTGTAGACCCTGGCCTTGAAAACCATTTTATAATAAGAGGGTTTATTAAGTAAATTTCATAATCATTTTTTTTTTATCTTAGGCAATTCCGGAATAAATTTATTAGCTATTTCCCAAACTTTCTCATTTACACCTCCTTAAGATCTTCACAGAATAATATTTTTCAGCCTTGTATAGCAGGTAGACCCGTCTGGTCGTTAAGATCGTTCTTTATTAAGTAATAAATATCAGAACTAGTTTTTTTAACCTTAGGTATCTCCGGAAATAAAATAAAACCATATTATTATTAATTAATATCTAGCTATTTCCAAAGTTTATCATTTGCAATAAGGAAACTTCCTTTTTTGAGATCTTCGCGTAACGTTTTTTTTTTAAAATCGGCTGAATTTTCCTCTTTTTATAATAGGTTTTTTAATGAATCTTTTTATACGATATCAACTAAGTAATTGCATTGTTATCTAAAACTTCGTGAATGTCTTTCATTTAATTTTACCCTTTTAGTGAGTCTTTCTGCTTACAGAATATTTCCCTAGTGACAGATTTATTCCCCCTGTCAAGACACATTTATAAATTTTTATGCCCGCTTTGTGTTCTAAAAATTGCATGACCATCCTATTTCTAGTTACAGTTATCAAAGAAATGTACATGTCCTTGACTTTTTCGTCTCACCGAACCTTGAAGAAATGAAAAAAAAAATGAGATATCTCAAGAACAACGACTTCCTTAATATTACTACAACCATTGGCCGAACTTTTAACCGTGGGCCATCTTGGTCCCATTTTTTTTCACGGAATGCACAATGGCGGATCGAGAAAGGGAGAAGTTGGATTTCAACATGAATGAGTTTTATGACAGAACGTGGAATTTCAACCACAATAACGGTAATTAAAGACTCATTTCTGATGATTTTTTTTATGGGGAAACCATAAAAATTGCTGTTGTTTTATACTTTCGCAGATGATAGAGGAATTTCAAGAAAGAAGAGGCAGTTTAAAGTTAATAAAAAATTAATGTCGTTAAAAAACTTGAAAACAGTTGTTAAAATTTAAAAAGTCTGAAACTAAACTTGTACATAGCTTAGTACCGGTTTTACAGTCCTGTCCAAAAGGTTTATGCCTGGATAAAATTCTTAAAGCATGGTTATTCCATTCCACGGATCTTTTTAATTGTCTATTTTAAAGTAAAGGATTAAGTTATGATAAAAAAAAACCCTAATTCCTTCAACTTCAAACGTTTCTCAGTTTCAGAGCATAAAGGGGAAGTGCTAGATGAGTGGTAGTACAATTTAATGCAATTTTGAACTTTTACTACGAATATGAAGTCATAAAAAGTGAAAAAAAAATTATGGATTAAAATATATTGCATTTTGAAGCAGAAAAAATTTATAACAATTTATTAGCATTAAACCATTCTAAAAGAGGTAATTATCACGTTACTACTTGCTATAATTAACCACAATAATTATATAAAAGAAATCGAATGACTAGAAAAGGAGTCGTGACTCAACAGCGAAACTTTCTTTGAATCAAATTTGCTGAAAAACCAGGAGTGTTGTATCACAAGTCCTTGTCGCACACGTGCAGTTTCCGAAAAGAGAAGGAAATCCTTTTGAAAGGCGTGATTTAAATGGGCTCAAACGTTGTACTTCGCATACAATAACACTATCTTTCCAGAGCTCATTAAATATGGATCTTAAAACTCATTACTTCATGATGACCAGTGCTGCTGGTTCTTTTATTTTAATCCTAGTGTCAAGAAAGATATTGTGTAAATGGCATTTGGTATTGAATGGTTAAGTATATGACTCGTGTGATACACGTACGATGCTTTTGCATGTAAAAAATAGTATGTATCCCTAAAAAATAGAGTGTATGTCACATTTTAAATTTACTATAAGCCGCGGTAGCTCGGTCGGATGAAGCGTCGTGCTCGCATTGGAAGGGTTGTGGGTTCTGTCCTCGGTGGTGCTCACAGTTCTGATGGTTGCATGGTCTCAGCGCTTGTATTCGGCTAAGGACCGCCGTGTTCCTAATGGTGGCTGGGGCACGTTAAATATGTCGTGGTCACAAAGTCCTCCATGTTCCCATACCAAATTAATAATACCTCTTGGGGTACCAGATCAGGGGGTAATCGACCTTTGATCTGTATCAAAATTCCGATATGTGAGTGAGAATGGATGTGTGAAAAGGACCTTCCTGTAAAACGGATGTGTCATGCTGACGAGCAAAAGTCGGACTTCCTCCCTTGTGGCACTCAATAAAAAAACGGAGGCCGCTCCACTTCGCTTTAAAATCGGGTACTTCTCTACTCCGGGCTCGGTTACCGAGGGTCATTAGAAACAACAACACACAACAACAAATTTAGTATAAGAGCACATTTCAATTTTAGAATTGTTTTCTTTCAACCCAGGTCATTTGATGTCTTTTATATCATGATAAAGATTTTAATAACGATCCACACTTGATATTACTTGATAATTACATCCCTTAAAATGATTTAAAACTAATAAGCTAACAAAAATATGTCATTTTCTTTCTTCAAACTCTGCAATTTTCAAAAAGGAAATTTTCATCACTCTTCAGGACATGAGGATTTTACTAAGTATTCAATATTTCTTCAACCTTAACCAGCAACAGTAAAACTACCCTTATAGCATTTATCTTAAACAAAATTTACTTAAAGTTTAGGACTGTACCTTTGTGCAACGGAATTTTAAAGTATTGATAAGGTAATTAAACTGCATTTTTGTAAATTTTTTACTATAATGAATTTATTTGAGACTTTAGGAATCTTATCTTTATAAAATTTCAACGGAATTTAAAATAACAAAGTTACTCATTGAGAATTTGATATGTTCCGAAACTTTTTGAATAAATCAATGAAAATTATATTATTAGACATAGTAAGGTTTCAGGTTGGTAAAGCGTTGAGACGTCAGGGAGCACCATTGTACCGATAGTCTTATTCCAATAAAATCTCTAAATAAAGGCCCCTTAATTATGGCTAAAATATTTTGATCAAACAACATACAGTGCTCTAAAAGATGCTCCTGTAAAATTATATAATTTTTTACCCAGTTGCAGTCCATTTCGTTCAAAGAAATTTAAATAGATAAATTGCTTGTGTTTGGAGGAAATTTTTTTTTTAATCATTCTTTTATTTTAATGAAGACATTAAAGATGTTATGATATCATTCAAGATGATGTATAACATGCGTGCTTGTAAAATGTGTCATCAAGGCTAATGGTATTGTAAAAAAATGTAGAAGACGCATATTTATTATGAAAAGTTAATTATATATATAGTTTTAACTGGTTCGAATTTCTATTCCAAATTACAAGACATTATTCCGCTGAAAAGTTGACCTTCGTCTTTGTTAAGTCATCAAAAAAAAAACCTTCAATACAACTATTAGCAAGCTTTTAAAACTAATATTTACAAAACCTGGAAATGGGCAAATATGTATGGTTGTTTTTAATGCAGACATTTTTAATACAATTTATTTGAAATAATATATTTGTTTAGAAAATCTTAATTAGGTTTATTTTTGAAAAGATAACCTCAAAAACATTTCCAAATGAAAAAAGTACATTAAGAATATTAAAATTATTTAATTATAAAATCGTAAAATTACTGGTTATTGTAAGAAAGACTGAGTTGCAGAAAATACGGAAAAAGCCGGGTCTAACGCTCGGAGGGATTAGCGCAAAATAACCACTAGAAAAACTGGTTGTTTAAAGAAATTAGAATGCATACTCTTCACACAGTTTAAATAATGACAAAATTTGAATTAAGAATCCATGCACTTGTTTTAGAACATTATTAGAAGGCTTATTAAACCCTTGGATTTTTTTATTTCTGCTTTTTGTAGAATATCTTTTTTCTAGAATCCCTAAAACAAGTTTTAAAAAAAAACCTGTCAAATTTAACATCCAAAATTACTAATTAAAATGCAATTCCTTGACTCAAACGGCCTTGTCACAATTTTTCAATTTTAGATTCATTTTTTGGGCTTCACTAACGCATTTGTACGTGCTTATATGTGCACAGTAAAACATTTAAACTAAAACTGAAATATATGTACATACATACCTAATCATTGAAGCATCATGTTTAGAAAGACTACTAACTATGAAACGAGAACTAAATGTAGGTTAACATTCTTCATTACCATTTCTTGCGTGTGATTAACACGCGGGTTAATCTATCGCAAATAACTGTTATTAGGATTTACTTAATCAGCATGTAGATATGCTCTAGTATTACGATATATATGTTATGCCATGTAGAGAACCAAAAGAACTGTTACGAGGATATCCAGAATTTTGCCAAGGAAATCCAAATGTTCTCCCACATAGCATGTTTTTATTTTTGAAGGCTGAAGAGCTAGTGAATATTAAATGAATAAAAATGAAATTTTATGCCTTTTAAAAAAAATTGTACATTTCCCAACCTTAAATGTTATTTTTTCCTTCAAAGTTTAAATGGGACAGACTTCAATGTTTTTTTTGTACAGGTACACATTTAAAGTTTTAACTACAGTTTAAATTGCATAGTTTCAAATTTACATATTGTTAATTAGCTCGTTTAAAAAGCATAAAACTATATGTACAATCTGATGTCTTTTTATATTGCATAAGGAATCGTGTTTTATTTCGAATCAATTAACCATAAAAAAGGAACGATGATGATGATGTCGTGTCTATGTCGTGTAAAAAGTTCTAGATATTTTCAAAGGTACGAGGGACCGCAGCCGCCAGCTTCGGTGCCTCAGGACTGTAGAAGGTCTCCTGCAGCAGATATTTATCCGGTAACAAGCCGAGTTTCAGGATCTCTGAAGTAATACCTGGGCATTCAAAGATATGTTTTGGTGTGAGTTGGGTCTCTGGGCAATTCTTTTAGTAAGAATAAGTCCTTTTCCCGTCCAGAAGAATTTTCATTCCTTTATAATGTTCTGTTCTGAGTCGGGCGAGTGTGGTTGTTATCTCTCTTGGGAGGTCGAAGTCGGTTATCAAAGGTTTCCTTGAGGGCTGGTTTAGAAGTCTGCATCCGGCCACTGCATTCGCATTTGCAAGTGTGATGGTGGAAGGAGGTTGGTCAAGGTTTTATTGCTTGGCCAGGACGTCCGCACATTCATTCCCCTCGCCGCCTACATGTGCGGGAATCTACTGCAACACAGAAGATTTCCCTTTGCAATGCATACCATCGAGCAAGTTGTTTATTAGTGGAGGTGATGTTTGTCTCTCCATTTCGGATGGCCTCTAGGTCTGATTTAGAGTATGAGAAGACAACCAGTCCCTCAGTAAGATCCACAACTTGAGAATTGGTCAGGTAAAAGGTGATAGCTTCTTTGATGGCCACGAGTTCGCTGGTGAAATTAGAGGAAATCAATCCTGTGTTAATTTTAAGGTTAAAATTTTCACCGCTTGGAAGATTAACAAGGATGCCTGCTCCACCTCCATTGAGGGATTTGTCTGAGGAACCGTCAGTAAAGGCAATATCTAGGTTTTCCTGGGAAAGCTTTTCTATGGACTCAAGACCCTTTTGCTTGAGTACAATTGGATCTTCTATTTTAGAGCATGGCTGGGGCAAGTTCAGATGAATAGTCGTGTTCGATGGTGGTGTTTTGGGGAAGAGAGGTTCGAGTAAGAAATCTGTGGATGAGTGTTCCAAGTTGGGTCTGTCTTCTAATATCTAACTGGAGAGTAGAAGATCTTTTAAGCCTGGTTGAAGTTTTCCAGTTATTAAAAACTCTAGTAGAGATGTGATCGTTGATGTTGCAACGGAGTCTATTTTATGAATTGATTTATGAATTTCACTGTGGCGAGATTGCGTCTACTTTCCAATGGTGGTAGACCACTTTTCTTTTCCGCCTTTTCATTATTAGTTGAGGAAACGGCACCGATTATAATTTTTGAGGCTCTATGTTGCACATAATCTATTTGTTGTGTAGTAGTATTTGGGGCCGGAGTCCAGATTGGGGTAGCATACTCGAGCACGGGTCTGATGATAGTGCAGTATGTGTTCTTCAGGGCTTTAGAACTAGATCCCCATGTGGTACAGTGCTGCACAAAAGTTTAGGCACAGACGTAATTCATGAAAAAATCGTCAATGTTTACTATTTTTCAGAAGGTTTTTTTAAAATATATATTCTTTCGGCAGCATGAAAAATAATAGGGTAAAAAATTGTTCCAAAAAATATAAATAAATTCGACTTCCATCAAAAAATTAAAAATTTCAAAACTTTTCTTGCCACAAAAGTATAGGCACACGTTTCAGTTTTATGCAAATTCTCTAGATAAAGTGATTGTGTCATCAAAAGGGAGGGTTTTTAAGTTGCTTTAAAAGGTTGAAGGTAATTTTCAATGCTTAGAACTATTCGGAAGTCAACTGAATTTTCGTATGAAGAGATTATAAGGATATGGACATTAAAATTCAGAAGTAAATCTGTTTATGATATTTCTACTTAATTAAAGCGTCCGAAACGAGGTGTTTATAGAGTGTTAGCACGCGGCAATTAATATGAACCAAAATCGCGGTCTGGAAGACCTCGAATCTCCAGCAAACGAGAGGATAGACAAATAAGAAAATTGGCTTCAGACAAACATTGCTCTTCAAATCAAATTAAAAGCCTGATTGTGGCTAAATTTTCACGCGAAACTATCAGGAGGTGAATCAAGAAATCTGGATACTTCATAAAATCCAATCTGAAGCGCAACCCTAGCTTGCTATCTCATTATAAAATGCAAGACTGCAATGGGCCCAACAACACATGTCTTACAGCGACAAATGGCTGCAAGTGATCTTCAGCGACGAAAAATAATGGGACCTAGATGGTCCCAATGGGTATGGCTACTACTGGCATGATTTGCGTAAAGATCCCAGGATCTAATTTAGCCGGCGTCAAGGCGGTGGTTTTAGGGGAGTCAGGTTATGGTTTGGGGAGGTTTTCGATTCAACGGCTAGACTTCCTTAGCCTTTACCAAAGGAAAGCAAAACTCGTGGAACTACCAGGCAACTCTAGATAACAACTTAATGCCTTATGGGGAGATTTTAAGCGACCATATCGGAAATTCCAACAAGATAATGCCTCCATATATACATCAAGGTCAACTAAAGAGCGGTTTAGAAACAGTAATATCACAGTTCTTGATTGGTCTGCTTACACTCTGGACCTTAATCACACCGAAAATGTTTGGATAATCCTTACAAGAGTAGTTTATTCCAATTGCAAACAATATTCCACCGTTTCGGAGCTAAAGGAAGCCATTGAAAACGCGTGGTATGAAATCGAGCCTAAAACCTTACAAAATCTGGTACTTTCTATGAAAACAAGGGTTTTCGAGCTAATAAAACAACGGGATATCTACACGAAGTACTAAAGTGATTTATTTAATTATCAAGTTATTATTTTTATTAAGTGTGCCTAAACTTATGTGCAGGAGATTTTTGTCATCCTTGTCATTTTGGTGCAAAACTTTCCACATATTTGTTTTTCTTAGTATTTAATGTCAATTATGATTATAATATGATTTGATGAATAAATCACATAACGATTTTTACTTTGTGTCTCAATACTTTTGTATAAAACTAACTTTTTGTGTTGTGCCTAAACTTTTTTGTGCAACACTGTACCACATAATTTCCTAAGAAAATTTAATCTTCCAAGAGCTTTATTTGCAGTATGTCCTACTTGCTTTGTAAAGCGAAGTTCTGGGTCCAACATAACTCCTAGGTAAGTAGGGGAATCAGCTTTTTCAATTTGTTGGTCTTTGATTCTAATGTTTAGTCTGAAATTGCCTCTGTGTCTTCTAACAGTAGAAGAAGATGCAATAATTTGTTTTACTTGTGTTGATGGATAGTTTAAGGGCGTCTGCCCATATGCAGCAATGCCTTCCAGCGTTGTGTTTAGGGCTTTCTCTGACTTCTTAATGTATAATTCTATGGATTGTGCAAAAGGAACTGTATTATATATGAGTATCCCCCGATGTAGCGTTATTATGCATCAATATAATATATAGTACTGCTTCGTACAAAAATTACTGAGAGATAATTACTAAATAATAGTCACTCTTACCGAAACATAATTGATAAATAAAACGTAATTTGTTAAGTTGGGATAGAACTTACAGCCTTCATAAAGCTTCAATTTACTTCACCGAAGTACATAGAAAAAGTGGAATATTTTTAATAAAGGTTATGTCGTCGGTACACTGGTCCTCAAAACTTTTAAAGCTCAACTAATTACAATATCCAAACAAAGTGAAACGTCTTTTAATAAATTTTCCTACGGTATTCCGTCACAACTTGTAAATTCAAGATCTACAATATCCACAGACAAACGTGAAACGTCTACAATTTCAACGTATCGAAACTTGTCATTGAAGATCTCAGAAGAAAAAAATTCGAACTTGAAATTAAACGTGAAATTAAATTACTATATTGCCTCTAACAATCGTACGACAAACTTTAGTTATAGGAATTAAAAATTTAAGGGACATTGATTTTTGTTATATACATCAGTTTGGAATGACGTCATAATGTAATGTCACAATGAGTTTCTTTAATGGTTCCTATTATTTATTTAGAAAAAGGAGCAAATGAGCTTTTATAAATGAATATTAATATCTTAATGCTAATTATTATTTTGGCGCGTTTTTTTTAATTTTATTTTCTAGTTTTGAATAGTATTTAGAAATAGATTAGTATTGTTTTGAAGATGATAGATAGTTTCAATATTCTATGTTGTTATGAAATGTTTTACTTATTAAGTGTGAGTAGTGCATATTAATTGTTCGACATACAAATAAAATTTGCAAATAATAATGAATAATTAAGAATTTAGGATTAAAAAATAGTTTGTTTCATTTTCAGGTTTAAAAGTTTGATATACAGGAACAAATGCTGTGTTGGGCGCTTTTTTTTAGGTGAATGGGGAATTTTGTATTTAATACACATGCGCATTCCTAAAAGACAATTGCTATTGCAAACTTCTTGTTCCCGTTACAATAGTTTTGTGAAGGCTAAAACTTCTTTATCATTTTTTTCTCCTCTAAATTCATAACGAAACGAATTTTGGTGCTGCCATCTATAATCATACACTGGAAGCAGTGGACAAAGAAAATAGAACTTTTAAAATAACTAAAATATGTATTTTATAACAGCTTCGTACTAGTATTACGATTTTTATCAACTATACTTTTTTGTTTAATGCAAATAAAAACAAAATCATTGTAGATTATATTATATACTCAGAAATACCTTAATGAATTTAGTACATTCGAGTGATCTATCGTGCCCTGCTAGTCCCTTTTCAACAAAGCGTTTTCTATTATTTGCTTATGATACTTTATGGTTCATTTTTATATCAGAAATTGAATCTTAAATGTGCACTGGTAAAAGAATTTTAGAATTTAGCTCAAGTGTCCTCAATTGCTCGCTAGTTGCTTGCAAATAAGAACAAAAAAGTTTATATTTCACCTTAAGGGGGAATGGGCGGCGGGGGACGGCGGGTCTCCAAAGCAAAGTGCATCAGTGTTAATCCTATGGAGAAAAAAATATTTTCTCTGCCACATTTCTCCGGCTGTATTGAATATTTTTACAAGCGGATTTTTTTATGTGATAAATGTAGCCGACTTATAGGTCCCGACCTTCCCACTTTTTGAAATTGGTTCGAATATATATTTTTAATTTTCAATAAATAATTTTACACAAAATATTCGAAGCAATTTCAAAAAGTTATAAGACAGAGACCTGAAGTTATCTACATTTATTATTAAAAAAAAACCGTTTGTAAAAATATTCAATACAGCCGGAAAAATGTGGCAGAGAAAATAGTGTTTTCAGCACTTGAGTTTGGAGACCCGCGCCACAGCGCGCCCATTCCCCATTAAAGAAGTATTTTTTCCCTATTTTCTTCTTCAAAAATTTTCTGAATGTATTCAGAATTTATGTACATATGGAGACGTACGGTATCATCTTTGGTTCAATTTTTCTGCTTGTTTTAGTGAATAACTTTCTCACGATGATCCCTTAGTGCCTTTTCTCTCCTACAGACACTATAAAAATTTACTTTATATTGCTTATTTTACTATATTAGCCCCTTTTTTTATCCAAGTTAATTTATCGAAATTTCTATTAAATTTTTCTGATATATATTTACTAGAATATAAGAGGGTTGTTTTTTTTCAACCTCCGATGGGCTGCAAAAAAAGACGGGTCAATATACAAAAAATATTTTATTACCAAAAGTAAGGTACAATACAGCTTATTAATGTATATAATCACCTTGACGATTAAGGCATTTGTCATATCCGTGAACTAGCTTGGCAATATCCTCTTCATAAAATGTAGCCGCCAATGATTTGAAGGGAGTTGTGGCGGTTTCTTTCCACGTCAATTTGGAAGCGCTACCCTTCAAGCCACTATGCTAATAGATAATTCACTTATGGTGAACCTTCGAGTTTCTCTAAACATTTGGCCAACTCGCTGAACAATGTCCTCTGTAGCGACAGACTTGCTTCCTTGGCCCCCTTCATCATGCACATCAGTTCGGCCACCTTTAAGAGGGACTGTCAGTCCCATAGAGCTAATGCATTAGTCTTGAAATCACAACTTATAAAAGAGAATTGCTTTGCCATGTTATCCCATTTTCATCAGGTATGTGTATCATCATAACATCAATTTAAAACAAAATTGAAAAGAAAGTAACATCCGGTTATTTAAATATTAATTGATAAAGTTTTAAAATAGTGTCGGCATCTGCTGTATATTTTTGGCATTTTAAAACTTCAGAATATATAATTAAATAACTAGATAACATTTTCGTTTCAAATTTGTTTCATTTCGATGTTATGTTGATTCCCATATCTGGGGGAAAAGGGCTAACATGACAAAGCAATACTTCTGCGGAAGTTATGATTCCAAATTTTATGCATTAGCTCTATAGGACTGACAATACCTCTTAAATTTTCTATACCATTCACGAGCAACGCCATCACTCATAAAGGTGTATCCATACACTCGACTCATTCTTCGATGAATATATATTGCACTGTTTCCTACTGCCTGCAAGAAACGAATAACAGCTCTCAATTCTCACTTGGCGGCTACATTTTATATGAAGAGGGTATTTCAAACCTTGTTCACAGATATGACAAATGCTTTAATTGTCAAAGTGATTATGTAGAGAAATAAGCTGTATTGTTACTTACTTATGGTACTAAAATCTTTTTTGTATATTGACCCGTCTTTTCTTTACAGCCCAACGGAGGTTGTAAAAAAAAAAAACCACGCACATATTTTTTCTGTAGTAAGAATTCTATTTTGCTCTATTGTAATTCAATAAATTAAATAAAGTTTTAGTGATAATAAAGTTTTGAAAGTTTTCTTAGATGTATTCATTTATTGATTGATTTCTTATGCACTTAAGACTTTGATAAAAAATATTACGAAAACAGTTTTTTAATAACTACATTTTAATACATAAAAATGCACAATATAATCTCACTATAAATGTCAAAAAAGTGAAACAAACGGAATTTATACAGTGGCTGATCTAAAAAGAAAAATGGTGCTGAAAAAAAAACTGTTTGAATGGTGCGAATACATTATCTAAAATCTAAAATATAGACAGATATTGAGGTTTGGATGAAATTTTAAAATGTGAAGATAAAAAAAACTGTATTAGGTCTGCCGATATGGCACCAGGGCAGTTCTACCATAATTTTTAATTTCGGGTATAAAAAACTTGTGAAATTTAATTTTTCAAAATCACTTTAAATATTTGTAAAAAGGTTTATAAGGATTCTAGAATTACAAAAAAAAAGTTCAGCACGGATCATTTGAATTAAAAAAAAATTAGGAATGACAGTTTAAAAAAAAAACGGTTTCAAAGAAACCGGTTTAAACAGGCCTTATGAAAATAACTAATTTTCAATGAAACCGAAATCACGAACAAACCGGTTAGTCTTAAAACAGGTTTCGGTTTTCCATCCCTAGATCATTGTGACGGTTGAGAACGGAAGGTGAGGAAATTCACGATATTTTCCGTGTTGAAACTGACTCCAGTTTAATAAAAATGGATTTTTTTACTCCTTATACTCCACTTAAACATATTTATAGAAAAGAATTTCCAATTATTAAGCAAAAATTAACCTTAAAAATTAACCCTTATTGTAAGGAAAGTAATAAAGCCACGCATCTCAATTTACTGGGGTTGTTAACTTTTGGGCTTATTGGTGAAGTATAGCACAAAAATGCGGCTACTAACTGAAATGTGAGATTTCTGCAATGCAGTTTTCATGATTGAAGAATCACTGTAGCTCCATCCAGAGCCTCTCTTCGCCACTTTAGTAATGAGGTCAGTGAATGTACCAAAACCCAGGGACAAAGTTAGGAGAAGAGAAATACACATTATAAATATTAAAAGCCAAAATTTTATGGAAGGAATTTGTTAAGATATATTAGTTCAATTTAAAATCCAAATGAATGTAATTTTTAGCTAAAAAATGTGTTAGTTTGAGCCCTAAACTAAAAATTTAACATTCGGAACATGGGAAGGTAATAAATTATCTGCATTGTTTTGTGTCCTAAAATTTTTTTAGAGTTTCTTCGCTATAAAATTCCGTTTTGCATTTATATAAGGACCAGTCTATTAGTATAATAAGAAAAATTGAAAAGAAATATTTTTTTTAAAAAAGTTATGCCCAAGGGGCATAAATAAATAAATTATATATATATATATATATATATATATATATATATATATATATATATATATATTATATATATATATATTATATATATATATATATATATATTATATATATATATATATATATATATATATATATATATATATATATATATATATATATATATATATATATATATATATATTATATATATATATATATATATATATATATATATATATATATATATATATTATATATATATATATTATATATATATATATATATATATATATATATATATATATATATATTATATATATATATATTAATCAAAAAAAATATATATAATTTGAATTTAAAAAATATATACACAACGTTTGAAAAGTAAGGAATCGTAACATCGCTGCTGCGTAACATGAATGTGCATGTAATTTGCATTACTATTATTTTGAAATTTTCACCAAAATGAAAATTCTTACACCAAATGTTTCTTTACAGTATTGTTATCTTTCTATACAATCAGAGCATCATAATGAGAGTTATAAGCTAACTATTATTGGTGTTAACCAACAAAATAGTGTACGTTAAGATGCTTCCTGTAAGCCCCAACACCAAACTTCTTCTGAAAAAAATAAATCCTCCTCCGCTCAATACTAGATCTGACGTGTCAAAAAAACATGTTTCCAGCTGTTGATTTTCAAATGTGCTTCCTAATGCGGCTCGATATTCTAGCTTCTTTAAATATGCGTCTTGAAATTTCTTGGCTTCAATTGGGACTCGACCAGCAGTCCAGACGACAGCAGTGAGCGGACCAAAAGTTATAAGTAATGAGTAAAAAGAGTCAAATACAACGGCAATACCCATCGTTTTGGAATCATAAATAACAAGAGTTCCTATGGCACCAACACCGTAGCTGAAACATGCTACAGAAATGAGCAATGAAGGAAAGGAAAACGTGGCTTGTATGTCTTCGAGATTTTTTACTATTTTGATTTTGGATCTTAAAATATCCTTCTGAACCGCATAAGTGAAATCTTCATATTGACATTTTTCAATATTGTTTTTAAAATTTTGAAATAACATACTAATGTGGTGGCAAGATCTGCAAAACAGTATTGCGATAAAATTAGTGTAAGCTGGATGTAGGCATACGAAAGAAAGTAATTTAACAAAGAATAATGGGATACGCAACTCTAGTCTCATGATTAGCTTGTTGAATGTCAAAGACTTCAACATTCTGGCATAACTTTCTGATGCAATAGCAATCGTGTAGTATATAGTATACCCAAGAGTAAAAATGCATACTGCACAGAAAGCAAAATTTGAAATTATTTGACTTTCCGAAAAATTGTGTAGGTTTCTCGTTAATTTTTTCAATCTTTCCTGTTTACTGTATAGTACCAAGTACAATACAAAACTTGAATTTACTGACAGCAAGTAACTCATTCCCAATTTCCAAGTAATTCTTTCATATGACATCCTACATTGAACTAAGTAGTCGTTATAAATTGCAATTATGCATAAATGCAATACATTTGAAGTGAGTCTTTTACTAGAAGATATTTTCGGATTTTGTTCAAAATAGTAGAGACGTTTTAAAAGGGAAAATAAAAAATCATGCTTGTCCATTCTCAATATTTTCGCAGCCTTAAAGTTAGTAGAAAACATCATAAATTTAATTTGGTTTTAAAAAATTTCTTCAAAGAGAGAGTTTTGGAAATTAGTTTGTTTTAGGAACAAAAAAAAAACCAAAGTTTCATTTGTTACCAATTTCTAATCTTTCCACACGGCCTTAAAATGAGAGAAAGTGGTTTTTTTAGTTATTTGCAATAGATCCTTTCATAACGCTTTTAAAAACATGTCTTTTATGGTTTTGAGACTTTCCACAATCATTTCTCAATTCTTTATAGTGAATGGGGCTTTTTTATAATCTCAATCTTTTAAAAACACATTTTATTGAATCTGCTTAAGTTTCGAAGCTTTTATATCAAAAGAACAATCATATGAGTTTTTTACATGGTAAGCATTTTAGTTAATTGAAAATTATTGATTTTTATGTTCAGCGAAATTTCTCTGAAATAATGATTTATCCAATCGAATATTTACCCATACATTAGTTTCTTTTCAATGATAATTAAAAAAATGATATTGAACGTTTTTCCTTTTAGAGTTTTAAAAATCAATCAAGTTTTGCATTTTCTTTTATGTAAAATTTAGGGTGTTGTATCAACATGATATTTTTGTTTAATGCGAAAAGATATGTGGTATTGATCAAACATAATTAAAAATGGTATTTAGAGTTTTAGCCTTTTGTAGTTTTAAAAATCAATTAAGTTTTGCAGTTTCTTTTATGTAAAATTTTGGGTGTTGTATTAAACCAGGAGAGTATTGACATTTTGAATTGTAGAATTGAAGGAAAACAATTACCACATAGCTATTTTCAAAGGAAAATTGGTTTTTCAGTTTACATATTACTGTTAATGATTAAAAGATAATAAAAAGTTAAAAAATTTTTTAAAGTATTTTATTATTTAATTTTTGACTAACTATTTTGTGTGTGACGGAATGGCATTTTTGCAACCACGACTGCATCGTGGTACTAAAAAATGGAAACTTCTGTGAATTAAACAATACATTGAGTTTTTAAACTACGTAATTTATATCTTAAATATGATATACAAGCTATGTAAAATTATAATTTAGAGCAACCTACCTGTAACATGGTTTTAAGTTATTAACTGTCATTTGACGTGACGGAATGACTAAAAGTTTCATAAACATGTATTATATTAAAAATGTGTAAAGTAATAAATTAAATATTTATTATCTAGAATACTCATCAGATATTAAATATTACATTATATACACACATTTTTTCACGTGTGGAAAGTTTTTTTAAAACACTTATCGAGGACGATTTTCAACTAGTTGAACTGCTGGCTGAATTTGCAGAGCCAACAAATCTTTTTAGTCCACTAGGCATCGATCTTCTTTTTCGGGAAATGTGAATACATGTCCTTTATCGTACTGCTTTCTTCAACCATAATTAGAAAACTTGGAATACATTTTTAAACTTAATTTGTAAAAATTACAAAAAAATAATTATTTTTTTTTATTTTATCGAAGTTGACATTTTTATGTAATTGTCCAGGATGTTTTTGTTTAATCTAAATTAATATGGTACCCTATTAAAAATCTTAACTTAAAGTTTCAGCTGCTGATAGCAGTCCTTGGCCTGCTGTGCCCGTTTCAGTTTGCCTGACCTAGTGCCAAAATCGAATTTGAGTTTAGGGAATTTGTGAATTTATTTTTTGCTCAATTTTAATAATAAGAAGCAGAATTGGCTTGGGTTCTCTCGGCAAAATTAAATCTCGACATCAACAGTGAGCTCAGATCCATTGTAATCTGAGCGTCAAAATTGGTAGCGAGATTGACCTAGAAGGTGCCACAAAAATGGCTCTCAGTTTTGGGGAATATGCCAAGTCTACAAAGGCTAAGCCGCCAATAAAGCAGCATTGTTGGAAAAAAAATATAAAGGACTAAGTCTCGACTGACTCACTCACTTATCAACGCCCAGCCAAAACTATTAGAGGTACGGACGTCAAATTTTAGGAGTTGGTTCTTTTTGTATCTAAGGCTTCATTAAAGACACGATTTTTTTGAAATTCAAACCCAAACGTGTGTTGCATGGCAAAACGTGAGCCGATTTCTCCAAAGAAATAGCACTGAAAGATTAGAATTTATACGTTTTATTTTCAATTTCAAAGAAATTTCAGCTCGTTTAGCGCAAGCGAAAATTAAGTATACACGTAATAGCACGTTGTTTTAATTTGTAGGATTGTTATTTCAATATAATTTTTTTTTATATAATCTATATATATAACTAGAAAATTTATACCCGTTCTTCGCACGGAATAAAAAAATATCAAATAGATTCCAAATATGTGTACCATATACCCTGTTATAGGATCATAAACTTATTATTGTTTCCGCTCGTTATAAATTATAAAATCCCATTTCATTGCCTTAAAATTCAAAAATGAAAAATACGCTATAAAATGCACTCATAAATGTCATCACAACTCCCTCATAAATACATAAAACCTTTTAGCTCATTTGGCGCGTTTTGGGAAATAATTTGGCGAGAAAATAGATATAGCTACCCACACCCATTATACAGCTCTAACACAATGACCTTCGAACAACCGACCAGCTTATAAATTATAAGAGAAATTGCCTATTTGGCGAATTTTAGTTAATAATTTGGCGAGTTTGGCAACGTATTTGGCGAAAAAATAAAGACATAAAACACTAATAGCTCTAGTGCGATGGCCTTTATTAACCATCATAGTTCCAGTAATAGCTTAACTATATATTTATTGCTTAAATATGCATACATGCAGTCAACTGAAAAATCAATGAAAAAATCACATCAATTAATCAAAAATCACATCAATCATCACAATAAAATCCAGGAATGAAGACTGGCGGAATTACGTCACTTGAAACATGTCAATTATTTTTCAAATAATGAATTTAGTTTCTGAAAGTAATGGCAAAAGAATAAAATAAACATTTTGAATTTTAAATGTTTTCGTTAAAAGTTTTATTTAATTTTTTCAGCCGATGGCATCAGGAAAGAGAAAAATTTATCGGATTTGAGCGAAAGTGGTGTATTTTTTTCAGAAAATTCGAATTTTCTCTAAAAATGGAACAAATATGAAAAAACTAAGCCTCAGGTGCACACGTTAGTATTAAAGGGAATCTATCTTAAAAATTTCGAATTTCTGAAGGCAGTATAAGTAGGTCTTTTACGATCCGATGACAAACAGACACACAGACAGACTCTTTCTTTTATTATTATAGATACTCTTATACGGCGCCCAAATTTCCTTATATTTCTATCTCTGGAATGGCAACAATCGAAATGAACAAAAATACTACTAATTTCAAAATGGCCAACTGGAAACAACAAAAAAGTGTTTCTTCAGGAATGGCTTGAGATAGGGAAAAATAACTATACATATTATGCACAAAACATAGTTTGATACGGCAGAAAAACATTGAATGTATTTTTTTGAGAAAAGTACTACAAAATAACACAAGGATTGACAATTTCGGGAACGGCTGCAATAAGGCCAAAAATGAAAAACAGCCATAAATATTATGTGCAGAATCAGTAAGTTTAAATTTAAACATGCATAATATTAGGGACGTTTAATATTTGAAAATTTAAATTATAATTTCGATTGACTGAACTACCAAACACAATTGTTAATAAAATAGGAAAAATTCAAATTGGTTTTAAATATAGTTTCTAAGCGTTGACAGCTACTACGGTTACTAATTTATTTACAAATGGATCTTAGTCAAACAGCGAAATATTTTCTCAATAATAACAATAATTAATTTATAAGCATTAATTTGTAATTATTTTATTTTAAAAGGATACTAAAGGCGGTTAACCTAAAAGACCATTCCGGATTTGGCGCCAGTCGAAAAATGTCGCCAAGTCAAAATGAAAACAAACCGTGCGTTTGCCAAGTCTGTGAAATGACAACAAATAATTACTTAAAATGATGTGCAAAACTGAAAATGTCTGCTGAGAGAACATGAAAGATTTCCTTATTAAAAATTATCGTGGCATTTGCGATCGTAGATCGAAGCGACATTTTAAAATAAGAAAATCAGAACTCAACAGTTTGCTGTAAGTTCAAAAATAATGTGCACAAAAAATAATTTAAGAGATGAGTTATTTTAATAATTAATGATTAATAGTATTTTAAATATATTAATACGATTTAAGAATTCTTAACGATGAAAGATATGGAAGAGATCAGCTTATAAACAAAGTAGCAAAATAAATTCTCTAATACAAACAGGATACATAGAAAAAAAAACAGGAACTATTTGATAGTTATTCGCTTAAAATACAACTTTTTGGCGATTTTTGTAGCCAATGGCTGCCGTAATACGAATTTGGCGAAAAAATTGCCGGACATGTTCCTTAAGATTAACCCTTAAGGCTAAACTAAAATATTTCAATGAACGGTGAGCAAGCGAAGCGAGCCTGGATCGCGAAGCGATTCAAAGGGAACTGCGCAAGCAGCTCCCCGGGGTTGGCGAGCGATAGCGAGAAGGGGGCGCGCCCCTTAGTTTTTTTTTATTTTACCAAATGATTTTAAATCTTTGTTTAATTTTTTTATGCTGGACCAGATCTCCTTAACTCGATTCTAATTATATTTTCGAATTTAATTTAATTGA
Organism: Oedothorax gibbosus; assembly: GCA_019343175.1. Lineage (NCBI taxonomy): Eukaryota > Metazoa > Arthropoda > Arachnida > Araneae > Linyphiidae > Oedothorax > Oedothorax gibbosus. Next base: position 37,358,086 of record CM033270.1, read on the forward strand.
AGGTGGTTACAAATGGATGACGCACTAGATTCACCATAAAACTACAACTAACGTTCTGTGAAGAATGGGGTGCCATTGTCAAGAAGTAAAAACTTCGTGCAACGTTACTTTGTAATGCTGCCAACAGCTTTACAGAGTAATGTTACATCATACATTTGGCGTAAAGTTACTCCTTATAGTCGGAGAAAGCCCATGCTGTAACGGGTTTACAGATTAAGGGTACAACAAATTGTTGCAGAGTGAACAAGAAAGCTTATAATAAATCAACAGTTTAAGTATGTGAAGTGCCAGTTGTAGGCCTATTTTCAAAAAAAAATTGCATCAAGTTTTCTATCTAATTTGAGTACTTATTACATGAAATAAGTATTCAGTAAAACCTTATCTTTTAAAATTCGAGTTCCAAGCTAACAGTTATTAGAGTTAACCAACAAAATTGTATACGTTATAATGCTTCCCGCAAACCCCAGCATCATACTTCTTCTGTAAAATATGACGTTTACACCACTCAAAACTAGATCTGACGTGTCACACAAACATTTCTCAATTTGTTGGCTTTCGGTTGCTATTTCAAACGCCATTCGATATTCGATCTTCTTGCAAAATGCATCTTGAAATTTCTTAGCTTCAATTGGAACTCGACCAGCAGTCCAGAATACAACAATGAGTGGACCAAAAGTGAGAAGTAATGAGTAAATATAGTCATACAACACACCGATTCCAACAATTTTCCAGTCATAAAGGACAAGAATTCCTATGATCCCAACACCATTGCTGAAACATGCTACAGAAATGAGTAATGAGGGCCAAGAAAACACGGTTTGTGTATCTTTGAGAATGTTGTGGATTTTTATCTTCGATCTCACAATATCCATCTGAATCGAACGTGAAAAATCTTTATATGGGAATTCTTCAACTTTCTTTGTTAGATTCTGAAACAAAAAACTGATGTGGTGGCAAGATCTACAGTATAATATTGTAATTAATATTGTGTAAGTAGGATGGATGATTGTGAAGGAATACATTTTAACGAAAAATACCGCGTACCGCAGTTCTGGTCTAGTTATTATTTTGTTGTATGTAAAAGACTTTAAGACCGTGTCAAACTGTTCAGTCGGTATAGCAATCGTGTAAGCAAGTGTATATGAAAAACTAGAAATATAAACTGCGCAGACAGCGAAATTTGAAATTGTTTTACTTTCGGTAAAACGTTGTAGGGTTTTCATTATTTTTTTAAATTCCAACTGATTTCGATATACTATCATACACAATATAAAACCTGAAGTTACCGAAAGAAAGTAACTAAGTGACAGTTTCCAATCTATCGGAGTACCTGACACGAAGCGTGAAACTAAGTATTCGACATAAATTGCAATTTGAGAAGAATGCAATGCATTTGATATGATTTGTTTACACGTGGATATGTTTGGTTGTCCAAAACTATACATAAGTTTTAAAATAGAAAACAAAAAATCATGCTTATTCAACTGCGTTTTTTTACCCTCATTAAAATAAGTAGAAAACATATTTAACTTTATTTTGATTTAAAAATATCTTTCAAGGGTCTTTAAATTGTCGATTGTATATGTTTGAACCTATCACGAATCTAGTTAAAATAGTTTGTTTCAGAAATTGAAATCTCAAAAGCTTCGTATGTTCAGATGTTAAGGCCTATCAAATAAGTCTTAGAATGAAAGAAAGAGGATATTATACACTTCAAAACCTCTAATAACACATTTCATTGATTCGGTTTTACTCGCAAAGCCATCATCACAAAACAATAAAAATACTACTATCTTATTTTGTTTTACAAGAAAATGTGCAAAAAGTATTGATTTTTTTTTGTTAAAATGTCAAAACAAATCATTTTCTACTTTTGAATATAAATCAATAACTTTTTGAATCTTTTTAATCATTTGATAGCTGATCGTTTGACATTGAGTCGGTCCTACTGGCAAGGCCTTCATCACAAAAGAATAAAAATATTAAGCTTTTGTTTTGTTTTGCAAGAAACTGTATTAAGAAATTGATTTTTATGGTAAATGTCAAGAATATTTGCTTTGTCCTATTGAATGCTAATCAATAATATTTTTTTTTCAATCGTTTGATAACTTCAAAACTGGGGATGTGAAATAACACACTACTTTTAATTAAGAGTCATTTTTTTTAAAGGGGGACAACTTGTGATAGTTGATACTTTCGATTTTCTTGAAACTTTCAGGATATGTTAGTAGTACAATGATAAAAAAAAGTGAATTTCAGTTTTTCTTAAATCCGACTTGTTTGACCTTGAGAGGAGGTCAAAGTTCGAGGTAATGGACCAATGGTGTACATTATATCATCCTTCTACTTCTAAAGCCATGAGTGTTCTATGATTTTTTTTTGAAATATGGATACTACCTGATACTAGGTACATGTCAGCATAATTAGTTTGGTGGGTCACTCATGGTTTTGAAGGTCAGGGTCCTTTGACAAAGGTCATTTTCGTCGATTTTTGTCATTTTTCTGCCTAATTATCTGCTTAAGCCATAAGTGAACCACAAAAATAATTATTGAATTAGTTGCACACACTAGGGTAGTACTTAGAAAACTATAAAACACCATGGGTGTCCCTTTACTTTGGTAATTACAGGGTTTCAAAGATGACCATTGCCAAGAAAAGGTCATATTCAAAGGTCGATTACTCGAGAGGCCAAGAGTCAATAACTTGGAGACACGGTTGTAAATACACTTCAAATATTGTAGGTTTAGACCCAGGTTACAAACCTATGGCAACTAACTTACTTTTTTTTATTACAGTCCATTTTATGCAGCCCATTTTGAACTTTTCCAAAAAATATTCAAATTCAAAAGCCAATTACTCTAGAAGCAAAGGGTCAACAACTTGGAGACACAGTTGTTAATACATTTTAAATGTTGTAGTTTTAATCCCGGGTTACAAATCCATGCACCTAGTTTACTTTTTTTTATTACAGTCAATTTTATGCAGTCCATTTTGAATATTTCCAAACAATTTTCAAATTCAAAAGCCAATTACTCTAGAAGCAAAGGGTCAATAACTTGTAGACACAGTTGTAAATACACTTTAAATGTTGTAGTTTTAGACCCAGGTTACAAATTCATGGCACCTATTTTTTTTATTTCAGTCAATTTTATATATCCAATTCTTATCTGTATGCACTATATTTAGTGAACTACTTCCCTTTATTTTTTTCAGTTTTATATTGTTTAAAAGCTTCACATTTCATATCATAGAGGACAGCAATAAACTAGATGTTGAAAAATCATTTTGCCAATGCAAAGCTATTTTGAATGTGCAGAGAGGCTTGAAAATAAAACCTTCAACATCAAGTTATTTTTTTAATTTCTGTTAAAGATAAATAAGCAGGTAGAACTGGACAGACATTGTGGACAGGTAAGATGCTGTTATTTTTATAATACAAAACATTTTTGATTTATTAAACTTATATACAGTGTGGTGCAAATAAAAGTGGCCCCGTCATGGAGATAGGAATAAGAATTCTTGCCAAGTCAAAAACCAAGCGAAAACATGTTTGCTAACTGAAGCTATTCATATCTTCAATATTATGCCAAACAAAGTCTTGGTGAATTATTTGGCGGCAACTTTGCTATGATTTAACAGGCTAGTTGAAATGCAATACAAACTAAAGGTTTGTACAGCTGTGCAGTTCCCACTGGTGATTATTTCAGCCGTTCTTTATCCTAGAGAATTGGACCATGTTGTTTGTGTAAATACAAAACATTTTATGTTGATTTCAAGACACAAAATTTGCATAAGAGGCCGTCTTCATATAATACGCAATACGATCTGAAATCGCCAAAAGTCAATGATTTGCTCTAAAGTGATGCTAATCCAATCCAATCAATGAAAAAACAGGTTTCCTAAGTGAAGCGATTGCACGCTTGAATAATCTTTTATTTTGACTTGAATGCTTTCAGACAACTTCAATAGTTTTTCTCACCAAGCATCTCAATGCATTCTTATCTCTACGCCCGGGTGTTTTTGTAAATAATTTAATTATAACTTGTTTTAATTCCAAAGAAGATTACTGGAATTAAAATTACCATTCTTGCTGAAACTGAAATGATTTTCTGGCTTTATTATGACATAGGGCCAGGTAAAAAGCTTCCGTATACACTTTGTAAATTTACAAAAAGCATAGTGATGATAGACAATTTTAGCTCCACTAAGCAAATTCAAATGCAATCAAATGCAAATGTGTCGTCAAGTTCTCGAAAAGATCGTCATTATCAGTGCCTTCATTTCTGTCCGGAAGTAGAATGTAGTGCTACATTTTTTGATAACAATGAATTAGAAAAGCACATAGCTTCAGGAGAACATAAACCTTCTGGCACTAAAACCTCACTAGACAAGGTAAGAAAAATGTATGCCGAGAAAATGAAGGCTTCTTGCGAATCTGCAATAGATAACACTGAAATTCCACCAACATCTAGTCGCAGAATAATAAATGAAAAGTTGTCTGAAAAAAATCTATTCAATGAGACCGGATGGGCCTTGCCCATTAGAAAATATGTCAAATTTACTGCCAAGAAAAAAGAATTTGTAATGCAATTGTTTTTGAAAGGAGAGAAGACTGGCATCAAAAAACCCCTGAAAAAGCTTTAAAAGAAATGAGGGAAAAAATAAATAAAGATGTAACTAAGGTATTTCTAACTATTGAATACATGACGACCCAACAAATAAGAAGCATGCTCAGTTGCATGGCAAAAAAAGGAAAACTTGTGAACATAGATGACAACCTTGAAGATGACGATCCTCAAGAAGCAAACATTGAACAAGTAAGTTACCATTCAATGCATTTTTATTACTATTGATTAGATAGTTCATAAATTTACTAGTAAATAAATACTTATCAATGTACTTAAAAATATTTTAACTTATTTTCTTCAGGAAGAAGAAGATCGAAATGAAGTGCGAGTAATACTCCAAGAAATTATTGCATTAGATTTAGAGGAAAGATTTTAAAATATATCATTAATATATTATTATAAATAAAAAAATAAGCAAAAAAAATTATATATTATTATAAAATAAGAAATTACACACAAAATGCATAATGCTACATTATATAAAACACGTATAAAGAGATAAAAACAAATCAATATATTTCGGAAAATTTATAGGTCCCATGGATTTGTAAACCTTTTTTAAAACTACACTATTTGAAGTGAATTTACAACTGTGTCTTCAAGCTATTGACCCTTTGCTTCTAGAGTAATTGGCTTTTGAATTTGAATATTGTTTGGAAAAGTTCAAAATGGGCTGCATAAAATGGACTGTAATAAAAAAAGTAAGTGAGTTGCCATAGGTTTGTAACCTGGGTCTAAAACTACAATATTTGAAGTGTATTTACAACCGTGTCTCCAAGCTATTGACCCTTTGCTTCTAGAGTGATTGGCTTTTGAATTTGAATATTTTTTGGGAATGTTCAAAATGGACTGCATAAAATGGACTATAATAAAAAAAGTAACTTAGTTGCCATAGGTTTGTAACCTGGGTCTAAAACTACAATATTTAAAGTGTATTTACAACTGTGTCTCCAAGTTATTGACCCTTTGCTTCTAGAGTAATTGGCTTTTGAATTTGAATATTTTTTGGAAAAGTTCAAAATGGGCTGCATAAAATGGACTGTAATAAAAAAAGTAAGTGAGTTGCCATAGGTTTGTAACCTAGGTCTAAAACTACAATATTTGAAATGTATTTAAAACCGTGTCTCCAAGTAATTGACTCTTGGCCTCTCGAGTAATTGACCTTTGAATATGACCTTTTTTTGGAAATGGTCATCTTTGAGACCCTGTAACTACCAAAGTAAAGGGTCACCCATGGTGTTTTATAGTTTTCTAAGTACTACCCTAGTGTGTGCAACTAATTCAATAATTATTTTTGCGGGTCACTTATGGCTTAAGCAGATAATTAGGCAAAAAAATGACAAAAATCGACGAAAATGACCTTTTTCAAAGGACCCTGACCTTCAAAGCCATGTGTGACCCACCAAACTAATTATGCTGATATGTACCTAGTACCAGGTAGTATCCATATTCAAAAAAAAAAAAAAATCATAGAACACTCATGGCTTTAGAAGTAGAAGGATGATATAATGTACACCATTGGTCCATTACCTCGAACTTTGACCTCCTCTCAAGGTCAAACAAGTCGGATTTAAGAAAAACTGAAATTCACTTTTTCTTATCATAGTACTATTAACATATCCTGAAAGTTTCAAGAAAATCGAAGACATCAACTATCACGCCCCTATTCAATTTGGCCCAGTTTAAAAAAAATGGCTCTTAACACTCAATAATAGATATTTGATACGCTAGAATTCGGTTAAGGGTCTGTACAAGAAGGTTATCGATTTTCAGCAATAACTTAAAACTTTATTTTTTTGAAAATAACAAAGTAATCAAATGCAAAAAATTTAGAAGAAGTGAAAATTAGAATTAACTGGCACACTTTCAGGAAGTCGTCTTTTTCCATAAAACCTTATAAGAAATTAAAATTTTTTTAACTGCAATAAACATTAGAAATAATAAGTTATTGCCTATTTCATAAGGCGAATATTTGCTTTAATCAAAAAAAAAAAAGCAAAATTGGATTTGAGAATGTATATGTTTCAACGAAGCTAATATGACCTTTTATAAACACGTCACACAAACTTGTATGTTTTTATTTAATAGCTCAAAAATAAATTTTACTATGTTAATTTCGGTTTGTAAAAGCTTATCCAATTTGGCAAACATGCTTACAAAAGTGGAAATGTTTCCTGAAAACAAAAGTAATAATTTTTGCTTTAAGTTTAGTCACCCACGTGATAAATAGTGCCTTGTGTGACCATTAATTTAAAATGCACCTAAAACTTAATTAAAGCCTCTCACAAACGACATATAATGTTCCTCCCATTCGCAGCAGTTTCACATTCACCAGTGCTTCTGCCAGTTCTCTTGCCTTGCCTGGACAGCTGCGGATGTTTGTATCCCGAGTAAAACTGGCCGTTTGGTGCACCGTTTGAGGTCTTGCTGGTGACCTGATCATTTGGTGCACTGTTCGAGATACTTCGGACGACCATACTGTTTGGTGCACCAATTGAGGTATTGCTGATCACTTCGCCGTTCAAGATTCTGCTGATGACCTGACCATTTGGTGCACCGTTTGAGACACTGCTGAAGACCTGACCGTTTGGTGCGCCGATTTCGATCGGGACGTGGTGTTCAAATGACTTGTTGTCGACTCCGTTCTTGTTGTTCATGGGGTCTTGCTTATCTTGTTTCTTGTCGGAGAACAGAGTGCCCATGGTGAGTTTTCGTGTGCGGATGGCTTCTTCGATTTGAAACACGACCTTACCCAAGTTGACGAAGGGGGCTTCGAGCAGAAAGCAGGCAATAAATGCAAAGAAGTAGCTGGACACGGTGTAGCCCATAAAGATGAAAATCTGGAAGGGAATAGGAATACATCATCTTGATCTCAACTATAAATACTGTTACTTAAAAGGTATTCATAAGTAATATTAATGTCAAATTTATTAGGAGCATGTTAAATAAAAAAAGTAAATAATATATTATAATTAATAATTTAAAATTTGGATATGAGATTTCAAAAGGGTTAATTTATAATTTAAAAGTTTCTTTTATAATTGGATTGAAAATGAAAACAGGTTTGACTGCTAAAATTTACTTTATATTAATTGTTCAAGCGCATAAGCTACAGCAGTCTATTACCGCTATATATGTCGCCTTATAAATCTCCTATTATTTCAATAAAATAGTTCGGACAATAATCTGCAATTTTGTTGGTCGGATTGGTTTTTGAAAAATGACACACGTGTTTTTTTTATTTGCAAATGAATTTAATTATTAAGAAAACGAATTTGATAAACACTTACCGCTACCGCATTTCTTGCTTGAATACCTTCTCTAAGAGAAGAATAAAACACTTGTTGTATCAACGGATGGATCATATACGTCATAAAAGTCAGTCGACTGAAGGGAATGAAAGGTTTCCATGATAATATGGATCCCAAAAATCCTGAAAATATAAAGAATATTAGTAAATATAAAACAACAAATAATGATGTAAAATAGAATAGTAATCTACTTTTTCAGATTTGTGGGAAATTAGTGATGGATTGATCCTTTTTAATTACAATCTTATTTTTAATATACCCTACGAGAAAAATATTTACAATAAATGAAATGCATGTCTAAGAATAAAATACATCAAATCATCATGAAATGCATTGACATAATGAGTCACATGGTAAACCAAAACTTATTTTGGTTAATGGTCAATCTATTGGAATAATGAAACATATGGACCCAAACTTTGAGGGAGTTAAAAAGTAAAACTTGAAATATGCCTTTATTATTATAAATGTCATTAATTTTAAGTGTTTGGCAATATACCATTAAATTTTATTAGACAACTCTTTCACGCTTTTTAAGTGACCATATCAAATATCTCGCTTTCCAATAGGGAGAGAAACAGTTCTAGGAGTGTCATTGGTGCAGGGTCAACCAGGCCTCTCCTGAAAATAACCTTGAATGCTTAAATTTCTCGATTTCCAATATTCTAAGTAAACTGAATTAAATACTTGACTTCTTGGAGATTTTTGTTTTAATGGAGGTGGTGTAGCTGAGCTATATAATCTGGGATTAATAACAACAAAAAATTGTATTGATCCCTTACAGTGAAGCGGTACAAAAAAAATTCCATTCGAAGTCCTTAAAATTTTTTTTCAATATCCCACTTACCCCCGCATCCAGTGCTACATGCAATAACTATCCACGCCAGACCAATAGTCCAGGACATTCTGCTGAGACTGGCGTACAAGACCGTGGCCACTTTACCAGGATCACTCCCTCCAACGTTCCAAGGGTGGACTCCGAACAGGGATGCCGTGGTCAGTGTGAAAGCCCCAATCCAACACAGGGTTTTGAGACCCTGCGAAAGGAGATATTTATTGTAAACTTGGGTATATCTGTATCTTTCAGGAGGCAATATCGGTATAGTTACATTTTACCAACTAGCAGAGCTAAACTACGATTTATTAATTTTTCTCTATGATTATTAATTTCTAGATTATTATTTTTAACGCTATAATTTTTTAGTTTATGTTTACATTTTTAACATTTTGTGTGTTATATTACTATTGAATATGTATGCGAAGGAGAGGCAGAATAACAATCTGTTACTCAAATACAAAAAAAAAAAAAAAAGTTTAAATAGACCTATAAAAAACTGACAAATAGTATTTCAGGTAAAATTTTAGACTAAAATAATATTCTAATACCAATGCATTAATAAGGATTGATTCCATGCTTGATGTCGGCATGGATAAGGCTGGCTTTTGCGACTTCTGATTGGTTACTTTTTAGATTGACTCATCAACCAACTACTTAGTCTGATATGCGCAGACACGGACCGTGGAATCAAGGCTATAAATTCGCGCATCTTCAAATTACAAAAATCTGAAAATTTAAGAAGCTTTCGCTAATATGAAAAGAGCCAAATAAATACCCAATGCATATTCTTTGGTGACTTTTTCATTCGTAGGTAGTATCCGACTAGAATTCCAAGATTGTGGGGCCCCAAGTGATGAAGAGGAGGATAGTATGCTTCCTTCATTAATGCATTCCTTTGCCTGGCGAAAATCAATGAACAATTTGAAACTTAAACTCTAAATAGTTTTAAATCTGTAATAAAATATCGACACAAAAAATATTGTAGTTCTCGTATGTTCATTTTATTATGGTTACTTCTGTATTGTGGTTACTTGGTATTTTAAAACACTGGGTCAGTCATTTAGTACTAAATTAATGCAAAATAAATCACGTCCATTTGCTAATAATTTAGATTTTTTTTTCCGAAATAAAGTTATTTTTTCTGGGCCAGTGTTTCATGCTCAATATTTAGATTAAATATAGAAACAATGGCTTGTTTCATTTTTATAAAATCAACAACTACCGTGAATAATCTGTGTTACTTACTGTATATCAGCCCTGGTGAAGAGAAGAGCTGGCGGCAAATCTCGAATGTAGTTTTGTATGGCCACCCCGATCACGGATAACACCATTACTACGCAATTCACTGTCAAACCAAGTTTAGGCTTCCTGAAACAAAGAAATATATTATGAGGTTTCAGTTATCTTGAGGGATTTCCTCGTAGTTCTGTGCTCCATGGTCTGCTCCTGTGCTTGCATAAACCTACCTCAGTGCGGCACATTGACTGTAATCATCTGTGTTCCATAGCGCAACTGCGTGGCATAAACCTACCTTCGTGCGGCGTGCCTCGTGAGCTGGATCTGGCAGCAGCGAGATAGAGTGTGTGGAATCTGGAGCTGTGTGGGACTGGAGGCTACAAATTTTAACTTGTTGTTTTTTGTCCTGAGTTCTTGTCTGGATTTTGAATGTTCTTAATAAATAGATTACCTTTACCTCTTCGATGATTCTTCCATTAAAAACTACACTCGTCACAATATTTAGTCTATACACTGCAATATATTTGCTGAATTTTTTCATAGTATCCATTGGTTCCCTTTATTGTTCCAATTTTTCCATGTTTATTATTAAAAAAACATAAATATTTGAAAAACTATCTTCACATAGTAAAATTTACTTAGATGTATAGTCCCGGCGTTTCGCGGACGCACCCTTAATATCAGTGACTTGAATACCATGTAAGTTTTATTGTGGGCCAATCGACCAGATTGTGATTCAGATTGAGATAGATTTCAATCAGGACAAGATACACAGTTACACATTATTAGTGTGGATAGTTTTAAAAGCCGTTCAATAAAAAAATAACTTTTCGAAAACTTTTTTTTAATTCACTTTTTCAAATAAAATAAATATAAAAATGCTTTGTTAGTTCATATTCTAACTAAATATTAAATACTTACTTCATAATTAAAATGACAATTGGAATGCAAAGCAGATATACTTGCATATCAGACGCAAGGTACCATGAATATAAAAGACACTGAAAAATAAGCAAAAAATTCCTTGATAAGGACTTGAAAATACAGTCAAAATTACAAAAATTGGTGAATATTCAGTAAATAAAGATTTATATACTTGTCTTGTTCACTTTTTAGAGATCAAAATTATAATTGACTATAAATTTAACGCTCACGGTGTGCTATTTATGAAAGTTACTGTATTATGTAATGTGAAATCAATTGTGTGCCGATTAATTAAATTAATATTTTCGTGCCCTATCAAAAAATCTATTTTTTAAATTGAATTTTTTAATCATTTGAAGTAGAGGAAGAAGTAAAACTTTATTTAATTAAAGAATGCAATGGCTGCCAAGCCCCAGGGGCCACATTAGCATATTACAAATTACTACTCAAATAAGAGAGGGGAAATACAAACACAAAACAAAAAAACAAATCTGGCATAGGGTCAAAAACTTCACTATTTTTTTAAGAAAAAAAATTAATAATAAATAAACAATTTAGTTCATAGTAAGCACTATAACCTATTACCTAAATTCTATCGTGTATTTTAAAATCTCTTGATCTTTAAAATATGTCGCCCCTAAGAGCGTTAATCCCGTTTTTTTCCGTATTTTGTGCATCAGTCTTTCTTACAATAACCTTAAATTTTATAATTGATAAATTTTTATTCATAATGTACCATTTTCATTTGGAAATGTTTTTAGGATCATCTTTTCAAAAATATAAATACCAAAGTCTGATTTTTAAACAAATAAGCTTTATAAAATAAATTTAATTTAAAATTTCTGCAATGAAAGCAACCTTACATGTTTGGCCATTTCTAGGTAGTTCGGGAGGTTTTAACTTCTTTTTAAATGTATTTTTATTTGTTAAACTTTCTATTTCTTCAGAGAGAGAGAGAGAGAGAGTTTTTGTGTACTAAATATACATAAAGCGTTTGTGAAATATATCTTTATTGGCTTTCGGTACTTATAAGTATTTCTTAAATTGTAGTATGCCGAGTCTTTAAAAGTGCAAAATGTTCTGCTTAAGAAAACATAGAAGTATATTATATACGTATAATTTTCGTATATAGTTCAAATTTAGTTACTCAAATATTCTAGTTCGCAGCTCCCCCTGCCAATCAATCAAGAATGAGTATTTATTAAAGGTCTGATATTTATGTTACTCAAAATTTAGATAAGAAAGTTTTTAGTTTGCAAGATACTAGAACATTATTTCTATAAAATACTGAATTATAGTTCCCGTACATCATAACCATAAAAAATTATCCCATATTTTGCAAGTAAATTTTGATGTTTAAATAACTTAATTTAACATAACTATAAAGAAATATATATATTTCACTTACTCCTTGGTCCGAGCTCCTGTACAAGTTATTGATGAAGAGGAAATTTGCCCACCAATCGTTCCTGCACCCATTCACAATGGGATCAATGTTTTCATGCCACATGGGTCCGTCTCCCATCAAGGGTAACAGTGTACTTACTCCAACGAAAAACATCTGGATTGGTAGGAACCTGTAATATGTTTAAAAATAGCCTTTATTAAATAATTTGGAGTTTTAATAACATTAGAATAATAACAAGTTTGGGGAATATTCTTGTTCAGGGAACAATGAGAGCTCTTTACTACGTCAACAAACTTCAAACGAGAGCAAAGTCTAAAACCGTTTGGATGATGCATGATGTTTTGCCAGATTATGTATGCTGGGTTAATTCTTAGGCCTGTTTAATCATCGGTGGCTAGTAGAATTCCATATTTAAAATTAAGTTAGGTGCACTGTAAAAAATCTGTTTCTTTTTACAGACCCATATGTTACTTTACAAAACCCATATATTTACAGAAAAATACATTTTTTTCTTTTAACAGTTTTTATGTAAAAATAATTTGTTTGAAGAAATTTTTGTTTCGGTTTTTAACCACGGAAGTAGTACCAGACTGCAGGCGAACAAGCATTTCTACTGTTTCTGGATTTTTCCGTGTGGCGGAACAGATCAATTGGGAAAGCGTTAGACTTATGATCTGAAGCGAATCCGGGGCTCATATTTGTTAATTCTTGGTACTACTGGGGTGGGGGGCGATGGGGAGTTAAAATTTCGCTTTTCCTTTACAATTTTTCTGTATAAAACAGCTTTTGCGTTAAAATTACACATTGTTAGTATAAATAAATAGATTATATCTCTAAATTTTACGATAATTTTCAAGCATATGAGCTGACAGTTTTTTTCTGTAAAAACAGCAGACTTTTTTGCAGTGTAGAAAAACTGGGAAACTACCCCGGGTCCATTAGAAAACTGGCCCCGGTCTAACTTAATTCTTTTAATTCATAAGTCTTTTCTTGTAATTCTAAAAAGTTAGTTGCAATTCTTAAGATAAATTAGTTTACCTCCATATTCTGTGTATAGCAAAGTAGAGAGGGTTTGGTATATTTCCTGTTTTTCGTACGATGTCTGTACCAACATAAATAAACAGCAATCCACTGTATTGAAAATAGTACGCAATAGTCAAAAATTTAGTGTAAAAAATCAAAATTTCCATTATTCTAGTTATATATAAAGGTATTGTACTAAATAGTTAACCGTAAATTACTCATAAAAGTATAATAAGTACATAAAAATTTAAAAATTATGTATTGCATGATTAAAAAACTCATGCTTTTTTTAAATCATAAATATATATGTATAGAAATAACTTCGGAAAAGATGCAAATTCAATTAATCCAAGAAAAGTTTTTAAATTACCGATAAAGTCATGATAACGTGCTATGCAAGCTACAATTACAAAATTCTGTTTTACACAAGTACAAAAAAAACTATTGAAAACCAAAACCAAATAAACGGACATAAATGCAAAAGGGCATAATTACGAGGGCTGTTTTTTTTTTTCAACCTCCGATGGGCTGTAACAAAAAAACGGGTCAAAATACAAAAAAATAGATTTTTTTACCAAAAGTAATGTGCAATACTGCTTATTTCTCCACATAATCACCTTGACTAAGGCATTTGTCATACCCATAAACAAGCTTTGAAACCACCTTCACCCTCTTTATAAAATGTAGCCGCCAATGATTGGGAGGGAGTTGTGACGGTTTCGTTTAAAAAGAGTAAATTTGGAAGCTTCACGTCAATTTTTTTCTGTCCTCCAAGCCACTGCTAGTCCATAATTCCCTTATGGTGAACCTTTGAGTTTCCCTAAACACTTGGTCAACTCGCTGAACAATACCGTATGTAGCGACAGACTTGCTTCCTTGGTCCCCTTCTTCATGAACATCAGTATTGTTCAGCGAGTTGACCAAGTGTTTAGGGAAACTCGAAGGATTACCATAAGTGAATTATAGATAAGCTTAGTGGCTTGGATTGTAGCGCCTCCAAGTTGACGTAGAGCTCAAAGAAACCGTTACAGCTCCCTTCAAATCATTGGCGGCTACATTTTATGAAGAGGGTATTTCAAAGCTTGTTTACAGATATGACAAATGCTTTAATAGTCAAGGTGATTATATGGAGAAATAAGCAGTATCGTACATTACTTTTGGTAAAAAATTTTTGTGTTTTGAGCCGTCTTTTTGTTACAGCCCATCGGAGGTTGAAAAAAACCCAGCCCGCATGTTTAACTACTTACTACTATGTTTAACAGAACATATGTCCAGATAACATATCCAATTAATGTCGAACATATTATTAAGATAAAAATATGTTACGAACCTCATAAAGAAGAAATTATCTACAAGCAGAGTGGCATTTGTTATTGAGTTGAAAAAAAACTGACTGGTTAACTCAATAATAATTTGCAAGTGTTCTGAAAACAATTGAAAATAAGAATATATATAAAATATAATGCATAGTAATATAATTACAAAAATTAAATGAATTATAATTGTAATAGTTAAAATAAAAATGTAAAACTGTATTACACTAACACGATAAGTATAAATATATTACTTTATTAATTTGATCTTACGCTTTAAATGCATTTTTTATAGCCACTAATCTAATAAAAAATTATAAGTATAAATTCAAAATTTCTGGAAGGTTATTTTAAACTTTTAACTTTCCACACATACGTGGAGCTTTGTAGACAACTTAACTCCATTTTACAGTTTTTCTTATTACTAACTTTCATGTTATAAACAATAATGTTCAAATTAACAAGTATCAGTAATTTATATGGAAAAAAAAACGACGTAGAACGATTGTGACGCACGATTTCTGAGGGCGAAAGATACTTGGATTAAAATATTCAGAGGAGTTTTGCTTTTTACAAAAAAAATGTTAGAATAGACTATATTAAATTACAAAAAATGCCAAAACTTGTTTGTGCGTTCATAGCACCAAAAATGTGTATTTGTAGGGCTTAAAACTTCAAATTCCTTGAAATTGATGTTTCAAATTCCTTTTAAAATAATCTAAAAAACATACTTTAAAATATAGTATATTTGTTTGAAAAATATGTTTTCATAAAGAATGTATATTTAGGAATTTGATGGGGAGAGAAGAGGTTAATTCAAGATATCTTTAATAAAGTATTCTACAGAATACTTTACGCAATTACGTTTACAACATAAGTTATTTTAAACTTCAGTGATTAAAAATACGATTAAAATTTTTTCACATGGTTAACGAGTTTATTAAGCATGGTATTTAGGTGTGTCTAAAAAATGATTCTATAAATTCTTTCTCTATGGAGGATTATCTCTTGTCAATTAAATTTCTAATTAAATAACTCATTTTTTTTAAATGGACTTACTGAGCACGTTGAAATTGAGGAGAGAGTAGGTGTGTCCAAAGATGATCCAGCACATGGAAAAGAATCGTACCCCATGCAGCACGACCAAGTCATCAGCACCGGCATCCGTGTTCATCAGTATTTTCCAGTTGGAAATGATGGAGAAGGACAAGATGCATTTCGTGCTGTATCCTGTAAAAATACAGAACACATGATGTTTTGTAATGGAAAGCAATAATGTAAAGCAATTATATAATTTTATAATATATATTTTGTAATGTAAGCCAGGCTGTAGAAGTATGGCTCTAATGACTGTGTCATACATACAACACAATTATAATACAAATACAAAAATTGTCGACCAACAACAGGCCAGAGGCCCAGCAAGATTGGTCCAAAATAAATCTAATATATTACCAGTTTCCAATGACCGTCAAGTTTCTTCTTAAAATCTTCTACTCTCTTCGAATGCACAACATAATCTGGTAAAGCATTCCACTCATTGACAACTCTATTGTAAAACTAATGTTTTCTTACCTCCCTTCTAAAGCTCGATTTATTCAATTTCTGATCATGTCCTCTGGTCCGGCTATTTAAGGTAAAACCTAAGCCCTCCATGACTCCCTGTTTTATGAACTTGAATAACTGTATTAAATCACCCCTAGCTCTTCTGTTTTCCAGGGAATACATGTTTAAAGATCTTAATCTGTTATCAAATCAATACCATACCAGAAAGACCCTTAATCATTTTTGTAGCCCTATGCTGAACTTTTTCAAGCAACTCTATATCTTTTCTGAGTAAGGGAGATCAAAACTGAACAGCATATTCCAGATGTGGCTTTACCAATCCCCTATACAATGGCAAAATAATCTCCTTAGATTTAGAAGTTATACTTTTTCTAATATATCCAAACATTCGATTGGCTTTCTTACTTGCCTCAACACACTGTTTGCTCATTTTGATTAAATCATTGCTCACCAAAACTCTTTTTCTGAGTAAGGGAGATCAAAACTGAACATCATATTCCAGATGTGGCTTTACCAATCCCCTATACAATGGCAAAATAATCTCCTTAGATTTAGAAGTTATACTTTTTCTAATATATCCAAACATTCGATTGGCTTTCTTACTTGCCTCAACACACTGTTTGCTCATTTTGATTAAATGATTGCTCACCAAAACTCTTAAATCTCTAACGAACTCACTATCTTGGATACTTTCTCCCTGTAAAACATAAAAATGATTAACATTGTTCTTACCCAAATGCAAGGTTTGACATTTGTTAACACTGAACGACATGCCCCACCTTGAAGCCCATTCAGTAATTTTCGTAAGATCATTTTGTAATTTCTCGATTTTCTCAACAGAATTTACTGTATTCGTCACATTTAAGTCATCTGCAAAAATACTTAACTTGCTATTCAACCCACAGCTGATATCATCAATAAACATAATAAATAAAATTGGCCCTAGTACAGAGCCCTGAGGCACTCCACTTACTACCTCATTCCAATCAGAGTACTTACCATTAATGTGAACCCTTTGTTTTCTATTGGTCAACCAATTTTTAATCCAACGGACCACAGCATTCCCTAACCCAAATCTTTTCAACTTAAATAACAAAGCTTCATGAGGAACTTTATCAAATGCCTTTTGGAAATCGATGTAAATAACATCAACCATATTGCCATTATAAATCTCTTCTGTAACAGTATCATAAAATTTTAAAAGATTAGTTGTACAAGACCTACCTTTTCTAAAGCCATATTGATTATCTGAAAGCAAATTACTAGTTTCCAAAAAAGTCATTATATGCATTTTCAACAATGTCTCAACAACTTTACCTAAAACAGATGCAAGACTAACTGGTCTGTAATTACCCGGATCAAATTTAGGCCCTTTCTTGTACAATGTAGTAACGTTTGCCAATTTCCAGTCTGCTCTGCTGGCACCTGACCAGAAATAAATGATGACCTAAAAGTAGTCAGAACTGCATCCCCCAACTCTTCTGCACATTCAACTAAAATTTTAGGATAAATATCATCAGGTGTCCAGGTGCTTTGTTAGGTTTCATAATTTTTAATAGACGATAATAGAAACGAAAGACTAGGTCGTAAGTCATTGTTACCACCTTGTTACATGAGGCTCTTGGAAAATTTTTTAGATACGGATAAACTCAATCAAAAGCAGGACAAGCTATGAAATTACATAGTGGCAACTATTTACCATCTACAGTCAAAGACCAATATTTATATTGCAAAGTTGTTTTCTTTTCAAGGATTTTATAATAATAAAAGATTAGTCTTAGAATAATTCTTATTACTTATGTTAACGAAGATATCTTTTTTTACTTATGTAAATAAAATAAGCTAAATTCTCACAAAAAATGAATAAACGATTTTTTTTATATTTCAAATGAAACTTGAAAAATAAAAAAGTAATGAGCTTTGTTGAGAAGACTACAGGTAAAGAAAATTGGGTAGTGTTTAGGAGAACGGGCATCCTTCACGCATTACGTTCGAGAATCTGCGTATGCTCTGGGCAGGTTTTACTGAAACCGTGTAAAACATTGCGTGTACGAGTATTGGACACAAATTTTACAAGTCGTTCCCTGAAGAGTCGTATCTGTATGTCTATAATTTCGATATTATTTCAATAAAAAAACCCACATAAATACAAATTAACTGTAACCTCTATCTTTCTCCGCATTTTTCTCATCTGTTTCGGATGTATTTAGAAGTATGTCGGCAGTAGTTCCACAAATCACCATTAGCGTTAAGATTCCAAGAACACAACTGAAAAGAAACATTTCAAATACTTACTTATAAAAAAAATGATGATTTTAGAAAATGAAATTTAAAGAGAGTCATTGTTTAAGTTTATTGCTAAAGAATATTTTTTTTCTATAGAAGCGAAAATTTATCGCATATATTCAAAATAAGTAAATTTTTTTTCCAAAACAATCCAAATTTTAGCAATATTATTCCAATTAAAATTGTGTGCAATATCCGTTTCTGATGAGAGAAGAAATAAACTATTCAGCCCAACATTCTTTTGTAAATAATTCGTAATTATTTTGCTAAATGCCCTCTCATTGCATACGGCATAAGCATTTTGCCGAATGCAAGAAATATTTAAAATGTTCGGATGTTTTTGCTACATCTGACTTTTTTTAGCTTCCACACTACGTTAAAACGTGAAAAGTGGAAGTTTTTATAAAGACTATGACCGTCCGTCCGTCACCCAGTTTTGCAGAACGAACCATAATTGGAGATTTTCTATATACGAGGGCTGTTTTTTTTAACCTCCGATGGGCTGTAACAAAAAAGGGGGTCAAAATACAAAAAAGTTTTTTGACCAAAATTAATGTAAAATACTGCTTATATCTCCACATAATCACCTTGACGATTAAAGCATTTGTCATATCTGTAAACAAGCTTTGAAATACTCTCTTCATAAAATGTTGCCGCCAATGATTTGGAGGGAGGTGTGACGGTTTCTTTGAGCTCCACGTCAATTTGGAAGCTCTACAATACAAGCCACTATGGTAATCACTAATTCACTTATGGTATACCTTCGAGTTTCCCTAAACACTTGGTCAACTCGCTGAACAATGCCGTCTGTAGCGACATACTTTCTTCATTGGTCCCCTTCTTCGTGAACATCAGTTCGGCCACCTTTAAATTTTCAACAGCATTCACAAACAACGCCATCACTAATAAAGGTGTCTCCATACACTCTATTTATTTTTCGATGAATTCTGTTACACTGCATTTATGCTTGCCCTTATGCTTGCGAGAAACGTATAACAGTTCTCGATTCTCAATTGGCGGCTACAATTTATGAAGAGTTTATTTCAAAGCTTGTTTACAGACATGACAAATGCTTTAATCGTCAAGGTGATTATGTGGAGAAATAAGCAGTATTGCACATTACTTTTGGTAAAATCTTTTTTGTATTTTGACCCGTCTTTTTGTTACAGCCCATCGGAGGTTGAAAAAAAAACAGCCCTCGTATTTCTTTTAAAACTTACAGAAACGGTATCTGATAATTTTCAATGATAATTTTTTCTTGTTTAACTTCACAGCGGGGAACCGTGATATTTGCAGGGAAGAATTTCTTAGAAACTACAAAAGAAAAAACAAAGGTTAAACAATATAAATAGCAAACCTTATCACTATTGTATTAAATAAACTGATTATAGTAGGCGGACTAACATTCCTCTAGTTGTCTTATTTGGTGAAGCTGACAATAATATTTCATTAAATATAATTTCTTAGTACATTTAATATTTTTTTTTATTATGAATGGGAATAATTTGAAATTTGCACTAATTTAAAAAAAAAAAAACTTAATAAAAAAGAAGCTAGAAAATAACACTTTTTATTTCTAATCCTAATATTATCAAATCCCTTTTTTGAGTAATAAAAAACATAAAGTTAAAATTTATTCGAAATTGTAGCACATTCTTTTTAGAAATTTCTTTTTTTCAAGTTCTTTCAAAATATAATATCACGAATATTACCAATTTGAGTGATATTGAAAAGATCTTCTCTAGAGCACGTTGATGGTATACAGACGCCGAGTCTAAAGGGGAACATGTAAAACAGTTGCAAATACTTCGTGAACTCCCCCAAAGGCTAAAAATAAACAATTGAAGTAGTATGAATAATTTTTAAGTGTAATTATAAAATATAGAACTTAAACAGACCTTTATATTCAGAACTGCTATTTGGTGTAAAATTCAACTTGTTTAATTAAAATTTCAATTTAAAATGTTATTTTAATTCTATGTAAAGTTAAAATTTTGCCTAAAAGTTTCGTCTCACAAAATCCCAAAAAACTTGTAAACAACCTAAAATTATCTTTATGAAATTCCTAATCGGTTAACTGAAATGAAAAATATAAATAAAAACTTAAATATAGTTTACATTTCGTTTTTGAAATTAAAAGAAAAGTTGATAAAAGGTTCAGATTCTAGTTCAACGTAACTTAACTAATATCATGTACTGTAAAAAGCTTCACTAAAAATATTCTGTGTAAAATGGATTTAATTTTTATGAATAATGTATTTTCAAATTAAATAATAATTTAAACACTACCATATCATAAAAATAGTCAATCAATAGAAATAATTAACATTAGGTGTTGAAAACAATACGGAAAAAACCCGTTTAAAAGATAGGTTAAATATATTTTAATTAGTAATTGTAGTTTTATTTCAGAATGAATCGGGTACACAAAACAAAGGGCAACTTATATGTAAAGATTGAAAAGAAAGTTGCATTCATTGGAAAAACTAATGTACCCATTTTAATGATATTGAGAAAATTTTAAGTCTTGAATAATCAAATTTAGCAATAGTTAAAAAATGGATAAGGTAAAACACCCTAAATATTATTTGAGATGATAGCAAAAAAATTTAAATAAAAAAATATTACTATTCATATAAAAATTAATATATTTTTAATTTTTAGTTTACACGAATACACTTAAAATACACAAATTCAAATCACACTTAAAATAGCTTCAAATTCAAATGTCACGCATAACAATTGAAGAGCTTAGTGGAAGAACTTGCTAAGTGACAAAAACGTGAAAACGAGAAAAATGAGCTTTAAAGTTTTTGCTTACCCTTAAGAGGGACTGTCAGTCCCATAGAGCTAATGCATTAGTTTTGGAATCACAACTTTCACAGAAGTATTGCATTGCCATGTTAACCCTTTTCCCCCAGGTGCCAGGTGTGGGAATCCACATAACATCGAAATAAAACAAATTTGAAACGAAAATGTTATTTAGTTATTTAATTATATATTTTTAAAGTTTTGAAATGCCAAAAACATACAGCAAATGCCGACACTATTTTAAAATGTTATCAATTAATAATAAAATAACCGTATATTATTTTATTTTCAATTTTGTTTTAAATTGATGTTATGATGATTCCCATACCTGGGGAAAATGGGATAACATGGCAAAAATAATTCTTTTGCAAAAGTTGTGATTTCAAAACTAATGCATTAGCTCTATGGGACTGACAGTCCCTCTTAAATACTTTAAAAACGTCCCTTAAAAAAGGTAAAAATTATACTTAAATTAAAGTTTATGAAAAGGGAGAATCTTACTATCTTTTTTAAGGCGGGAATAACTTGTTTATTGACATAAAAATCTCTATTTTTTCAAAAGTGCCATTTGGCACTTTGTTCCACTGAGCTCTTCAATTGTAGCTTACATTTTGTTTTCTTTTCTTCAAATAATATTCAATTTTTCAATGTATATTAAAGTGGCTCAATTGGTGTCATTTATATGCTTAATGTCCGAGAACCTACTGCGCCCCCGAGACATTACGTTTCTTAGTGATATTAATGGCCTTGGTATCAAACATCATCTACAGACTACGCAAGTATGCCTTTGTACCTTAATTACAGGAAGAGCTACTTATTAATAATCATTGGTGTGTTTTTACGCAGCCATAATGCAGGGTCATTGTGCATATATCTTGGTTTTTTTTTGGAGTATCACGTTTCCGAGGTAAATGGTCATTTGCGGAAATGTATTTCTGGTTTTCAAAATTAGAAGAATTCTGTAATTGTGGTGACCATGGAAGATTAGGAAAATAAACTGATTTGTCTGAGATATGTATGTGTCTCGCTCTGTTACACTAATCTGTGAATTTTAATTTTTGTTTGTGAACTGTTGAAATAGGTCAAGTTAAATGGTGAAATAGGTCAATTTTTTTATGTTCAAACTTTCTAAAAACTTATATTTCTTGGATTGAAAATGTTTATTTAAAATTAAAATGTATTCTTTTTAGTGATCTTTACTGCTATTATCTATTTTTGACAAGACAATTTATAATATTATGTACGAGTAAAAGAGACAAATATATATGTCTTTGACCTTAATATTGATAATTTACTAATCTAGATGTCTAGATTCGATATAAGTTATATTTTATTTTACAATCTGATGGATATATACTTATAAATCCGTAGTCAAATAGTCAGATTCTATCAGGTTTTCCAGCACACATATAATTTAAAAAAATTCATTAGTTCATAATATTATTAAATTTATGAATTTAAAGTATTGAGGAGTATTTTATAACTATCTACTACAGAAATATATACCTTAAATATCTTTAAAATATTTTTTTTTAGTTAATTTTTTTAATTTAACTCATTCAGAGACAACAAATTTACACTTATGCTTTTTCTCTTATACCTCAGATGGTTAATAGTACGCCTACATAATAATAACATATTTAACTAAAACAAAGAATGTGCTCTTGGTTCGTCCCGTTTCTAAAAAAATGCAATAGGCATAAAAAAAATATATATAATTACTAGCTATTTGTACTCATCTAATGTTATTGATATGTTACATTGAGCATATTAAACTGTCTTCCAAGTCGTCAAATAAAGAATATCACCAAACCAAAACAATTAATTCACTATAGAAATCAATCACTATAATTAATAAAGAAATTAAATATATTTCATGACATATATATTTCTCTTGTGTGCATTTACACTTGCTTCGAAACGTATTAAGTAATTTTTCTCGCGCGTAGCAAAGTAATATATATTTGTTAGAAATATTTATTAATTTTGCTATGTAATAAATTATACATTGCATAATAGTTTTTAAAAAAATTTGCCTGAAAAACTATGATTTAACAATAATTGTTAGCTGAATCGGCAATGCTAAGTACTTGTTCATCACTTAAATTTTTTTTTCAATATAAGATATTACAAAATAAATAAAAATCATGCAGACAAATATACCTTATTTTATAAAAAAAAATAGTTTTCGAGTTTTACTTAAAAGTAAACGCATTTTAAAAGTTTTGTTTCGAAATGTCAAAAGAATATTAGCCTAAAAGGCTAAAGTAAAGCAGTCTTAACCCTGAGTGTGAGAGAGAAGTAGAGAGAAGTCTAAGAACAGATTTACCTAAAAAAACCTAAACCTAAAAAAAATACGTTATTAAGATTACATTTTAGATAAGAGTTGCCTCATTTAAAACCTATGCAGTAAGTTACTTGTAAGAAAATTTGTAAGGACACTCAAGCAGAAGGAGAATAAGAAATATTCACACATATTTATGATGTGCAAATATTTACACATGATGAAAACATGAGAAGATATAAAGTGATATACATGATATATCACGAGAGAAGGTCACGTTCTATTAAAGTTATATTTTTGTTTTAAAGAATTAGTTATACTAGGGGGCACACCCCCCTGCTCGCTATCACTCGCCAACCCCCGGGGAACGGCTTGCGCAGCTCCCTTTGGATCCCTTCGCGATCCAGACTAGCTTCGCTCTCTCACCATACATTAAATATTTTAGTCTAGCCTTTAGTATCCTTTTTAAAATAAAATTCGGTTAATCTAAAGGAGCATATCCGGCATTTTTTCTCCAAATATGGTAAACCCGCCAAATCAGTATTGTGGCTACACTTGGCTACGAAAATCGGGCAGAATCGCATTTTAAGCAAAATTCTCCAAATATTACAACCCTGCCTTTTTTTAAACCAAGAGCAAACCTGAATTAAGTTATGGCAACCTTTGTCTTTATTTGTTATTTTTAGGATAAACTTTAAACGGCGATCGCGCTCTCGTGTTGCATTGCTAATTTCTAAACCTTAACCCATTTAAATCTTAACTGCATATATTTTAATCCGAATCTATTTTATTCTAATTTTTATTAATTATATGCTTAATGATTGTAAATAATTAGTTTATCATTTTAAATCAATTATTCGGCATTTTAATGTTCTACTTTTTTATTGAATCTGTTATGTTAGAGAATTCTCCCTGGTACGTTTAAGTTTATTAAGTTTAAATTAACCAAAATAAGAAATAATTTCTTAAAATAATTTTGTGCAGCAAACTGTTGAGTTATGATGTTCTTATTTTAAAATATCTACGATCGCAAATGCCACGATAATTTTTAGTAGAGAAATCTTTTATGTTCACTTCAGCAGACAATTTCAGTTTTGAGCATTTTGAGTGAGTATTTGTTGTCATTTCAAGATGACAATAGACTTGGCAAACACTCGGTTTGTTGTCAATTTGACTTGGAGACATTTTTCGACTTGGCGCCAAATCCGGACATGGTCCTTTAGGTTAACTTAAATTTCTAGTGTTTGCTTGCTCCGGAGTTTCACTTCTTCTTGCGATTCCCCTGCGAAGATTATTGCGAAAATATTTCGCTGCTTGACTAAGATCCATTTGTAACTAAATTAGAAGCCGTGGTAGCCGTTAACGCTTAGAAACTATGTTTAAAAACAATTTGAATTTTTCATTTTCAACGATGAAATAACGTGAACAAATATATTGACTTAACTGGATTTTAGCACACCACGTGAATTCCACGCGTTTTTTATTAAGTTCAGTCAATCGAAATTATAATTTAAGTTTCATACATTAAACGTCGTAGTTTAACGCCAAATCTGGTTACCCGACAAATTGGTATTATGGCTACCTTTGGGGAAATTAGCAATTGCATTCCCAATTTTTAAATATTAATCCATTTAAGCCATAGGCATATAATTTATTCTGAAGTGTTTTTATACCAATCTTGTGTTAAATTTATGCTTAACAATTTTAAATAATTATTTACTTTTTTTAAAATCAATTCTTCGGCATTTTAACGTTCCATGTTTTTTTATAAATCGTTGTTTTTTTAGTAAAAAAAAAGTATATTTTCTGTTTTACTGCCGTATCGTACAATGTTTTGCACATAATATTTATGGTTATTTATTCATTTTTTTGGCGTTCTGCAGCCATTCCTGAAATTGACAATTCTTGTGTTATTTTGTAGTGCTTTTCTCAAAAAAATACATTCAATGTTTTTCTGCCGCATCGAACTATGTTTTGTGCATAACACTTATAGTTATTATTTCCTTTTTCAAGCCATTCCTGAAGAAACACTATTTTGTTGTTTTCACTCGGCAATTTTAAAATTGTAGTAGTCATAGACATCATAGTTAAAATATTAGATTGGCAGATCACGTGACTTCCAATGCTAACGACGGGACGCGCATGGAGACCAAAATAAGGGGGCAAAATGGCCAGTGTTGCCACCACTTTAAGGAGAAAAATTCTACGGCATCATCGGAAAAATACCATTTAATTCTAAAATTACCAAAAAAATACTTGAAAAGCATTTCAAGTCACTAAAAAGATTACAAAATGCAGCTAGTACTTTTACGATATTTTTTTGGAATTTTAGAATTTATTTTAGAATGGGGTTGTTTCACGGAGGATCTGGCAATAGCTCTGCGGTTTTGTTTTCATGTCTCTCGAATTAGTTTTGTTGATATTCGAAATTGAGTTATCTAAGAATAAGTTATTTTAGTTGTTATTTTTTAAAATTACAACTTCTTGCTGTGCTGTTGGTTGTTTTAATCATTTATTAAGGAAAACTTGCATTGAAAGAAGTTGGAATTTTAAAAAATTAACAACTAAAATATTCTCGTCGAAAACTCACTCCCGAATACCAAAACAGCAGTAATTCGAGAGACATGAAAACAAAATCGAAGAGCTATTGCCAGATCCCCCGTGAAACAACCCCATTATTATAAAATTACAAAAAAAAATATATCGTACAAGTACTAGCTGCATTTTGGAATCTTTTTAGTGACTTGAAATGGTTTTCTAGTATTTTTTTGGTAATTTTAGAATTAAATGGTATTTTCCCGATGATGCCGTAGCATTTTTCTTCTTAAAGTGGTGGCAACACTGGCCATTTTGCCCTTTTATTTTGGTCTCCATGCGCTGCGCGTCCCGTCGTTAGCACTGGAGGTCACTTGATATGCCAATCTAATACTTTAACTATGATATCTATGGTAGTCATAGATATCATAGTTAAAGTATTAGATTGACTGATCACGTGACCTCCAATGCTAACGACGGGACGCGCATGGAGGCTTTTTAAGGGGGCAAAATTGCCAGTGTTGCTGCCACTTTAAGGAGAAAAATACCATTTAATTCTAAAATTACAAAAAAAAATACTAGAAAAGCATTTCAAGTCACTAAAAAGATTCCAAAATGCAGCTAGTATTTTTATGATATTTTTCTGTAATTTTAGAATTTATTTTAGAATTATTCTAAAATACTAACATTCTCCTTAAAAATATCGTAAAAATACTAGCTGCATTTTGGAATCTTTTTAGTGACTTGAAATGCTTTTCTAGTATTTTTTTTTTAATTTTAGAAATAAATGGTATTTTTTTGTAGTATGTTTCGCCTTAAAGAGGCAGCAACACTGGCAATTTTGCCCCCTCAAATTTTGCCCCCTTGGGTCGGAGACCCACTTATAAACCTTCAATCCTTGATTGGTTGGTTGGTTGGTTGGTAGACATATATATTCAGGTTTGTGTGCTTGGTCAGCGACCCGCTTATAAACCTTCGTCAAGTAAGACAGACACAAAAGACACACACAAGTGGATCCATCTAATTTTTAGAGACAGAGGCCAACTAGAGGATCCCCAGAATTGGCTTGTCACCCCCAGAGGTATTGATTTGGTATGGGAACTTAGAGGACTTTCGGACCCAACAGATTTAACGAGCACGTACTCCGCATATACTCGGTAGGTCTTCAGTGGTACCGGGACTCGATCGCAGGACCATCCGATCCCGAGACCGAGACGCTGACCACTAGGCTCACTACGGCCCCAATCCCTGATGGTAGTAGTATTTTTGTTCATTTCGATTGTTGCCAATGCAATGATATAAATAAAAGGAAATTTGGAAGCCGTATAAGAGTATTATATATATACTAGGGCGCACGCCCCCTTCTCGCTATCGCTCGCCAACCCCTTTAAATTTTCAAACTTTAAACGTCCCTAATATTATGCATGTTTAAATTTAAACTTACTAATTCTATCCTAAAGTTGTTGTTTCAAACACTTTTCTGTTGTTTTCAGTCGGCCATTTTGAAATTAGTAGTATTTTTGTTCATTTCGATTGTTGCCATTCCAGAGATATAAATATAAGGAAATTTGGGCGCCGTATAAGAGTATTATATCATTAATTATAAGAAGAACTCATTTCTTAAATTATTTTTGTGCACATTGTTTTGAACTTGCAGCAAACTGTTGAGTTCGTATTTTCTTATTTTAAAATATCGCTATGATCTATTATCGCAAATGCCAAGATAATTTTTTAATAAGGAAATCTTTCATGTTCTCTCAGCAGACATTTTCAGTTTTGAGCAGCATTTTAAGTAATTATTTGTTGTCATTTCACAGACTTGGCAAACGCTCGGTTTTTGTCATTTTGACGTGGCGACATTTTTCGACTGGCGCCAAAGCCGGACATGGTCCTTTAGGTTAACCGCCTTTAGTATCCTTTTAAAATAACATAATTGCAAATTAATTGTTATAAATAAATGGCTATCATTGCGAAAATATGTCGCTGCTTGAATAAGATCCATTTGTAAATAAATTGGAAACCGTGGTAGCCGTCAACGCTTAGAAACTATGTTAAATAATAATTTTAATTTTCCCTTTTTTATTAACAATAGTGTTTGGTAATTCAGTCGGTAGATATTATAATTTAAATTTTCAAACTTTAAACGTCCCTAATATTATGCATGTTTAAATTTAAACTTACTAATTCTATCCTAAAGTTGTTGTTTCAAACACATTTTTGTTGTTTTTCAGTCGGCCATTTTGAAATTAGTAGTATTTTTCTTTTTAAAAGAATATTAAAATATTTTATTGATACTGAAATAAATACTGCGAAAAAGTTATGGTTATATTCAGCTAAAATTAAAAACATAAAACCTTACCCCGGTATCATTTTCAAATCTCTTGAATGCATCCAATCTCCTATTGATGGCATAAAATCTTGGTTTAGGGGGAAGCTTGGGCCAGGCCTCAATTGTGCAGTACTGACCTCGTACATTTTTTTCTTTGGAAATTATTATCTCGACACACTGATCGAATGAACCGAAACCAGACAGCGTGCCAGTCAGTATACCGTCCACCACCTTTGCAGATGCATCAGCCACTGCATTAAAATTAAAACATGCGTTAATGCAATTGTAAAATAATTTGTTACTAAATCTTTAATTTCTGTTAATTTATGTGCAGTTTGGATCGAACATTTTATGTGTTTATTGAATTTAAATTAATACTGTTATAAAAAAACATATAATATTATATTAAATGTATATTTCATTTTATAAATTCAATAATGGTCATGTAAAAATAATTATGTATTTTATAAAAAGATTTTTGTCGTGAATTTAAATAAGAAAGATTGGGAAATGATAAAAAAAAATGTTTTAATAGCTTAAAAATTAGGAAAAGGTTTCTTTTTGTATATTTCACCACTGGAAAATAATTACAATTTGGGTTTTTCAACAGAAACTGTGGTTAACTTTTCAATATTTAGAATTTTTCAAAGGACATCAGAGTGAATTCTTTTTAGAGTATTTTTACAAAAGGTAATTACATAAATGCTTTTAATTTAAAATCTTCAGTAACTGAAGAGATCCTGATTATAAGCTCACTTCTCTAAGGGTAGTAAATTGATTTTAAATCTGGAAAATTTTGGGATTTAAAAATCTTAAAAAGAGTTGTGAAAATAGTGCTTAAAAACAATTTTTAAGTTATATACAATTGCACGGGCAGCGCTTTCCCTCCGCAGACCAGTTTCCTTAAGAGTCGAAGAAGTAACCTAATTTAGATGCACTCATGAATTAAAAACTAGTTACTGTACATTCAATTATTTGATTTAACAGCATTATTGAAAAAGTCTTTACGATTTGTTGAATTATTTTACTGTTCTTTCCATACTTAAACTTCACAGAAATTTTATATTGCCTGTAAAATCTGTCCTACCTAGTTATCCACTGGTCTTATCTTGTAACTATTTAAGCCAATTTATGCATATCATATCTACAGCTAAACACATATATATATAATTCGCATTTTTATAAGATATATATATAAATTTAGCGTCAAACAAGCTGACAAACCTTACTCTTTAATGCATACGGCTTGAGGCCCCTCAGATCTGCTATCCACTTGAACAGGGAGTGCTGACACTCCGGAGATAAGCCCAGCTTCCCAGAAGAAGCTGAATCCACGAAATAAGGCATGGCAATCTTGATAGCTTGGCCCGTAATCTTCCTCACTCTTTTTAAGCCAGACTCGAACCTTTTCACGGCGTCTTCCACTTGAACCTCATATTCTAGATCTTCCGGTAAAAAGGACTTTGGATCTCTGGGCGGTACAACGGTGGATAATGGAGATCCTAAACTCCCAAGTATGGTGGATGATAGGGACCATTCATCTGAGTGTACAACGGTAGATGATGAGAAGTCTTCATCCTTAGGTACCACGGACTTTGGATCCCTAGGTACAATCGTGGACGATAGATGTCCTGGTACAACGGTGTGGATTAGAGACTCTAGATCCCCATGTACAGTGGAAGAGGATAGAGAAGAACATGAGGACTCTAGGAAGCAAAGGACCACCAGAAAGATGCAAAAACGAGGTATGCGGGTTATCATCTTGGCGAGAAGCTTCCCAATCCCTTTCTCTGCCGACTGGCTGAAGAGTGAATATGAATATATGGTCATTTACAGTTGGACAAGCTGACTCATGAAAATTTTCAAAGGTCTTCGGATTGCTGTTTAATCACACGTCTTTGCTTTTTCCTCTAACGTGGCGTGCAAACATAAAAAAGAAGTTTAGTTGAGAATTTTGTTCTTCTTTTGGTATCTTTTTTTTTATTCCGTTAATGATTCTTTGTGGTGGAGAATAGTACTAATAATGCTAATATTCATTGCTAATGGTTACCCGCGCCTTCGTAGAAAACCCAAATCGTAGGCATCATTATTTAGATATAAACTTGACAGTAGGCGTGTCAAATCTGTAGCCAAGGAGGAAAAATATAATAGACTGAAAAGAATTACTGAAATAAAAAATAGCCTTTTTTCTTTTGGTGCCAAATGTTAGCACTGAATCAAAACCAGAGTTTTTGTTTTGGATTGCTATCCATATTCCATATGCCCGTTTGGTATTAAAATCCATATCCCTATTAAATAATTAAATAATTAAATAATTAAATAATTAAATAATTAAATAATTAAATAATTAAATAATTAAATAATTAAATAATTAAATAATTAAATAATTAAATAATTAAATAATTAAATAATTAAATAATTAAATAATTAAATAATTAAATAATTAAATAATTAAATAATTAAATAATTAAATAATTAAATAATTAAATAATTAAATAATTAAATAATTAAATAATTAAATAATTAAATAATTGAATAATTAAATAATTGAATAATTGAATAATTGAATAATTGAATAATTAAATAATTAAATAATTAAATAATTAAATAATTAAATAATTAAATAATTAAATAATTAAATAACTAAATAATTAAATAATTACATAATTAAATAATTAAATAATTAAATAATTTAATTAATATTCACCCGAGAAGTTCATGTGTCATTTATAAGTGTTTATTAAGAAAAATTGAGTTTGACACACAATTTTTTTCACTGAATATAAATAAACTAACCAAAATGTTAAATTATTTAATTTGAAAACTTAAAAGAAAGAAATATTCAGCGTTTGAGCGAATTCAATTCAAAATGCTAAATAAATATATTTGTTACCGAAGAATGTAACATTGTGGTGTGTTATAATTAAACTGACAGTATACTCAGGACTTTCTGTAAAACAAACTAATTAGCGGAAAATTAAATTCTTAAATTTTTCAACAGGGAATATTATAAGCCACTGCTGTTTTTTCCAGACATGGTATAAAAAATCGTTTTTAAAACTTCAAAACTTAAATTAGGGATGACAAGGTTTAAAATCATTTTTTTTACTCAGATTACACAAATTACAATAAGTAATAATATTGCTGTTATAATTAAGCTGACGGTATACTCAGGACTTTCTGTAAAACAAACTAATTAGCGGAAAATTAAATTCTTAAATTTTTCAATAGGGAATATTATCAGCCACTGCTGTTTTTTCCAGACATGGTATGAAATGTCGTTTTTAAAACTTCAAAACTTAAATTAGGGATGAAAAGGCTTAAAATCAATTTTTTTTACTCAGATTACACAAATTAAAATTAATAATATTGCTGAAATTTTTTAAAAATTACAATGTTTCTAACTTAATTTTACGGTATTTTAATTCTTATTAATGAATCAAGTTTCTTCTAAAGGATTTTTTTTGTGGGGGATTCCCCCGCCCTAGTCATCAAGGAGTGATAGCAATGAGTCCAAATGAATAATATCATACTAGTTTGAGTTTATTAATGAATCAAGTTTCTTCTAAAGGATTTTTTTTTGTGGGGGATTCCCCCGCCCTAGTCATCAAGGAGTGATAGCAATGAGTCCAAATGAATAATATCATACTAGTTTGAGTTTATTAATAAATCAAGTTTCTTCTAAAGGATTTTTTTTTGTGGGGGATTCCCCCGCCCTAGTCATCATGGAGTGATAGCAATGAGTCCAAATGAATAATATCGTACTAGTTTGCGTTAGAGAAAACCCTAAGTATAGCTTAGCTATTTTAACTTCTACTACCAGGTATTTGTTTTAATTTTCCAAAAAAAAATATTTAAAAAAAGCATTTTAAAGTTTCTAAGTAATGCTTTTATTAATATTTCTATAAAGTTTTAACGATTTGAAAACGAAGTGTGAAAGTAAAAAATCATGTTTCTGTTCTTCCGTTTAGATATTTGGAAAAAACATCGATAAAAGTTATTTGGTTATATAAAGAAATTTAATTAGTTAAAAGACTAAAACTTTTGTTCATATTGTCGATTATTTAGCCTTATATAGGTTTATTTTTATGAACAGCTACAATTTCAATTGGTCTGCAACAATCACAAAAAGTCAATTTAGTGAAATAATGAATTGTAAGAAAAACTTGTAACAATGAAATCCCAAAAATGTTTGTATTAAAAAGTTATATGTATTTCACTCTTAAGCTTCTTAAAAACAATGTCGATTATTTAACGATAAATTTAAAATAATTAACTTCAAACATCTTCTTCAGATCAATTTTTGACTGAGCGAACTGTGTTTGATTTTTCCGAAGTTTGCTAATTGCTTATTTATGCTGATAAGTTTGTTTTTTACTGTTGCTGAATCATAGTGAGATATTATTTTAAAAATGTCTTTCATTGCACTTTAATTATTTATTTCACTGTTATGTTTTATTCTTACCTTTTTAAAGGCTGTTGCAGAAGCAATTGAAGTTTTGTATGAAGTTAATTGCAGGGGTTTTTTTCTTATCGCCCAGCAACTTGCTTCATCATTTTGTCTTGACTTATCTACGTACGCTACACTCTTGTAAACGTCTTGTCTTGTATTTACGTACGCTACACTCTACATAAATAAATGAAAAAAAATAGATAAAACCTAATAGCTAATACTGCTTAACGCTTTAAATACTTTAAATATATCTTATATAAATTCACAACCAATAAATAAGCCTGATTAAATAATTTGAAAAACTGTAACAAATTTCATAGACACTACCTAATAAAATACATATTTAAACAACATAAGCAACCAACTAAAATATATCAGGTATGCCCAAAAATATAATAGTGAAAATAAAAATGCAGTGATCAACTTTAACTCTAATTCTAAGCGAATTCGTAAGGGAAATTAAAATGTGTATTGGATTTATCATTTATCCATTAAGTAGAACTTTATTAATGGTCAAAAGCGTTGTTAGACGATTCTACACTCGGTTTAGAGAAGTAATAAAAACTACAGTCAGTGAATGGATAGAAAATTGTACTTAAAGCTGAGCTAGATAAATAAACAAGTTTTATTATAAGTTTATTTAAAACTATCAGCCATTTATTCAAATATTCAACTCTATTTTCAAACTATTAGTTAATAAATGATTCTCAAGTCTTTTTAAACCAGTTTTTAGGATATATTCACTATTTAAATGATTCCAATTACTTAAAAAAGTTAATTCGGATATTGTTCCTATATTTTCATACATTTTAGTTTTTACAATATCTTTTTTACGCATATTTTTTAAAAATACTAAAATAATAATTTTTATTTTCAGTGAATAGACGGGAAGGGGAGAAGTTGCCCGGTTGAACGTTTTAAAAAGGAGTGGTGATTTATTGGAAAGATTGGTGCGGTGTAAAGGCAAATTATATACTGACTGTAGTTCTGATAATCAACTTCAATTCTTGTCGAAATTACCAAAAGTCGGCGTGTTTTTGCGAGAATTGCCAAGAAATGAAACTGAAAAAGTAGTTTTGCTGATGCTTCTGAAAGAGAAGTATTTCTTCTATTAAATATGATAAAAGACTTGATATGACACATTTTAAGACGGTTTCACTAGTTAACTTGTTTGGGAGGTTGGAATTAAATGAAAAAGTGACGATTGTTCGAAGTGTTCAGAAATGCTGTTAAGAGAATTTTAAAATGATGACTAAAATCACACCTAAAAAGATAATTTAGAATTTCACTGCAGAGATAAAAAAAAGGCATGATTTAAGATATAATATTATTATAAAATTAAAAAAGAGAAAAATTAACAATAATTAGCTATGGTAATATGCATATATTTTTCTTTTTGATAGCTGATTAAATGTTAAAATTGTTTTGTTGCATTGTATGAATTAGAATATGAATATTTTAAAAATCTATTTATATGTTGTACAAACTTTAATTTTCGATAAAGTGACCTTAAGCAGAATAGATTTTGTATTTATTTCTGTATCATATTATTAGAATGTCGATGTCTTATGTTTTAACATAAATCATAGGCTCTATAGCGAAGCGTAACCTAGATAAATATAACAAAATTTGCTCAGCTCTGAACTATATTACTTACTATTACTACTCTATTACTCTCTCTACTACTATTATTGACTTACTTCTCTAGCAATATTTTGTCAATTTATACAAAATTTCTTTTAAGTGGTTTCAACGTAGATGGTTGACCTGCTGAAGAAATATAGTGAAAATATCTATTTCAGAAGTTGCTATGTCGAATGTGTTTTAACCAAAGCTTAAGAAGAGCAAATGATATACAGAAAAATATAAAGTACCAATGGACATTTTTGATGCTGCATTTGATCGTATGTTCTGATTTAAGTTCTTGCTTCAAAATACAAAAGAAGATTAAATTAGATAGCAATATCACGTATATTGAACAAACGTGTATAATTTGGATGGATTAAGATGCACAGTGAATATTGATGAAGTCGTGTCCATGGAGATTGTGCATCATATGGTACCGAAGCTGTCGAAGACAGCCTTTGCAACCTCGACATCTCTATCGTAAAGTAAGTCCACTGGGTCTTCAATGCTGATGTTAATTAGTTTGACCTGGATTGCTGTGTAGCTGGAAATATGTTGGGGAGACCGTGGGATGCTTTCTGGGCAATGAGGATAAATTTTGGTTAAAATAAGGGAGACTGGGAAGCCTTGGCCATAAGAGAGACTTGGCACACCTTTAAATTTTAGTATTTAAAAATATTTTAGCATTTTCTCAATAGATGTTACTCAAAGCTACTGTTGTCAGCAGATAGCCCCCTTAGTTTTATTGAGCTACTTTTTTGCATTGAGGAGAAAATAAAAAAAGAAAGTTTCTCACCCCAAAAAGTAAACATTTCAGACATAATTTATAAGATTTTTTCAGAAAAACCAATTCAATTAAGTGTAAGTATATGGTATTTTTAAAATACTGTTATATTAAGGTTTTATTTTAGCTATAAAGTTTGTGCAATGAAGTAGGCTTCAAAGCACCATGTGCCATTCTTTACGAAATGTCTAGGTGGGGAAGGTTGGCCACTCTATGTAAGGTAGGGTTGGCCACTGGACCAAGGCTCCCTAAGTGAACTAGTTATGAAAATCTATACATAATGTTTATCAAATACACGGTTAATAATAACGTATGATTATAACTTTATGAAGGTAATAGATTGATTATTATTATTTGTACTTGTTTAGAATAAAACGAAAACCTCAACTAAATCAAACTTATCATTTATGACCAAATATCAAACTTTTTCTGCAAAAACTATATAAGTTATTAATTCAAGTATAATAATACTCCAGATTAATATTAAGATATTATCAAATTTTTTCTTTATAGGGGGAAGGGGGACGAACGAGTAGCTTTGAAAGTGCGTTTTGACTTTGACAGTTTGTGTCGTTAAAATAAAAAAAAATTCAAACTGATGCTTATATCTTGTGCATTTTAATGTGTGTATACAAACTGAATAAAATATACTAGGTGGCACGCCCCCTTCTCGCTATCGCTCGTCAACCCCCGGGAACTGATTGCGCAGTTCCCTTAGGATCGTTTCGCTCGCTCACCGTTCATTGAAATATTTTAGTCTAGACTTAAGGGTTAACCTTAAGGAA